>CM017467.2:13318227-13708227 GCA_007827005.2 Populus simonii
TTGCAGGACTATTGCTTCATGGGTTATTGGCGTAGCGTGTACTCCGTCATGTAATGGAAAATATGTCTGCAATGTGCATGTTATCAGTCTGACCTGAACAAAAATGTATGCAGTAAAAGGAACCTAGCCTTTGCTTCCTTAAAAAAGCCTTTCGCTTCATTAAAGAAATAATTATTGTAGGTATACATTACAGTACATTTTGTTTCATTGTTCAATTAGCTGATGGTTTTGTTGTTGTTGTTGTTGTTATACAATATCTCTACTAGAATACGTTGTTTTTCTGTTATTCTCCTCAGGTGGCTTATGTTCTGGTCATTAATTTTTTTCCCCAATTTTATCCTTACATGTTGGTAATAATTTTACATATTGAAATTTTCTTTCATTTGCATGTCTCGCAAATTCAAAGTGTTTGATTTATGTTTAGAATTGAAATAGAGTTCTAATCAAATAAGATTTTAATTTATAATAAGAAGGACCATATTAAAAAAAAAAAAATTGGATTCCTTTTCATTATTTTCACATGAAGAACTTCATTTTGATCAATAAAGATTTGGGTTATGAATTTTTGGTCCTTGTTGTTTTTATAATGCACATTTCAGTCCTTAAACTTTGTGTATTTAATGTTCTAGCCTTTGAATTTGAGACCAAAGAGAGAAAAAGATCAGTTTGCCACATTTTAACAATAAAAAAAACTTGATATTGATGTCATATTGATGAGAGAATTGCCACGAAGGTGATTTGGAACTTTTATCTTAAAAAAAAAAAAGATTGAAGTTAAAAAATATTTGTTTTCATTCAATTTAATTGAGTTTTTTTTATTGATTTAATGGTGTTAATCTTGTTGGGAGGGTTGCTATTAAGATGGTTTGAAATAGGGGTGAGCATAAAAACCGAGAAACCTATTAAACCGAGAAAAAGTAATAAAAAAAACCGATTAAATTTTTTTTTTTAGTTTGGTTCGGTTCGGTTTTAGAACCTAAAACAAAAAAAATTCAACCGAATCGAACCGATTCAGTTAAGGAGGTAATATAAATATATAAAAAAATGCTTCTAATTCTTAACCCTAGCGCGTCCAGCCGTCCTTGGCCTTGCTCCTGAGCAAACAAACCGCTCCCTCAACCCTCACAATTCACAAATCTCATCTCATTCTCAAGTCTCTAACAAAATCAAATTAATCCATCTTCATCTCCATTCTTCTGACTTTTGTTATCTACTAGCAGACCTTCAAAGTTCAATCTTCATCTTCAAATCTAAGAAACCAGCCAGTTAGCCACATCCCTCTCCCACACGGACATAACATACACCATACCAGCACACCTAACCTCCAGAGTCCAGATTTAGCAAACCAGTCACCTCCCTCTCTCACATCCGACCTTGAATCTTGTCACAACTTATACCAGGTATGATTTTTTTTTTTTCTGTCAATCTCTATTTTTTTTTTTTAACATATGCTCTGTGATCTGTGTATTTATTGGTATATTCTTACAAAAATCAATGTTTGAGCTTAGAGTGGTATTTTGGTTGATTTGGGATTCTAGAAATATACTTAAATTTAGCGTAGGGATGATTTTTTTCTTCATTACTGAAGTTTCCCATTAGAATCTTGACATGTATAAGTTAAAACTTTACAAATTTACATCAAAGATCAAAACTCAGAGAGTTTAATTGACTAGAATCAAGAAGATTTTTTTTTTTCATTTTTCCTTCCCGTGAATGGAAGACTGATACTAATGCTTATAACATCAGATCTCTTCCCAAATAGTTCAACAAGATCTAACATCAAAATGACATTAATGGAGAGATGAATAAAAAGATTTGAACTGAATATTTCAAAACCATACTCATCAAACCTAACAAGAAGAGGTCTAAAATCACATACCACATAAAGTTGTTCGTGAATAAAATCTACTAGTTGCTGGCTTGACCAATTATCCACTTATAATTAATTATTCATGAAGTGGCTACCAATAGTTCTACAAAATGAATAAAAGCAGACTCTCTAGGCCTATCAATGGGATTCTGGGAATATCCACAAATTTATGGTAGTTTTTTAATAAATTGCTTAGAGTTATTTATAAAATGAGAAAATATCTTTATAGATTTTTATAAGAAATGTTTGTATTGATCCGTGTTCATCTTTAATTGAGATGGAAGCAAAATGGATCGTGTTCATTTACTGCTTTTGAGTTTTGTTAGTAAGCATTAAGCAGCATGTATATTCCAGCTCCCTGTATCTGAAGTATTTATGGATTGAATGTACCTAGCAGTTAGAATGGAATTGAATGTCCTGGCAGAGTCCAGCGAGTGAAAAGTTGATTCACAATTGGAGTTTGTGCAGTCCAATTTTCGAATGTAAATCATGTGTTAGCTTAAGCGTGTCCAGAATTTTAGTTTTGACTGTAAACAGATTTATTACTATTAGTTTCTTTGAATTTTAGTATACTTAAGTCTATTATAAATTATGGTTGATAACATGTTTTAATTATGTAATAATAGATGGAAAATTTTCAAATTCAAAATGTTTCATCCACAGGCACTACATCAACATCAACCAATTCTCCAACTTCAAAAACTAATCTAAAATCAACCACAACAGGATCCACCACAGATACAAAAGGTAAACAACCTCAAGTCCTTACATCAAGGAAAAGAAATGTTGATGATTGTCATAACCCAATTTTTTTACCCTTTTATTTTAATTATTGTTGTTGTTGTTGTTGTTGTTTACTGAAAAATGATAAAAATAATTGAAAAAATGATGATGAAAAACAAATAAAAATGAAATAAATGAAGAATGAATTAAAATTTGAGGTTACTGGCAACATGATTGGAAGTTTTGGGATTTAATTAAACTTTGAATTAGTTTTATTGACAAAATCAAGAGCTTAATTGATGAATTGATAAGTTTGGGACTTAATTGGACTTGGATTTAATGGAATTAATTTATTCAGAGACTTAATTGAAGAAATATTAAGTTTGGGGTTTAATTGGGGTCAAAATTGCAAAAATTAAAATCCAAGGACTAGCTTGAAAATGGCACGGAAATGCAGGGGGGGCAATTACAGTTTAAACCAGGGGCTTAATTACAAAACTTTCGAAACTTCATGGGTCAAAATGCAAATGGCCACCTCATATCTCAAAACGGCGTCGTTTGAATGAACGCTGCTCATCTTCTTCTTCTTTAACCAGAGACCATTTTCAGCAGTAAAAGCTGAGAAATGTTGCAGCAATAATCATCCGTTTGCTTCAGTTATGGGTGTTTTAATGGTTGTCGACCCCCTGCATATCATCCATTACCACCTGTCGGGCTCTATAAAAACAGAGGAGCACCGAAAAAAATGGAGGCTGGGCAGAGAGAGAAAAAAAAAATAGAGGAGAAGAAGAAGAAAATAGAGGGGGAACCACGGAGACACAGAGAGCTAAACCCAGCTTTGGTTTAGTCCTAGAATTCAAGCATAACATACAAATAAAAAAACAGAGAAAAGATGAAGAAAAACAGGGGATAGACAGAGTATTTAGAGAGTGACTAGAGAACAAAAAAGGGGGGAACAGAGGGAAGAACTGGAAAAGGGAACCAGAGGAAACAAAGGTTGAAACCCAAAAAACAAGGTATACAAAAAAGAACCAGCATTTCATCATCATCCTCGTCCCTTCATTTCAATAACCGGGGCGACATACAAAGTTAGAAGCGAAGGAAGAAACTCAAGAATGGAAAGAAAGCAAAAAAAAAAAAAAAGGCAGAAGAAGAAGGAACGGAGGAGAGGAGGTAGTGTCGACCAGCCAGAGCTTCACCATCGTCTTCATCGCCTCTAGTAGACCAGGTAAGCAACCTTTTCTTGTCTCTTGCATTGTTTCAGTTAATTAGCATTTTGCACTATGTAAGTGAATGTGCAGCAACACGCGTGGATTAGCACACATGTGTTGCTTGGCTCAGTTAGGTCACTGGCTTGGGTCAATGACTGGTCCGGGCTGGCTGGGTCTAGCCCAGCCCACATGGGTTGAGCTGGACCCAATCCAAAAAAAAAAAATGAAAAATATATATGTATGCATGAATAAAAATAATATAAATTTATTTTATTGGTTTATTTATTGACGCTAGAGTCAGGAATAAAAATACTGATTTAAATTTATTGTTTTCTAGCTACATAATATTTACCAACGCTAGAGTTGGAAATATTCGTAGTTGAATATTTACTAACACTAGAGTCAGGAATATCACAAGCAAACCATCAGAGCATAAACCAACAAACTTTTAGCAACTTAAGACAAAACCAGCAATGCAGCTTACCTCAGGTAGAGTGCGCTAAGGGTGCTAATACCTTCTCTAGCTACAACCAGTCCCGAACCATAGAATCAATGTTGACCAGTTAGGGTTCCTAGTGACCGTAATACTAGGTGGCGACTCCTTAAGCAAGACATTTCCCTAAAAGAACAAGATGTCAAATATTTGTTCTTTTTCCATCAAGACACCATATTTTTAAGGCCGCCGCGATGTCGAATACGACAATGATAAAAAAAAAAAAAAGATCACAAATTTGGGATCACTTTACAAAACTTGATATTGATCCTAAAGCCTCTAGAGCTGAATGTAATTATTATGAAAAACATTATGCACATCATACTATTGTTAATGGCACAAGTAATATGTGGAGTCATTTAAAAGTGTGCAAAAAGTTTCCTTTTGTGGTTGATAAGAAACAAAAGGTTTTGGTATTAGAACCTAAGATAGAGAAGGGTGAATTGGGAGATCAAAATGCGGGAACTCTTAAGGCAATAGGTTATAATTATGATGAATGTAGACAAGCACTTACAAAGATGGTTATAATTGATGAATTGCATTTTAATTTTGTGGAGGGTCGGGGATTTAAATTGTTTGCTAGGACCATGCAACCTAGATTTGACATTCTTTCTCGTTTCACTATTATGAGAGATTGTTTGAAACTTTATGTTGAAGAGAATGATAGATGAGGACAACTCTTAGGGGTCAATGATTGTGCTTAACAACAGATATATGGACATCAATCCAAAATATTAACTATATATGTTTAACAGCTCATTGGATTGATAATGAGCGAAATTTGTATAAAAGAATTCTTAATTTTTGTCAAGTTTCCAATCATATGGGTGAGCAATTGGTCAAGTTATTGAGAATTGTATGTTAGAGGGGGGATTGATAAAGTTTTGACTTTTACAGTAGATAATGCAAGCTCTAATAATATGACTATTTTATTTTTGAAAAATGTGATGAAAGATTGGCCAATTAATATTTTGTCAAATGAGCATTTGCATGTTAGATGTTGTGCACACATTGTAAACCTCATTGTGTGTGATGGCTTGAAAGAGATTAGTGTTTCAGTTGTTAAGATTCAAAATGCAATTAGGTTTGTGAGATCTTCACCGTCGAGGCAACTTGCATTTAAGAAGTATGCTGAAAAGTTGCATATAGAGTGTAAGAAATCATTGTGTTTAGATGTTGCAACTCAATGGAATTCAACTTATCTTATGCTAGAGGCTACTGAAAAGGTTGAAAAGGTGTTTGTGAGGTTAGGTGAAAAAGAACCTAGGTATATGAGTTACTTTTTGGAGGTTGATTCAAAGGGGAATAAAAAAAACAAAGGGTCACCTAGTTTAGAGGATTGGAAAAATGCTAGAACTTTGGTGAAGTTCTTAAAGATCTATTATATGGTTACATTGAGATTTTATGACTCATTGCATGTCACATCAAATTCTTTCTTCAATGAATTGATTTACATGCATAAAAACTTATTGCAATTGTGTAAAAATAAAGATAATCTTTTAAGTGGAATGACGATGAATATGATGTTAAAGTTTGAGAAGTAGTGGGGTTGTGAAGTAAATCAGAATTTTTTGTTATATGTGGCTAATGTCTTAGATCCACGTTTCAAGTTGAAATATGAAATTTTGTTTTAGTGATTTGTATGATTATGACAAAGCACAATTGCTAACAAATAAGGTGAAAGATACTTTGGCGAGCTTGTATGAGTTTTATTTGAAAATTGATGAAGTGATGGATAATAATAGGCATAAACAATATGTTAATGCTATTGATGATATGGAGGTAGATGTTAGCACTTTGGCTCGATTCAAAAGACATTTACAGGAGGTGGATAGTGTGGAAAATAAAAATGAGGTTGAGAGGTATTTGATTAATGGTTGTGAGGATCCTAATGATGATAAGTTAGATATTTTTGGTTGGTGGAAAAGTAATGTGACACGATCAAAGAGTTGATGTCTTATCTCAAGTGCAGGAGTGTCAAAGTAATAAATCACCCGGCAAGACCGGGGTTGAACCACAGGGAGGTGAACAATGTAAATTATCAACAACAACAACAACGATGATGATGATGGTGGTGGTGATGATGAGTTAAAGAGGACTTTGAGATGTAAGATTAATGTGAAGATTAAACAATGATAAAAACAAATGTCAAGGTTAGATGATCCACTAATAGTATTAGAGATAAGTAAAGTATAAACTCTTTATAAATTATCAACATGATCATATTAATCATCTTATTTACATAACACCATACTTATAAATTTTATCAGGTATTCATGATGCTAACTTATGTTGACAACAAATCAAATTCCTCTCATAACAACGATGTCGGCCAAAGACTATGAAGGATCAAGTATTTGTTGTACCAAGTTTTATAAAACACAAATCTAGATTAACCATTTAACAAGCAAGGTATTAAGAATTAATAAGAAAAAAATAATAAGAAATGTTAATAGCAAACTTTCTTGGATATAAACATTAAAGTCCATGTTGAGTTTATATTATACATATTCTAACACCATTAGTGAAACCTTTTCACCTTGACATAATTAACTTAGCTAGAAATTATGAAGAAGCAAAACATAAATAAACAATATAAGAACATAAACATGATATAAGTTAACTAAGTATAGTAAAGGAAATGAAAAGCATGAACAAGAGATTAATGAAAGCAAAACTTAAGCATTATAAAAATATAAAGAGAGAGAGAGAGAGCAAGAACATGATCTTGATCTGAAGAACCAAGATTCCTAAATGAATGGCAAATGCCTCCTTTTATAGGCTAAAATTCAGAACTATTCATTTGGTAATTGATTATTGATGTAGTGGCCAACTATTGATTTAGTGGACTTGGTGGACACTAGCACTCAAGCATTTTGGCTGGATGAAATGACATTGCTGCAATCAGAATTTGGCAAAGTGTTCCTCATAAAAGTTGTTGGCAATCATCTTATCTTTCCACCCATAAACATTCATAGCATTTGGATCACTAGAGCTCGAGATATGGCTAAAATACTGAGTAGTGCTGCTGTTGGACGTGGTGGGTAGCCCTCAAGCTCTTGTCTGGATGAAATGTCATTGTTGCCATCAGAATTTGAGCAGGTCTTCTCATGAAAGTTGTTGGAAATTATCTTTTCCTTCCACCTACCAAATTGCATGTCATTTTGCCTTCTAGAACTCCAGATATGGGTAATATTCTGAGCAGTGTTTGGGCTGGATTGCAGGACAGATTCTGACTTCTCTTTTGTGGCCAAACTTTGGATTTGAAAATGGCAGATTTGGGTCTTCCACTATTCATGAACATTGTAGGCCTATTTCTTAGCTTTCTATCCATATAAATCAAACTGAAATCCAAGATCTACAGCTCTATATATGACCCAATAACTGAACAGTGTTCCAATTTGAATTGAATCGGCATCTCCGTTCTAAACTTAGCCTTTTCTTTGTCCTTTCACTTTCAATAGTTAATCACATCAATCAATCCTTTAAATTGTGAGATATGCCTGCATTTAAAATGAGCATTTACCATAAATTAAAGCTATCTTATATTATCAGACTTGTTATTATAAAACATGCTCTAGTTAAGGAGTTATTAATACTTCAAAGTGCAAATAATGAAATAAAACCTTGATAAAAATATACTTTTAAGTACTAATCATAATGCTTTGAAATATAAGACACTTTCAAAGGTTGCACAACATGTTTCCGTTATTCCTATATCCATAGTGGCTTCTAAATCAACATTTAGCACAGGTGGTCGTATACTCGATCAATTTCGAAGTTCTCTATCTCTAGCAACTGTTTAAGCACTCATTTGTTGTCAAAATTGGTTGCATTATAGATCAATTCCAATTGATATTAGAAGCTTGATAAATGATCTTGAAACCTAAGAAAACCTTGAGTCAGGTAATCTTTTTTTTTAACTTGCACCTTTTATTTTGTGATTTATTAATTAAAGTGTTTGCAATCATCTAACATGTCTAATTTTTTATTTTGTAGAATTCGGTGGAAAGTTACATCTAGCAACAGATGATAATTAGTTCAAAAGTTAGTTTGATGGTAAAATACTACTTTTTATTTTTACATATTCTAATTTATTTTATCAAGTTATAATTTTAGATCTTGAATTCTAGGTTTTGATGTCAATGGTATTAAGGAATCAAAGTACAATGTTCTTGTCATCTTGATGTGCTTTTCGATTGGGATTATGTGCACAATGAAGATTTTTTCATTTATATTTTTTGCATGAAGTGTTTTATTTTTTATGACAAGGTTATTTGTTGTTTCTTTTTAAGCTCTTTTGAAGACAGTGCTTTGTAATTTAGATTTGAACTTGGTGTGTCTGTTATTAAACTCTGATGTAGGAGGAGTTCAAAACACAAATATTAGAAAGACTTGCAATATATGAACACAATATTAGCACTAATAATTTAACATAAATGAATATTTAGTGACAAAAAAATTAAATATATTATAGAATCTTGTAACAAAATTAGATAATATTAACATCAATTACAAGCCCATCAGAAAGCCCAAACAAAACCCCAAACAAAAAATACAGGTTTTTTCGGTTTTTATGATAAAAAACTAAACTGAACCGAACCGAAACCAATTGATTTGAACCGGTTCCGGTTTAAATTTTTTAGTTTTTTAAAATTTTATTTTGGTTATTTGTTTAGATAAAAACCGAACCGAACCGAAAATGATTACCCCTAGTTTGAAACTTTCATCTTACAAAAAAAAAAGTAGATTGGAGTTCAGATATATTTTTTTCATTTGATTTATTTTTGAGTTTTTTTTATTGATTTAATTGTATTTTGAGCATAGAAATGAGTTTATTCTAGCTTTTACAATGTTTATTAGGTGTTTTCAAGTTAAAATAGGTTGAAAATAAGTCTTGAAGATTTGTATACTCAGACCTTGACTTCTCAGTCACATCTTTGGTTATTGAAATCTGAACAAGCTAATTGATGAGTCTTTTCAAAATATAAATGACATGTCATCAATTTATTAAAAAAACTAATAGAGTGGACTTTGTGTAATTTGCCTTGTTAAAAGATATAACTAGATGTGTGGGCCTAGTCGAGCAGGCCCTCCCGAGTTAGCTTTTTTTTCTATTGGGCCAACACATGGGGCTAACTTGCTAGGTTCAAGTGCTTGGCCCTCCCTTTAATTATTTTTTAAAAAAATAGATCCATTTAAAAAACAAAAAACAAGCCCATAAAATAAGGATTATATTTTCTGCTTTTAATAAAATAACTCGACCTTGATTGTACCAAAACGGTTTGTGTCATTTTATTAAGAATCAACATTTTTTGGTTCAGTTCAAGTTTTAGGTCCAAACCGAACCGAATCAGACCATGAACCTAGTGATTCGGTTCAATTCATATCAGATGATATATTTAGTGAACTTACCCATATGAGAATTGATATGGAGAGATCATTTATATTTGTGAAAAGACTAACATGATAGCTGTGTAAGTTATAAATAGACTTGAGATTACCTAAATTATCTTATCTAAGGTATTATAACCCAATTTTACCCCAATTTATCTTTCAAAAATACAAAAAAAAAAAAACTTCCAAGAGAATTAAAAAAAAAATCCAAAAATATTTCCCAAGTTGAATGGACAAAACTTTTTTAGATTTTTCTTGAACAAAATGAATTTTTCAAGGGTGTAATTGAATTAAGATTAGTTTTAATTGAAAGAATTAAAAGACCAAGGGTCAAAATTGTCAAATTGGCATAATGCAGTAGGTCTTATTAATTCAATCAAAGGCTTAATTAAATAAATTTTTTATTGTATAACTGATTTTTACTTCAGTTAGAAGGATTTTGAAATTTAAAGGCCTTTTTAAAAAGCAAAGAAATTAAAGGATTATTTCTAAAACAAGTCAAAGACCCAATTAGATCATTTTCATTGTTTAGTTTTAATTGTGGATCTATTTGCGAAATTAAAACTTTAAAAAGTATTAATTGTCAAAAGGCGTTTATATTTGGGGATAGTGGTTAAACTTTTCTTAGATTATACACTACTATTTTAATGATCACACACACACACACACACACACACACACACACACACACACACACATATATATATATATATATATATATATATATATATATATATATCCCTTTTATGTTTCTTCGTCTTATTCTCTAAAGAATTTATGTGAACAAACCCTAGCAATCATCGTTTCATTTTCGTCCAAACCATCATCTTTTTTTTTTGTTGTTGTTTTTAGTGATTTTAGCATTGGTTTGAGTTGATTTTATTGTTGTCCCCTATTAGTGTTGGTGTCGTTTGTTAAAACAAGATCATGATAGTTTACACCTCGCACTCCTTTGTTGTTTGTTTTCTTAGCACTCTTATTGTTGAGTGTTATGAAAGAGTTTGCACCCTTGATACAGCCTGTCTATCATTTATTCTTATTTGAATGTGTTTAAGGATTAGAATTAAGTAGTTTTGATCTAAAAGTCTTTTTGGACTATTATTTAAGTTGGTATTGTTTAGCTATTTAAAGGGCCTTTTAGCTTTAGCTTTTAAGAGGGGTTGGAGAGAATAAGAAATAAGAAGAGAGTTTAAGAATTGCTAAGAAAATAAATAATATAAAAATACTAAAATATTCTTCATGGTCCATTTAATTACACACCATGCCCAAGTCAATTTCACTGAAAACACTCCTTATGGTTTTCTTAATTACACACCATACTTAAGTAAATTTTATTATCACAATCTATAATAATTTGTGTCTAAAACTATAGTGAAAGCTTCACACTATTTAACTTTCTTTGTAATAATTATAATAAACACAATTCCAAAATTACCAAAAACAAAACCCCAACAAACCAGAAGTTTACATGGCATTAACAAGAAAATTAAATGGGAATAAAAAAAAACTAAATAATAGTACAAAATTACATAGAGGAAAAGTAAAATGAAATTAAAATGGATAACCTCAACTTCCTAGTTGAAAAGCTATTAAAAGATATCTCAAGTTCAAAAACTGTGATTGCTAATATAATAGTTGCTAGAGCCTTATAATATTATTAATTTTAAATCCCATAAAATTAGTTGAGATGCACGTAAATTGACTCGAACACCATGTTAAAAAACAAAAAAAACTATCAAAAGCTACCTAAGCTCACAGCAACTCAAATAAAAAGAAATTGGAACCCAAAAACAAATGTAAACAGTGACAGTCTAATCCATAAGTACAAATAGCCATAATCTCATACCAGCAAGTTGGGGCTTCATTTAATGCTCTATCATGACCTGTCAAGCAAGCAAGGCCAAGCAAGAAGAGACAACTTTGTCTAAATGTAACAATCAGCAGCACGTGCTCCCTTTATCACAACCAGCGAGTGGCAAACCACACTATCCCCCACTTCACTTCTCTTGCACTGCCACGATTTGATTGTAGTTGTGGGTTTGCCAGTTAGCATTTCATCTTTCGTTTTTGTTCTTGTTCTAATTCTACTGTCAGTGGATAAGGATAAAATCAGCATTTTACTCTGCATTCTCTTTTAGTACAGCGCTAGATGATTGACTTGACCCGCTCCATACTATACGTCAAGTTAATTTTTTTATAAATATAAAAAAAATATTTAAATATTATTATTTTTTAGTAGATAAAAAATTAAATTATGTGATGATTTATTTGATGTAACCCAGTTAATTTTACTATTTCAAAAACAATTCATACAATATGTGAAAACAAATTTTGACTAAATAAAATTTCAAGATGATTTCTTTTCTTAATATTAGAATAATAACTTATTTGATTGATCTTTGACAACCTAGGTTAACGTGTTAAATTCATGACCTGGGTTATAAGACTATGATAACCATATAAAAAGCAAATCAAAATAAATTATTAAGGTTAATTCTCAATCAATCCAAAATTAAAGGATGAAATTGAAAAAATAAATTAAAAATGACATAAAAAACGACCCGGATTAACATGTCAAAGTTGCAACCGGATCATAAGACTGAGATAACCCCATGAAAAACAAATTGAAATAATTTACAAATTTCAATCTCTAACCGGTCCAACATTGAAGAATAAGATTAAAAAATATATATAAAAAACAACTTGAGTCAATCAACCAAACTCATGACCCGGGTCATCAAACTGAGATAATCTTATAGAAAAAAATAAAAAAATGACCTGATTTAATCTGGGTTAACCTGTCAAATCCACAACTTTGGTCTTAAAACCATAGTTATTTGTTGCGATGTCGCGGTCGCACAAATTAATTACCCTAGCTTAAAACACACAAGATAGTAAAGAGCAAGCAAGGGGTCGATCCCACGAGGAAGTTTCAAGTCAGATTTTTATGTTGTACGTTATGTAATTGGGGGAATTTGGTTTGTGATTATCTAAACTATGGCAGCAATTAAACTAGCAAACAAAATCAATCAAAACCGAAACTTATCAAGAAAACAAACCTTGGTCGCAAGCACACATCCACCAACGGAAATTAGAACCGATCCTTGAAACAAAAATTAGCAGTTTATGTTCTGAAATTCTATCTTTTCTTAACGTTGATTAATTAACGGATCCGCCGTATAACTAATCCTAACCAACAAACAATCAAAGTGTCCGCACTAATGATTCAATTTAATGGTAGCTTTAAGAACTAGATAATTTCATCAAGATTAACATACAAGCTGTCCGCAGCTTGTGTCACTTGTTCTAATGTTCTCCCTAAGTTCAATAACGTAGTTCCGCCACAATTATCAAGCTTAGTTGCTTCACAAGTTCATATATCACAACTCCGGTTTTGATATTAAACTTAGCAATAGATTGTTCACAACAATAACTTAGAGTCCGCTCTAGCAATCATCAACAACAATCATAGAAAATATGCATAGGAAAACAATCATACTCATTCATAACATAAACTGAAAATAGAAGGAAGAATAAATCTCACGGTTCTTGAAGTCCGAAGGTTTGTTGTGTCCTTGCAACCAAGAAAAAGAGCTTAGCCTTGCATAACTATTGAACAACTACTTCTAAAGAATGAAAAGAGCATGATTTTTGGGTTTGTAGAGGAGAGAATTTGTGTTTATTCTCTGCTGGCTGCTGCCTCCTTCTGCTCTCCCTCTTCTTTTCTGCTAGCTGCTGCCCCTTCTCTCTTTCTTTTTATATGCTAAGAAACCCTAGTCTCTATTTTACAAATAGTCCTTCCTTAAGTTGACAGTTTACATTTAAGTACTTCAATAACTATTTTTCCTAAAAAGGAGAAATAGCCTTGCATGAAATCTTCAAACTCTGACTTAGAGGAGCTAAATTGCTGATATAAAAACTTGGATGCCGGTTTAGATGCTTCGAAATGTAATTTGGACTCGTTTCTTCACGAAACCTGTTTGCTGGCAGAATTCAGTTGTCATCTTTGGAAAATCATATCTCCCTCATATGACATCGTTTTTGGCTGCAATTTGGAGCGTGGATAGGTCTTTGAATTATGAATCCATGAAAATTGAGTTTGCATCAATTGGACTTCTGTAGCTCCAGATATTAAATTTTTAATGACCAAAGGTCAACACTGGCAGAATGCGAGATTTGACTTTGCAGGATGTGATTTCCATGATCTTTCTCCTTTTATTTTTCTTGCATTACATTTCCAGAAAGGTATGGATGTTAGCTTTTTAGTGCCACTAGAATCACTTCATTTCGATCTCTAGAACTCACGCTCTGCACAAAACATCGACTGAACGTCAAATCTGCCAATTACCTCCAATTTACTCCTTTTTGCATCTTTCATCCAAAAATGCCTTCAAAACAAAAAACAAAGAATATCAAGGCATTTTATATATAAAACATGGACAAAACATTAGGTAGATGTGGGTGAAACTATCGAATAATATGGTTACATCAAATACCCCCACACTTAGCTCTTGCTCGTCCTCGAGAAAGGATAAATAAAATCAAATTGAAAAAAACTATGATCAATCTCTTAATCTCCCATCAATGTCCAAGAATATATGCATTATAAACAAGAATACAATCATGAAGGATAAATAGTATAATTCTTATGAATTCATTTACATGCAAACTTCAAAACTCAATCAATCGTCGGGATTTAAATGAAATCTATGCCATGCCAAAGTGATAGGTCCTCTCATTGATATACACTCCAACACTCATGTGTTTAGGGTTTATGTGTTTAAATCTCTCAAATTCAATCAAATGAAGTATGTTCTACCATAAGCTTGCTCTTCAATCTCATCTTCATTAGCTAACATATTACAAGACAATGCATGAATCAAAAGGTCTTATTTTCTGGTTGTAATGGGGCTAAGGTTAAGGTGAGGTAAAAGAGAGTAAAAGAAAAGGTTCAAACCAAAGAAAGTAGAGCATTCTGAAAAATGATATTTCAAACAAGATATTCCATCAAAGCACATAAATTTTCCATCTTTAATCACCAATGCTTAACTTCTTTTGATTTCAAGCTTTTTCAATATAAAATCTTAAGAACATAAAGGAACACTTTTTTCTTTTTCTTTTTCTTTTTCTTTTCTTTTCTTTCTTTTTTTTTTTTTTTTACCTTTGGCAACTTTGCCCATCTTTTCATCAAACATCACTTCTTCTTTCTTTTCACATAATTTCCAACCATAATTCCATGAGATATCATAAGTATATGCTCTACTAATCCTTGGCCAAGGGGAAAAGGAAAACATATAAAAAGTTAAGGCTTATACATGGATAAAGCAAAGAAAAGATAAACAAGCTCAAAAGGGGCTCACTAAGGATAATATGCTTTAGGTTGGCTTTTTGGCTCAAGTGGTTAAAATTCCTAATGCCTTTATCATCTTCATGTATATATGTAATATGAATGTAATCTCAACAAGATATGAAGCAAGTTCTAAAGATACATATCATTAAAAGAAGGCACAATAAAGAATATAATGTTGAAGGCTCAAAAGCTTGCATTGGTATAACACTATAAAGTCAACATGGCATATTCTCAAAGTCAATCCCTAAACCAATTAAACCTTAAAACTTGCATGCACACTCCTTCATTTGATTTATATTATTCATCTATCTCAACTAATTCTCATACATAATACTCATATTCTAAAAAACCAATGGGAGTTCAAAAGATCAAACATAATTTTTTTTTTCTTTTAAAGAACAACAAAGAAAACTAAAATTCTCCCAATACCCCCACACTTAAAACACAACATTGTCCTCAATGTTGAAATAAAAGTAAAGGAACATAAGAGAATGACAGAAAGAAAAAAAAATTAAAATGCGAAAAAAATAAAAGATAAGGAAAAAGAAAGCAATCTGATTTTTTTTTTTTTGTGCTGGGTTGCCTCCCAGTAAGCGCCTTTGTTTTATGTCATTGGCTTGACATGTGGCATGCTCATTCTTCATAGATTGGTTCAGCTAACTCTACAGAAGCGGTGAGTTCTGCCGTCCAACCTTCATAGAAAGGTTTCAAACGATGCCCATTGACCTTGAGTACTTTGTTGGTTTCTAAACTTGTAATTTCAACTGCACCATAAGGAAAAACATTAGAAACAACAAAGGGTCCAATCCAACGAGAGCGCAATTTTCCAGGAAAAAGTTTCAAACGCGAATGATAAAGAAGGACTTTGTCTCCAACATGAAACTCCTTTCTTGTAAGCATTCGATCATGAAGATTCTTAGTCTTTTCTTTGTAAATCCTTGCATTCTCGTAAGCATCATTTCGAATTTCTTCCAACTCTTGTAGTTGCAGTTTTCTTGCAATCCCAGCAGCATCATAATCCATGTTACATTGTTTAATGGCCCAAAAAGCTTTGTGTTCAAGCTCCACCGGTAGATGACATGCTTTCCCATAAATCATTCTATAAGGTGACATTCCTATAGGTGATTTATAAGCAGTCCGATAAGCCCAAAGTGCATCTCCAAGACGTAGACTCCAATCTCGCCGGTTAGGTTGCACTGTTTTCTCCAAAATGGACTTGATTTCTCGATTTGAAATTTCAGCTTGGCCATTCGTTTGAGGATGATATGCTGTGGAAGTTCGATGAGTCACATGATATTTGCGTAGCAATGCTTCCATGGAACGATTACAAAATGAGTGCCACGATCACTAATGATAGCTTTAGGGATTCCAAACCTGTCAAATATGTGAGTCCTGACAAAATCTAAAACAACCTTAGCATCGTTAGTTCGTGTGGCTTTCGCCTCAATCCATTTAGACACATAATCAACAGCAAGAAGAATATAAAGATTGCCAATGAAGAAGGAAATGGACCCATAAAGTCAATACCCCAAACATCAAAAATTTCACTTACAAGAATATTCGTTAAAGGCATTTGATTCTTATGAGTGATATTACCTGTTCTTTGGCATTTTTCACATGATTTGCAGAAGTGATATGCATCTTTAAAAATAGAAGGCCAATAGAAACCACTTTCAAGTACCTTGTGGGCTGTTCTTTTTGCTCCAAAATGCCCACCACAAGAATGAGAATGACAAAAAGTGAGAATGGAATGAAATTCATCTTGTGGTACACACCTCCTAACTACTTGATCCGCACAAAATTTCCAAAGGTAAGGATCGTCCCAAAAATAATATTTAGCATCAGCTCGTAACTTATCTTTTTGGGGTTTAGACAAACCTGGAGGGAATTCTTTGGTGACTAAATAGTTTACCAAATCAGCATACCATGGTCTTGTAGAGGAATGCAACATATACAACTGCTCATCGGGGAATGTCTCTCTTATTGTTTCGATCTGTATATCCTCGGTCCTCAGTCGGCTCAAGTGATCAGCCACATGGTTTTCAGCACCTTTTTTGTCTTTGATCTCAAGATCGAATTCTTGTAAAAGCAAGATCCACCTAATCAGTCTTGGTTTGGACTCCTTCTTCTTCAAAAGATACCTGAGAGCTGCATGGTCAGTAAAAACAATGACTTTTGTACCAAGTAGATATGACCTGAATTTTTCAAGAGCAAACACCACTGCAAAAAGTTCCTTTTCAGTTGTATGGTAATTGCATTGTGCTTCATCCAACATACGAGAAGCATAGGCGATAACATGCAAATTCTTCCCAATTCTTTGCCCAAGCACAGCTCCTACCGCATAGTCACTCGCATCACACATTATCTCAAAAGGTTCATCCCAATTTGGTGGTTGGATGATAGGGGCAGATGTGACACGTCTTTTAAGCTCATCATGGGCATCTTTACATGCTTGATCAAACATAAAATCTACTTCTTTGGCTAATAGTTTACACAAGGGTGCTGTAATCTTCGAGAAATCTTTGATAAAGCGTCGATAGAAACCTGCATGGCCTAGAAAAGAACGAACTTCCCTCACGCATGAGGGGTAAGGCAATGATGAAATAACATCTATCTTAGCTTTATCAACCTCTAATCCACGTGAAGACACAACATGCCCAAGAACTATTCCTTGTTCTACCATAAAATAACACTTTTCATAGTTCAAGACAAGGTTAGTTTCAATGCACCTTTTCAAGATTAAAGATAAATTTTCTAGACATTTATCAAAAGAATCACCATACACCGTGAAATCATCCATAAAAACCTCGATTATTCTTTCAACATAGTCAGAAAAAATACTCATCATGCATCTTTGAAAAGTTGCAGGAGCATTACAGAGACCAAAAGGCATTCTCCTATATGCATATGTACCAAATGGACATGTAAATGTAGTCTTTTCTTGATCCTCAGGATTAATAACAATCTGATTGTATCCACTATATCCATCAAGAAAGCAATAAAAAGACTTACCTGCTAGGCGTTCAAGCATTTGATCCATGAATGGTAATGGGAAATGATCTTTGCGTGTAGAAAGATTGAGCTTTCTGTAATCAACACACATTCTCCATCCACTCGAGATGCGAGTAGGAATGAGCTCATCATTTTTGTTTTTCACCAATGTGATTCCTGTCTTTTTGGGCACCACATGGATTGGCGCGACCCATTTACTGTCAGTGATGGGGTAAATGACTCCTGCATCTAACAGTTTCAAAATTTCAGCTTTCACTACCTCCATCATAGGCGGGTTCAACCTCCTTTGCATTTCCCTTGTTGGTTTTGCGTTGTCCTCCAATAGTATGTGATGCATACACATTGAGGGACTAATGCCCTTGATGTCGGCTAAAGTCCATCCAATGGCCGTCTTGTGATCACACAACAACTTCACAAGTTTTTCCTCTTGCATACTTGTCAAACCTTTTGCTATGATAACGGGAAGTGTATTGTTGTCGCCAATGAATACATATTTCAAATTATCGGGCAAAGGTTTTAATTCTAACTCGGGGGGCCTGTAAAATAGATGGCAAAAGCTTTTTATGTGAGAGTACTAAATCAACAAAGACATTACCATGAGGAACGGTTTGCAAAGCTTGTAAGGCCAATACTGATTCGTGCACGTTTTGGGGAACACACACGTGCCTCTCCATCTCTTCTATCTTGGTGAAATCATAGCCATAGCTCAAAGCTATGCTTAATCCATCTTCGCAATCAAAATCACAAACTTGCTGCACACACTTATCAATTTGGTCATAGCATGTGATAGAATAAACATTGCTATAAGGATATTTCATTGCATCATGAAATTGAATTCAATTTTTTCATCTCCTACTTCCATAGACAAGGTATCCTTACCACAATCAATCTTTGTGTTGGCGGTTTTCAAGAATGGTCTCCCAAACAATATAGGAGTGCTGGTTGATGAATCACAAGAATCATGTTTCCATATCAAGAATATAAAAATCACATGGAATAACCAAACTATCAATCTTGACTAGGACATCTTCTATCACACCAAGTGGGTAAACAAAACTACGATCCGCAAGTTGTATTACAATGCTAGTTTTATTCAAAGGCTCAAGACTAAGAGAATCATAAACATGTTTGGGCATAACACTAATGGATGCACCTAAATCGCATAAAGCTCTTTTAAAACTAGCATTACCAATAACACATGGGATAGTAAACGCACCTGGGTCTTTTTGTTTCAAAGGCAGATTCTTTTGAACAACGGCAGATACAACTTCACCCATACTTACCAGTTTCATGACCTTTCAGTTTGAAAGCTCTCTTGGTAGTACACAACTCCTTCAAGAATTTTGCATACTTGGGAATTTGCTTGATAGCATCAAGCAAAGGAATGTTGAGTTCCACTTTCTTGAAAACCTCTAAAATCTCTTTTTCTTTGTCTTCTTTCTTTGACCTAGAAGAACTCACAGGAAAGGGTGGAATTGTTTTAAAAACTGGAATTCATTGAGTGAGGAGTTACCTTTGGAGTGTTGGTCTTTATTTCAGTTTGTGGAAGGAGAAGGATGTTCCTTCTTTGTACTCAATTCAGTTTCTATCTCTTCTTCTTCCTCCATCTCAATTTGTTTCAACCTTTCTCTTCAAGTTCTTTCCCACTTCGCAGCATGATTGCACTAACATTCTCTTTTGGATTTAATGCTTGGGAGGGCAATTTTCCATTCATTTGTGCTTCCAATTTCCCCACACTTGAAGCTACTTGCCCCATTTGCTTCTCCAAGTTGTGAATACTTGACCTTGTTTCCTGTTGAAAAGACATGACATTTTGTTGCAAGGTCACAGTGTTAGAAGCCAAAGTTTTTCATCATCTCACGAAGATCATCATTGGATGATGACCCCATAACATTAGAGTTTGTGAATGGAGGGGGCTGTCTTGCTTGATAATTCTGTTGGGATTGAAATCCATGGGGATGGAACTGTCGGCCTTGATTGCCTTGTTGAGGGTGGGTTCCCATAGCATAAGTTGGGATGATCTCTCCATGCAGGATTGTACGTGTTGGAAAAGGGATCATATTTACACTGGGACTGTCCATTGAATGCTCCATCAACTGCATTAGCTTGTTCAATGTAATCTTCTTGCATTGTTGGGCACATATCTGAAGCATGTCCTTGTAAGGAGCATATGCTACAAACTTTCACCTGCTGTACATTGCCACAAGCCAAAGAACGCACAAGAGAAGTAAGATCATTAACTTTATTCTCAAGGTTAGAAATACTTACCTCATTTACTCGTTATTTGCGAAGTCTCCATGAGTGCCAAACTTGTTTCGAGTTGGCTGCCATGTTTGAGATCAATTGGCGTGCAGCCTCGGGTGTCTTATCTACCAATGCCCCTCCACTTGCAGCATCAATGATACTACGGTCAGTAGGCATCAATCCTTCATTGAAATATTGAATGAGCAGCTGATCGGGTATTTGATGATGAGGGCATTGAATGCACAGTTGCTCAAATCTTTCCCAATACTCGGAAAGTGTCTCTCCATGAGATTGTCGAATCCCACATATTCTTTCCTTATGTTGGCAACTCGAGATGCTGGGAAATATTTTCAAGGAAAATCTTCTTCATGGCATTCCAAGTTCCAATGGAACTTGGGAGAATAGAGAAAAACCATGCCTTTGCTGCCCCTTTTAAAGAGAAAGGGAAAGCTTTCAACTTAACCTGTTCTTCGTCAACTCCATTCGGTTTCATGCCAACGCAAACCATATGGAATTCCTTGAGATGAGTATGAGGATCTTCTCCTGCAAGACCATTGAAAGTTGGTAGCAAATGTATAAAACCAGATTTGAGCTCAAAGTTTACATTATTGTCAATGTTTATGCACAATGGTTGATTTTCCACGTTAGGAGCAGCAAGCTCTTTGAGTGTTTGTTGTCGTGCAATAGCCATGGTGTTGAGGCGAGCTTCCTTTCTTAATCTGTGTAAAGTACTTTCTATTTCAAGATCAACCTGCACTTGAATTTGATTAGTAGAATGGGTCACAGGCATAAATTGCTAAGAAAAACTCAAAAGAAGTAACCACATAAGAGATCGAAAACAATGCAAATTGTACGAAAATCCTACGGTAGAAACCTAAAACTGCCTAAAAACACTAGAAAACAGCGGAATTTGGCCTCAATAGGGTGGGGCTAGTGATATATCACTAGTCCTGTTCAAAACGTCGTTTTCCTTCAAGAAACAAAAGGCCGATACCTAATTCCACCAAAAACTCTGTTTTGAACAGTACCGCTGCCGCAAGTGAACAGTAACGTCGCAAGCAAAAATTCTGTTCTTTTTTTTTTTTGAATCACAGCAAATAAAAATAACAGTACAGCACAAAAATCAACTAAAATTACCTCCCCGGCAACGGCGCCAAAATTTGTTGCGATGTCGCGGTCGCACAAATTAATTACCCTAGCTTAAAACACACAAGATAGTAAAGAGCAAGCAAGGGGTCGATCCCACGAGGAAGTTTCAAGTCAGATTTTTATGTTGTACGTTATGTAATTGGGGGGAATTTGGTTTGTGATTATCTAAACTATGGCAGCAATTAAACTAGCAAACAAAATCAATCAAAACCGAAACTTATCAAGAAAACAAACCTTGGTCGCAAGCACACATCCACCAACGGAAATTAGAACCGATCCTTGAAACAAAAATTGCAGTTTATGTTCTGAAATTCTATCTTTTCTTAACGTTGATTAATTAACGGATCCGCCGTATAACTAATCCTAACCAACAAACAATCAAGTGTCCGCACTAATGATTCAATTTAATGGTAGCTTTAAGAACTAGATAATTTCATCAAGATTAACATACAAGCTGTCCGCAGCTTGTGTCACTTTGTTCTAATGTTCTCCCTAAGTTCAATAACGTAGTTCCGCCACAATTATCAAGCTTAGTTGCTTCACAAGTTCATATATCACAACTCCGGTTTTGATATTAAACTTAGCAATAGATTGTTCACAACAATAACTTAGAGTCCGCTCTAGCAATCATCAACAACAATCATAGAAAATATGCATAGGAAAACAATCATACTCATTCATAACATAAACTGAAAATAGAAGGAAGAATAAATCTCACGGTTCTTGAAGTCCGAAGGTTTGTTGTGTCCTTGCAACCAAGAAAAGAGCTTAGCCTTGCATAACTATTGAACAACTACTTCTAAAGAATGAAAAGAGCATGATTTTTGGGTTTGTAGAGGAGAGAATTTGTGTTTATTCTCTGCTGGCTGCTGCCTCCTTCTGCTCTCCCTCTTCTTTTCTAGCTGCTGCCCCTTCTCTCTTTCTTTTTATATGCTAAGAAACCCTAGTCTCTATTTTACAAAATAGTCCTTCCTTAAGTTGACAGTTTACATTTAAGTACTTCAATAACTATTTTTCCTAAAAAGGAGAAATAGCCTTGCATGAAATCTTCAAACTCTGACTTAGAGGAGCTAAATTGCTGATATAAAAACTTGGATGTCGGTTTAGATGCTTCGAAATGTAATTTGGACTCGTTTCTTCACGAAACCTGTTTGCTGGCAGAATTCAGTTGTCATCTTTGGAAAATCATATCTCCCTCATATGACATCGGTTTTGGCTGCAATTTGGAGCGTGGATAGGTCTTTGAATTAGGAATCCAAGAAAATTGAGTTTGCATCAATTGGACTTCTGTAGCTCCAGATATTAAATTTTGAATGACCAAAGGTCAACACTGGCAGAATGCGAGATTTGACTTTGCAGGATGTGATTTCCATGATCTTTCTCCTTTTATTTTTCTTGCATTACATTTCCAGAAAGGTATGGATGTTAGCTTTTTAGTGCCACTGGAATCACTTCATTTCGATCTCTAGAACTCACGCTCTGCACAAAACATCGACTGAACGTCAAATCTGCCAATTACCTCCAATTTACTCCTTTTTGCATCTTTCATCCAAAAATGCCTTCAAAACAAAAAACAAAGAATATCAAGGCATTTTATATATAAAACATGGACAAAACATTAGGTAGATGTGGGTGAAACTATCGAATAATATGGTTACATCATTATTAAACCCGGACCGACCCGGCGGGCCACCCCAGGGGCTGGACCGGTCCGGGTTTGTCAAACGACCGGTCAGTGTAATGACCTAGTCAAACCCGGCGGGTCAACCCGTGACCCGGGCAAGACCCGACCAAGACCCGGTTTTTTTTTTTTTCAAATGTGGGATTTGAAACCCATTGGTATATATAATCTATGTTCCCAAGAAAAAAATTATGTTTTTTCAATGTGGGATAAAAAACTTTTTGATTTAAATACTTCAACTTGAAATGATAACATAATATCTTTTTAATGTGGGATTTGAAACCCATTAGTATATATACTCTATGTTCTCAAGAAAAAAGTTATCTTTTTTCAATGTGGGATTGAAAACTCATTATTATATATACTCTATGTTCCCAAGAAAAAAAGTTATGTTTTTTCAATGTGGAATTTGAAATATATTAGTATGTATACTCTATGTTTCCAAGAAAAAAGTTATATTTTTTTAATGTGAGATTTAAAACTTTTTTGGTTTAAATACTTTAACTTAAAAACTTAACATAATATCTTTTTAATGTGGGATAAAAAAAACTTTTTAAAATATTCTTTTAAACTTCATTATTTACAATATATATAGCCTATATTTACATGGATTTTCTTAATTTTTTCATATAAAATATTAAAACTTTAATCTTTTTTATTTTTTCGGGTTGATCCGGGTTGACCCGAGTTGACCCATGAAACCCGGAACCCGGGTCAACCCCCGGGTCAGGTTTAATAACTATGCTTAAAACTGAAATAACCCCATAGAGAGAAAGTCACAACAAATTATAAATATCAATTCTCAATCATCAATGTCGGACCTAATGTTGAACAATGAAAATTGTAAAAATTATAATTAAAAAATGAGATAAAAAACAAGTCAAATTAACTCGAGTTAACTGTTAAGCACTATTATCGAGTCATGAGATCATGATAACCTAATGAAAAACCAATCAAAATAAATTATGAAGCCTAATTCCTAATTAAACACAATATTAATTGATAAAATGGGGGTCAATTAAAAAGAAAAAGAAAAAAATGAGTCAATTAGGTTAACCAGCGACCTGGATCATGAAATAGGAACAACCCAATAAAAAGCAAGTCCAATGTTGAAGGACATGTGAGTCAAGTAATAGGACCAATATAACCTCTTAGAAAGAAAAAAAGATGACATGATTTAACTGAGGTTAAAATGCCGAAACCCGTGATCTTAATTTTAAAACCAAGATATTCTAATAAAAAACAAATCAAAATAGATTATGAAACTCAATTCCCAACCGACTTAATGTTGAATGATAAAATTAAAAAAATAAAATAAATAAAAGACAAAAAACAATCCGAGTTAAATCGGGTTAGTCCGTTAAGCATTATTCTCGTGTCATGAGATCATGATAATATAATAAAAAGTAAACAAAACAAATCATAAAATTTAATTCTCAATCAAATCACTATCAAAGGATGAAATTGAAAGAAAAAAACTAATTAAAAAAAAGAAAAAAAATTGAGTCAACGAGGTTAACCCGTCAAACCTAAAATTCGTATCATGAGAGTGTGATAACTAAATAAAAAAAAATATAATATTAAAGAATGAAATTAAAAAAAAAATTGAAAAAAAATATAAAAAAAGCAAATAAAAAAAATAAAACAACCATTTCAATAAATAATACTTTATGACAAGGAGTACATTAAAACACCACCGTGTTATTTTAGTTTATAAGTTTTTAGTTAATTTCCTTCAACAGATAATTCAACACAAAATTCAACATGTAAACTGTTTTCTCGCACGTGTTAACTACTGCGCTATAAGACACGATAGATGATAAAATAATTAAAATAATATATTAACTTGGTTTATAGTTTACATGACCATTCACTTTAGTTGTTTTTGATAATTACATGGAGTATGTGCATTTAGCTATTTTTATTATCCTTAAAAAAAGTAAGTTGATTTTTTATCCTATTAAATAATAAGTTGATTTAACAAAATTAATGTAATTATCTTATATATTTGAAACTACTAATTATATTTGATAAATTCAAATGGTTGTTCTAATTGGTTTTTAGTTTTAATTTTTCTAAAAAACCCAAACTGAATCAAATAAAAATTTATAAAAAAAATTGTTGGTATACATAAATATTAATATTCAATATCAGTTTCTTAGTAATCACTTTTCAATTTTCTTGAGTAAAAATATTATTTTAAATTTTTTAATTATTTTATTATTTTTTGAAAGTAAAAATTGAAAGATAAAAAAAGAATTAGACAACTTTTAATTTATTATGAGCCCAAACGAATGAATGATTCAATAAGTTCTTCCCAATAACCACGACTGCTGGATAAAAACATTAAACTAAAAGCCCATACAAAGTGAGCGCCTAGAAAGAAAATGCTATATGCAGATAATGAAGAACCAAAAAACTGAATTACTTGGGATGCTTGTGCCCATAAAAAATCATGGAGCCATCCATTAATAGTAACAGAACTCTGCGTAAAATTTCCTCTTGTGATGTGAGTTACCACCCCTTGATTACTTATACTATCCCAAATATCTGATTGCATTTTTCAATTGAAATAGAATATTATTACTGAAATTGCATTGTACTTCCAAAATATTTTTTTTCATTTGTTCAGTTTTTATTCTAATTAAAAAAAATCTAATTCTTCTTTTATCCTTCAATTTTTATTTGCAAAAAAAAATAAAAGGATGAAAATTTTTAAAACAATATTTTTATTCAAAAAAATTGAAAGGTGAGTGTTCGGTTTGGTTTTCTGTCTTGGTTCTGTTTCTTTCTTTGTTGGGTTCGGATTTGCGCACCCTTCCTTACCAATGGGTGGATGGACTTGCAAAAAATGACTACTATTACTATATGACCTGCAAAGAACGAGGATATTGCCTGCGTATGCCAGAGAGTCAAAACGACAGACCCCAATTAGTTATTCAGCCCGCCAAGTTTTCATCTCCAACACGACCGCACGGAAAATGTCATTGAGAACAAAAATCAAACACCATCAGTGCCACAACCACCATCCCATCAACCCCAGTCCTTATCCCTATTTCCCTCGCTCTCTCTTTCATTAAATCCATATACCAAAGCAATGTCATTGAGACAAAACTTCAAACAGCTTCCCTTCATTAAATCCCACTCTTTGTTTCGCACTTTCTCTTCCTCCTCCTCTCACCAAGACCCATATTCTGTCCTCAAAGAAGACCCAGTAGATATCTGCACTTCTATCTGGGTCAAATCCTTCTCTTCACCATCAAACTTTACTTTCTCTAACCTCACTGGTTTCCTCTCCAAGCTCGACCTCTGGGCCCTCGCTTACCAACGTTCCTGCGCTCACGTCACCGGCAAGTTCCCTCCTCGAAACGCACTTCCCTCCCATGCTCTCCATTCCCTTTTCTCACTTCAAACTGCTGTCGTTCACAACCGCTTCAAATGGAACGACAAGGCCCACCAGATCCTTCGCAGCCCCAATGATAAGCCTTCTACCAAACTGGTTTCCAAGAGAAAGCTCAGTGCAATGATGGAATCTGATGATCCGTGCTTCCAAGACCGGGTTGTTCAGGAGATGCTTCTGATGGTGCTTGAACCTATTTTTGAAGCACGGTTTTCGAGGAAGTCTCATGCGTTTAGGCCCGGGAGGAATGCACACACGGTAATTAGGACTATAAGGAGTAATTTTGCTGGGTATTTATGGTTTTTGAGGGGTGATTTGAGTGAGATACTAGATGACATTGACGCTGATGTTGTAATGGGATGTGTTGAAAAAGTTGTTAGAGATAAGAAAGTGTTGAATTTGATAAAAAACGCGCTTAAATCGCCAGTTAGGATTCGAGAAATGGGCAATTATGGTGAAGAGTCGAGGAACAAGAAAAAGAGGAAATCTACGAAGAAGAAGATTTTGAATGAGAATGAGCCAAAACCTGACCCTTATTGGTTGAGAACTTTCTTTGATTTTGCTCCTGAGGAGGCGGCAAAGATACCCACTTATGGTTATTGTGGGATTTTGAGTCCGTTGCTTGCTAATGTGTGTCTTAATGAATTGGATCAAATTATGGAGGAGAAGATTGTTGACTTCTTCAGGCCAAATAAGCTTGATTCTATATGGAAACATTCGATTGATGATAGGTGTCATAACCCTTCTTGGCCAGAGTTTGTTCCATCTAGTGGAAAAGAGAAGACTAGGAAAATGGAATACATTCGATATGGGGGTCATTTCTTGATAGGCGTTCGAGGGCCTAGAGAAGATGCAGTGCAAATTCGCAAGGAAATTATTGAGTTCTGCGAGAGGAAGTTTGGTATCAGGCTGGATAATTCAAAAATTGATATTGAGCACATTACTAGGGGAATTCAATTCTTGGATCATATAATTTGTCGCAGAGTGATATATCCTACGCTTCGTTATACAGGGAGTGGAGGCAAAATCGTGAGTGAAAAGGGTGTGGGGACTCTGCTTTCAGTTACTGCTTGTTTGCAGCAGTGTATTCGCCAATTTAGGAGGCTTAAGTTTGTCAAGGGTGATAAGGATCCTGAGCCATTGCCTTGTACTCCAATGCTTTACT
Source organism: Populus simonii (assembly GCA_007827005.2). Taxonomy (NCBI): domain Eukaryota; kingdom Viridiplantae; phylum Streptophyta; class Magnoliopsida; order Malpighiales; family Salicaceae; genus Populus; species Populus simonii. The sequence goes on from CM017467.2 coordinate 13,345,923, forward strand.
CAGGTCAAGCCCATACTAATGCACAAATGAATAAGTTTCTCGAGACTATGGCAGATTGGTATAGATACGCTGATAATCGAAAAAAAGTTGTTGGGTTTTGTGCCTATGTGATTCGTAGCTCGTTGGCTAAACTTTATGCTGCTAGGTATAGACTAAAATCACGTGCAAAGGTTTACAAGATTGCTTTACGTGATCTTAGTCGGCCATTGAGAGAGAATAGTAACAATTCTGCTCCTGAATACTCTGATCTTTTGAGAATGGGACTTGTTGATGCAATTGAAGGTGTTCAGTTCTCCCATATGTCTTTGATTCCAACTTGTGATTATACTCCATTTCCAAGGAATTGGATTCCAGATCATGAGCAGGTTTTGCATGAGTATATCAGATTACAAGACCCCAAATTCTTTTGTGAATTGCATAGATCAATAAAGCGTCAAGGTTTGAGTCTGCCTCAAGATGAGATATCTGAAATTGTGTGGGATTACAAGACTCTTGGAGTTCGAAGGTACCAATCTAGTGGTGAAAATGAGCTAAACAATGGACTGCAAAAGTGTGAGATGTCATGAATTATTTTGTGATGTTGGTGAATTAATTTAAGTGATGAAATTAAACTCCTTGGAGGATTGACTCTTGTAATGGCCTGAATTTTCCCTGGGCACTGTCAATTCTTCATTAAAACATGTGCAGAAGCCAACAAAATTTTGTCTTGGATAGTCTGGCCTACCTTGATGAAATTTTCATCACGTTATCAATGATTACCTTGGGAGAGGTAAATTTTCGTATTTTTTTTTTTATATGAATAGGTACATGACCTTTTTTATTTTTCAATTAAATCTTTTTATGGTCTAATTAAATGAATTTAATTTTGAAATTATGATACAACTATATAATAAAATAAAAAAAAACAAAATTGAATTGTAAAACATAGAGAAAATTATGTCTAATCTTAAATTCTCACTTATTTTTATTTTGGTTAAAAAATTTTTTATTTATATAATTTCTAGTTTTGAAAATGAAGAGATAAAGTTGCTCGAAAATAGTGAAGATATAGAAAATTATTGGTTAGACTGTTTTTTGGCAGCAAAACTTGTTGGTTTTAGTGTTAACGAGTTTTTTTCCAACTACAAGGGTTCAATGATGATGGTTTTTAACCTTGATCTTGTCTAAAAAAATATATGGGTTAAGAGAGTTTTTTCTAATTTAATTATATATTTTTAGATTATTTTTTAGATTGTTAAGTTGGTTTATGTGGATTCTCAGAATGTTTTTTTATGTTTTTTTTTTGTGTGAAAATGAATTGAAAATATTTTTTTAAGCTAAAAATCCCTCTCTTAAATATTTTAACCACCATAATTGTGGTTAAATTCTGGGTAGCAGGATGTGATGTTTGTTTTTTTTTTTTTAGAAAAAAAAACAAACAAAATTGTCATTTGTTCTTTAAAAAATATTTAAACATGGTCCGAACATGTTGGTTTAATTTAGGCCCGAGTGCCTAGGCTTCTTAAAAGGCTCGGTGTCTTAGGCCATCCAGACTTCCATGATTGAGTTGCTTTTTATTTTTCTTGTGTTTTTTGGGTTTTTTTAATTTTTTTTTTAATTTTATCATTCAATATTAGATTTTTATTTAATTTCTTTATGAAATTTTTTTCTTCGATTTTATCCATCAATATTTGATTATTTTTAATTGGTTTTCATGATTTATTTTAATTTGTTTCTATAAAGTTATCATGATCTCATAAATATATCTACCAAAATAGCATAATTGATTTATTTTAATTTTTTAATTGATCTTCTTCATCATTTTCCTTTTCTAATAGGTCCTTTTAACTATAGATCAATTGATTTTTTATTCTTGTTGGCTAGCTCCTTTAGCTCGGTTCCAACTACACTACTAAATAAAAAGTATATAAGAAAAAATATATAAGAAAAAATTATGAAATAGTTAAAAACATGCGCATGATAAATTGTTTTAGTGAAATACCCACTAAACTCTCTCCTCAGCTATAGTCTTTACACTAAACAATTAATGCTTTATTATGTTATGGACTGGTGTAATTATTCACATAACAAATGCTCTTCTCTAACTAGCTTAACTTTAAATTATAATGACCACCTGGATCCTTCCAAGATATGGGGCGCTCTAATATCTTTTAGGGCCTAGATGCTAGAACTGAGACTCTTGTCTTAGAGGGAAAATGTGTAGAGCTAGGCTAGTCCATGCGTCTTGTTGGCATACCCGTATAATAAGTAGCAGTATTTGAACACTAGTAATGACCCAAGATTTTATAGTGGAAGAATAAGTTTTATGCAAAAGATGACAAGAAGATTCGTATCGATATATAAACATATAGAAAAGTATAATAATCTTCAATCCCATGGATGATTTTTTTAAGTTATTTGAGGATCCTCTCTCTTTCTAGAAAGACACTCTAGTTGTATACTCTTTTCTAACTAAATATTGGCATACAATGACTAGCTAAGGTAGTTGTCTTTTAATTGATCTTTAAGTTATCCAATAACCCTAGGAAGATATCTAGTCCATAAAGAGGGGTCTCTTAACCTCCTTGAGTTTTTCTAGTTCCAAATCTAAAGGGTCCAAGTGTTTCCCTACTTGAGGTAGCCCTAGACCACTGGCCAGAAGTGAAGAAAGAGGATAACTTTACTAGAGTACACGTGTCAGGTTCTAGTAAAAACACTTTGGAACTCCTTAAAATGCTTATTCACAACCTAAGATTGCTCTCAAACTCCTCTGCAAAGGTTAATAAAGAAATGCAACAAGTTTCTCTAACCATTTTGGGGTGGTTTGTTGGAATTTTATTGTGTTCTAATGCTTGTTTCATGACCCTCACACAATGGTTTCTCTCTCTTCTAAATCACATAGGCTTAGAAAGAGAGAACAAGATAGAGGTAGTTTTATATTTTATGAAAAGTGATAAGAGTAAGGGCAATAACAGGTTTATATACCATAAATTGTGACATTTTACCTATAATCACATGCTTTACTAACTTGAATATGACAACACCTTATTTATCAGTTTTGAATTTTAAAATTTAAAAGTTATAAACCTTTTGTCTCCCTCTCTACATAATTGCATCTTGACCTTTAAAACTCACACACGTGATTCTATTATAATAAAACACCAAGAAATGAAGCAACATATTTGTGTTCAGAGTCAAGGTTTTGCATCTAATGTATAAATTCAAGTCTTTGCATTATCCTAAACACAATGACTTACGAAGGCTACTAATAGATCCAAACTTTAGCATCCCCACTTCTTGGCCTAGCTTATAAACACCAGCATTAGACCTAGGATTGGTTTTCGAATGGGATCTATGATTGGGTCTAGGCTTTACCTTGACCCTTACATGGCTTTGTCATGAAACGTAAGGCAAAACCTATTACAAACCAAGACCTAGTGGGTCAGCTATCCCATCTAGGCATCTTATGCCTAAATAAGATTAATCACTATAGATCTAAGCATCAGGTAACTTGGTGGACTCAATTTGCTTGACCTTCAAGGTAACCTAATTATCCTCACTAGCATAACCTTCAAATCCTAGTCGGCCTAACTAGTATAACCTCCAAGATAACCTAGTTGACTCAAGTAACCTTATCAATCTAACTAGTCCATGATTAGACTTGATGTTCAATGCTATAGGTGCATCCTGAATCCAAATATGTCACCCCTAGGTACACTATGGTAGGGTCCATTTTTCTTTATCTACTATCTGAATGGTAATTACTCGATGTTGAATGCTAAATGACAATAATGTGACCTTCTTGCCATAGTTGGGCCTATATAACGGTGTTAAGGTGTGCTTCTACATAGCATAATCACCTCTCATACTTCTTTCTCAATCATAATCTAACCATCAACCATTAAAAGGACAATTGTAAATCTCGTGTTTAATAGTGAAATTTTCAATTGAGAAATAATATACTTTTTTAAAAAAATTATTATGGCTAAAGATAAAACTTCCGAGCAAGTTAGTTAAAATCTAAGGCAAAAATAAATAAGAATTTAAACAAAAAAACTCCAGTGATTGTGATTTTGTTGAAAATACCATATATGGTATACAATGAGTGACATTATTATAATTTTGGAGAAAATCCTTCTCCTTTGCTAATAAAACTTGTCGACTTTGAGACTTAGAAAATTTTAGTTTTCCTCTTTTCTTCTCCAAAACTACTTAGATTATGGACATGCGAGGATGAGTAGGTGATTTCTTTCCATTATATGAAACCGATTTAGAGAGAGAGAGAGAGAGAGGTTGGAAGCTTGGGGAGTTAGTGAGGGAAAGTGTGAGAAATTGAAGAGAGAGGGGAAAACTTTGAAATCTTTGCAAGAAACACTTTCAATTAGGTGATTTGTTTGTGGTAAAGGGTTTCTAACCAATTAATTCCAATTGTTGGTTGGATTATCATCTATGAATTGAAAAATCCTTAATTTTCCAGATTTTAGGGTTTATAATACTTTTGTGTTGAAATGTCAAATTGATTGGCTATTAGTGAGTTTGGGTTATGAAGATTGTATGAGATGGTTTGAATTGTAAGTTATTGCATATAAAATAGTTTGCCAAATAATTGTCTTCTCTATTATTTCTCTCAGAGAGTGCAGTGTTGACCTTTTTGCCGCTCTTCCTAACAGGCTGAGAAAGATCCAGCTCCTTTACATCAAGCAGCAAGGCTGCTTATCAACTCCCAGATGGAGAATGGCGAGTTTCCTCAACAGGTATGGCTTGCTATTATATGGTTTTAGCTTTCTTTCTCTCGTTCTTTTCAATCTACAAACTAAAAAGGTCACGACTCACATGTAGGAAAAGAAAGAATTTCTCTACAATTATAATTTTCCATGATATTTTTTAAGGAAAATTACTATTACCCTCCTATAATTTGGTAATTCTTTTTTTATTTTTATCTTATTTTTTTTAAATTACAATTTAGACCCTTAAGCTCATAAGTTGATAACACTTTATATATTCACTCATGCTTGCCAAAAAAAATCAACAAAAAAATATTTACAAGATTATTATTATATTTTTATTAATAATTAAATAGCCCATTAAAATTATATAATTGCATAAAGCTTAAAAAACTATAGATGTAGAAACTCATTTCTATTCTACCCTAGCCGCCACCTTCTCTCTTTTTTATGCAAACTTAAGAGTAAAAAATCTAGAATCCACAAACACAATAGAAACAATAAAAAAAAGCTAAAATAAAATTAATAAAAATTTAAACTTAAGAGTAAAAAATCTAGAATCCACAAACACAATAGAAACAATAAAAAAAGCTAAAATAAAATTAATAAAAATTTTACCCAATAATTACATGAATTAAGTTACCGAAATTGAAGTTATTAAATGAAAAAAATCTGAACCATATTATAATAATAAAACACGAACTGAAAGTATAGAAAAAACACCACAAAGATAATTGATATTTGATAATTCTAATAAAAGTTCAATAAAAAATCTAAAATATAAGTAACCTTGCGCACATAATATTATTATGAAATAAGCCAAATTAGAAAATAAAACTTAAATACAAGCTAAATAACTTTATTTATACTAGGTAAAAACATTGGCTGAAAAAATAATATAAGAGTATTAATTCAAATAGAAATTTTTTTTTTAAATCAATTAGAAAAATAATATAAATCTCGCACAATAATTTTTTAACCTTATCGCAAAGCCTTTCTAATATTTAATCGCTATAAAATTTATAAAAAATAAAGCTTTTAGAATTTTCTAACCAAATTTTAACCCAATCCACTATTCAGATCAAAAGTAATGTTTTGTATCCATAAAATGTGCTTTAGAAATAAAAAACTGAAACATGTTCATTTCGACTTAAACTTGTTCATTTCTTTACATGGATTAAATTAATTAAAATCTGATTATTACTTTACTCTTGAAAGCTTGACCTCATCCAAATTTTTGAATGTCTTTTTAAGTTTTTTGACCCTTTCTGAAAGCTTGACAGCTTGACTTTACCCTAATGAATGTCTCTTTAAGCTTCTTGATCCCTTTCTAAAGCTTGACTTCACCCAATGAATGTTCTTTAAGCTCCTTGACTCTTATCTTGTAATTGGCTAAATTAACACCTCCAATTGATCCTTGGTGCAATTAGCTGATTCTCATTACTTTTCCTTTCTACGCCCCCACATGACATGAGCTACCTAACAAATTAACAATATTGCAATTGTTGCATAGGATTTCCAATTCCATGTCAATCATTGAAGAACACACCCACTAGCTGATATCAACAACAAACCCACAGCAGAAAATCGATTATGATTGCTAATCTGCGCAAGTTGCGCCATTGCTTCCCAGAAGATGATTGCAGCCCACATGCGTCCCAGAGCAGTTGTAGATGCTCTATCAGCATTCTTAGTATGTGGACTGGACAAGAAAAAAACCGTGAGAACAATTTGACCTGCATGGAGAACAGATCTTTAAATCCCTTGTAACACACGAGCTTGTCAAATCCAATTCATTCATACTAGTTGCATGGAAAACAAACTCCCCTTCAGTGCTAGAACGAGGACTACATAGCCCTGGATTGCTCAACTCCAAAGGACGATAATCTGGTGGTAATCTCCCATTAGCAAACCAAAAATCAATAACCAAATCATCTTCCCTTATCCCACATGTCGTGAAATCAAATGAAACAACACAAGAAGCTTCAGTCTTTCAGCAGATCTAACCCAAAATCAATTTTGGGTTTTGTTCAATTTGATGTGATATCCAAGTAAGACTCGGTACCTTCTCCAAAATGTGAATCAAAGCCCCCAAAAATCTGTGAGAGATGCACGATCAAGACCCCCAAAATCCGTGATTGAATCGATGCCTGCTATAAACCTCATCACCGGAAGCATGAGAGACGCCTTGTAAACATATTTATCATAGTGATTGTATACTTCCATGGTTATCTATTTGTAATTCTTGTCATGCTGTAGCTGCATAGCAAATATAACCTTCCCTCAACATAGATTTTGATTTGGTCTTAATAGATTCTTTTTTATTAACATGGATATCCGGGTCAGCTTGTGCACACTTCAACTAATGGTACGGGCCCTAGAATTAACAATCATGTAAGCTTCTAGTGACTCTAAGATTTATAAAACTCGAATCAATGATTTCTGAAAAATAAACCAGTTGAGCTACACCTTAAAATTTCAATTGAAATCTTTAGTTGACCGGTAGGTTGATCTTTCCATTTATATTTAGAAATTGAGATGTTGCAGGATATAAACGGTAATTTTCAAGAAACTGAAGACAGGGAAAAAAATAACCACGGAGGGTCAGGACAGTTTTCCTTATTTTTTTACTTTTAATTGTCTCTGTAACTCTTAACCGTGAATTCTTTCTCACAGCAAATCACCGGGGCCTCCTTGAGGACTTGCATGCTACATTATGCATCATTTAAGAACATATTTCCGCTTTGGGCTCTTGGAGAATATCGTAAGCGTGTACCCCTGCGAAGGCTTTAAGAAGCTCCATTGGCATCTTGGAATGCTTGGCAGAGGAAAGGATCACCGTTACATTATCTAAAGACATTTGTATGGAAAAAACGATTACTTACACTGTTCAGAATGTATCTTACAGTAAAATTAAACATGTACATGACTTTCTTAAGAAATAAATAAATGTATAACCCAAGCATAAACAACATGTTTAGCATAAATTGAATTTCATAAGATTAAATTTGTTTGCATCAAATATTGAACTAATAACATTAAATTAAACTATGTTCTGTAATTTATTCAATGAACTAAATTTAATTATTTTCTTATATTTCCTATGATTCCACAGTTCGGACATGAATAAACAATTACACAGGGATTAAAATGGGTAATTTTGGAATGACACAGCTGCAGTTATTGGAAGAATCTCACCTTTTTGTTTTCCTTTTTTATTGGAAGAGTCTCTCCATTTTAAGCTGCAGTTAAAAGCAAACTTCATGAAACGAAACTTGTTTTGATAAGAAACTAAACCTGTATTCTCATTCGTAAAGTGTAGAACAGAAGCCTCTGTTATTTAAATTGTTTTCTAGTTCCAAAGAAAAAATGGTATCGTGTGAGTTCAGTTCCAGTTGTTCTGTTTCCTTTTCCCTCGTCTTCAATTCTGGAGAGTCTAATGTATCCAGATAAAATGTGATTTCTTATTCATGTTAATATACAGCTAACAACTCAAATGATCTACGAGACCAAATTGTACAAAAATCAATCAGCAAGTCGTGCAAAGTTTCCTCATCTCGATTTATAGAGTAGATAATAGCAAATGGAAGGAAGATTAAAATTCTTCAATCACTCAAATCACTTAAGATGTAAGGTTCTCCTCAACTTTTTATTCTGTCCAATGCCCAGAAGGACGACCACAACACAATGTAAGCACGACAAACTATAGCAGATTATACAAACTTCCGTATTCCACAATGCATTGTAAGCAAACATATAGTAGCCGATTGTATAAACTTCAACATTCAAGCAGTTAATATGCAAAATTTCGGGGGGTGGGGGGGGGGGGGGGGATTACTAGCCTGTTCAGCATAAATTGAAATACATGCGCGAATACTCAAAATTAGTTTCCTCATCCCTATGAACGAGAATCATCAAGAGAAATGCTTACTATTAAAAGGTAACGAACACATCTCACATAAAACTATTTGTAACAACTTAAGAAAGGATCTGGCAGCATCACTTACATGTTTCAGAAAATTAATTCATGGCCGTGACACCCTCTGATTGTTTACTCGATTAAACCTTTGTTTTCAGTGAAACTGGGACACTTTCCTGCTCTCTTGATTTCTTATGATCAAAACATTATCAAGCTCCTTCTGCAACTGTGATCTCAATTGGTAGTTCAAAGCCAAACTTGTGTCCAAATTCTCCTTTACAGCAAAAAGTTGCGATTTTCTCATCTCTGCTTCATCTATCTCAGAATTGCTCAAGAACCCATTGTTCCCTTGAAGTTTTATGAATATTGAGTTAAGCTGATCAAAGAAACATCAAATCGAAACTAACATAAAGATGATTCCGTAACTTGAATCCTTACCAAATCAAAGTACTACTTGAATCCTTACCTCATTCACACGATTCCGTAACTCATTCACTTGAATACGAGATTCCTTAACAAACGTATCCACATTTTCGCTAAAAGCCTTCATATCAAGACCTTTCACTTGATAAAACCTCTCCTTCTCCTTCTCCTTCTCCTCCATCTCCTCCACTTCACTCTTCAAAACCCTAAAACCCAATCCAAATTCAGTTCAATTCTTACACTTAAAATTATGAACAAACGAAATTAATTACTATCATCTTTACCTGAATTCTTGTGAATCAGCATCGTATTTAGCATCGAGGCTCTCGATTTCCGATTTAAGAACCAAGATTTTGAAGTTCTGAAATGCAATTTTGTGGACAAGAACCAAACACCTTTGTTCAATGGACCGAATATTTACCATCTTCGATGCTAACATCTGAGACTTGCTCGTTTGCAATTCTTTCTCTGCCTGCAGCCATTTTTTTTTTGTTTTTTTTTTCTCGGAAACCAAACAGAAAGTTAAGGTTAATTAGGGTTTAAGATTGGGAGTGACCTGGAGAAGAGAGAGACGTTGATTTCTGGTGCTTTCCATTTGCTCCAGTCGTTCTCGAAACGCAGAGGAAAGCGCCATTGTTACTATAAACGCAAGGGTTCTTCAATTTTGCTTCTTCAAAATGACAAATGAGAATGATATTTGAATTTGGGGGTTTATATGTAGTTGTTCTGGCCGGAGAAAACGCCAATTTTAATTATTAACTTAATCTAAAATTTAATTTGATAGATATTCATATTTATGGAAAAATAAGTAAATGAATTTGATATAAGATTAATTAATTATATATAAACAAGTTGTATGATTTTTGGTTACTATTTCGAGAAAAATAAGACGAAAATATTGAAGACAAATCAAAATTTTTTGTTTCTATATTAGAAATAAAAATAATATAATATTTTTTTTTATAGAAATATATCATCTCTATATCTTTTATTTTGAAATAATAATAAAAATTTATTCTAAAATTATCTCAATAATAAATTTATTTTTATATATTTATCTTTGTTTCCTTGATTAAACACATTTATAATATATGTCTTCATCTTTTTTATTTTAAGATACTAACTAAATATTATCTGAGAATTTAATTCTTATGGTTAAACAAGTTTGCCAAATTTGTATTTATTAAATTCTTCAACACCGAAACCCACATGCATATCAGTAGAGTTTATTAAATTTATATCAACACATGAGATCTAAAATATTTTTTAAAATCATCTCCGAATTAAGGAATATAATTTCAATTGTTATGTAAAATTGATCTAAAACTATTTTTACCATCAAATAAATTTTTTTAAATAAATTGCTAAATTTAAATTTTATTTTTATTTTTATTCATAATGCTTATTTTATTAAATTCAAATACAACCCTAAAAAAATTAATTTAATGTACATGCCGGTTCCAAATCTTTTGAATTAATATGTATTTAAATCTTCAAATTAAAAACAAACATAATTTTGTTTCACATGCATCCATCAAAAGATAATATATATATATATATATATATATATATATATATATATATATATATATATATATATCAAAAGATACATGACTTGATAATGTCAGGAAAAATATTATTTTACAAAATTCCTCAAAAAATATCATATATTAAAAAAATAACATTAAAAAGAAAATAAAAGAAATGCACCTAGGTTATGCGTGTATGGGACTTTCTAAGTCTTTTAATATAACTAGGCTAAGCGCCCTAAATTAAAAAAAAAAAAAAAGAAGAAATAAAAATAATAATATGTTCTCTGCATTTGATTATCGGACGAGCTTTAAGACCAATCTAATCTCTATTTTTAAACCATTCTAAAAAAACATTTATCATAACTCACCTTTTATTTTTAATTTTTAAACATTTCTCAAAAATACAAAAACTCTAAAAAATAATAATATATTTTTAATAAAATTTCTCCAATTCTCAGAACTTGGCTATTTTCTTAACTTTTTTTTTTTTAATATTTTTGATATGTTTATATATTTTATCTTGATTAGGAGTAGGTGTAAAAAAAATGAGTGTGAGTTGAGAAATTAATAAAAAATGATGAGCAATAGTGAATACCAAAAAAATTAAAAATTAGAAATAGTGAAGAAATAAAAAGAGAAAAACAAAATGTAAGAACAATAGCATTTATAAGTATCATTATCATTTTTTCCATATCCTAATCCTATTTTATGACATTTTTTAATACAAACAAATATACCTATAAGACTCTCCTAGATTTTTTCCTATAAATATATATCTTTCCATAAAAGAAAAGGGAATAAAAAAATTAAAAAAAGCATCTAACCTTTTCTCTCTAAGAAAATGATAAGCTCATCTCTCTCTCTCTCTCTCCATTACATTAGAAAATTTTAGTTGAAGATCTCAAATTTTAAATTGACCAATTTATTGCTACGTAATCATTGAAATTTAGGAAATTTGAATTTTATATGTGAGCTACGAATTTGAAGCTATTTATTTGGATTTTCTTGATGTAGGATTAAGCTTCTTAGCACATAAATCACTCAATCCTGAATTTTCAAAGTCATAGCTTTGGTTCGAAACATAAAAAACTTGGTTGATGCATGGTTTTTACTTTTATTTTACACTTGGATCAATTTAATTTTATTTTTAGTGTTATTTTTTTTTAATTTTTGTTTCAATTTGTTGTATTTGACTTTATACATGATTATTGCAGTTTGCACTCATGTGTCAATGTTTTTTCCTGCATATGTTTTTAGATCATTATGTTTTGTATTTTTCATGTATTTTATTGTTTTCATTACTTTTGCTTAATTATTATTATTTTTTTTTTGCGAATTTGTAGTGTTTATATATGTTTTCTCTAGGTGAGCCTTTTGCTTGCATTGCATTATAGACACAATATAATTAAATAAAAATTAATTGAGAAATGATGTCCTATGATGATATTTTGTGTGACTTTGTATAGTGGTTATATCTATGTCAATGTTTTATTATGCGTTTAATAGACGCATGGAACCTCGAGTGTAAAACCTACCCCTACTCCTGAAAATTATAATCCTGCTTGCTTATTTGCTAAAATACTTGTCTACTTATATATCTATTTTTTTTTTCTTTTATGCTATTGTAAACCACTAGCCTAAAATTAGTAATCAGTGCTAGAATAGAAATGGTAAAAAAAAATTATAGAGAAATGATAATTAAAAAGGAAAATTGTTAAAAATGGGGATAAAAACTTTTAAAAATTTAACTTAAATTTTAGATGAAATAAAGTAATAAATTGGTACACAAAATGTTACCAATTGATGACTCATGTAAATTCCCCAATTGAGTTGAATAATTATGTAAAGGAAGTTTTTTTTTTATGAATTGGGGTGAAAATAGTTATACAATAATAATAATAATAATAATAATAATAATATATTTGAATTTTAAATAAAATGATGTGTGATTTTACGCGTGAAAAATGTTGATTGTCGATATAAGCATCACATACAATCGTGCTATTTTGATTGAAAGTGATGCGTAAAATTCAGATTTTTGGTGTAAATTTACGGTATCAATCATATCTCTCAATTTGATTGTTAGATTGTGCTGAAATTTTACGAAGAGTCTCATATATTTTTAGATTATGCGTAATAATTACTTGAAATGCCACAATCACTGACGCCCATACCGTCGGATTAAATCCGTCGGCATTTCACAGAGAGTTCGAAAATAATTACTTGAAATGCCACAATCACCGACGTGCATACCGACGGATTAAGTCCGTCGGCATTTCACATAGAGTTCAAAAATAATTACTTGAAATGCCACAATCATCGACGACCATACCGACAGATATAAGTACGTCGGCAAGTTGTCGGCGGGTCAATTTTACCGACGACATTACCGACGGACTACGCGAATTCCAAAGGGTTGTGCATTAAATGCATCTCTGACCGCGTCAGCTCGCCGACGGAATTATCGACGAACCACGAAAAATATGGAGGGTCATTAAAAATTTTGGTGCGAAATTCAAAATTTACCGACGGATTTTTGACACTTCACCGACGGAATAAATTAAAATAATAATTAATTTTATATCCGTCGTTGAATCCGTCGGTAAAACTGCCATATAAGCCCCCCACCCACCGCTTCAGTTCATTTTTTCTTCTCCTCACTTTTTCACCGATTCTTTTCCTCTCCGTTCTTCAAAGGTTTCACCACCAATCTCTAGCAATTTTTCTCGTGAATCTCCATCAGTTTAAAACGTATGTATGTCTTCTATTTCATTTTACTTTAAGGGTTTTTTTTTGCTATTTTTTTTGGTATGTTTTTTTGTTTTGGTGTATTTTTTGTAATGTAGATAAAGTCTATAGTTTTTTTTGCATAATTCATTGCTAAAGTCTATAGTTTTTTTTTTTTTTGAATTTATTGAATATTTTTTATTGTTGTATTGGCATAATTATTATTAGTTAATTTGTTGAATATTTATTGTTAATGTTGAATTTACCATAGAATTAGTAATTGAATATGTTAGAATAATTATTAATTTTACTCTATTATTGCATGATTTGTGTTTAATGTTTTGCATTTATTTTGATTGTTATTCTAGAGTTTGTTTTTAATTTATTGTTTTGTTGTATTGGTATAATTATTGAATAATTTTTTGAATTGTAATTGTTAATGTTGAATTTACCTTAGTATTAGTAATTGAATATTTTGGAATAATTGTTAATTTTACTCTATTATTGCATGATTTATGTTTAATTTTTTTCAATTAATTTTAATTGTTAGTCTACAGTTTTTTTTATTGAATATATTTTATTGTTGTATTGGCATAATTATTGAATAATTTGTTGAATTGTAATTCTTAATGTAGAATTTACCTTAGGATTAGTAATTAAATATGTTGGAATAATTAGTATAGATTGGGTCAATTGTTTATGGCTTTTGTTAATATGTGCAGGTTTGTGGATTTGGGTAGTATCCGATATAGGGGAGTAGTATCTGGTATAGGGGAGGTGCTGTTGAATTTTTTTTTAACATTTGAATTTAATTATATAATTATTTGTATAAAATTGTGGAGATACGTAGAATGAAAACCAGAGCTGGTCGCTCACGTACGGTCGCAGCTAGTTTGTCTAGCAGCGATGATGATATTTCCTTAGGTGCCTCTCAAGAAGAGGCACCTACAGCACCTGCGTCGTCAACTGATGCTGCCTCTTCCAGCGGTACTTCACAGCGCAGAGGTGGTGTGCCTTCGCAGCGGAATCAATTTACCCGCAAGTACGAGGTACAGTGGAAGGACGACCTTTCAATGTAAGTTTGTTAAGGTTTAATTTTTTTTTTAAAAAAAATTACAACATAATTTATGAAGTAATTACTATTTAATTTATTTCATTTATTTTCAGGTTCACAAACATTAAGGCCGCCCGAGTAATATCATCGGCGTTTAAATCGTCGATGGAGATTCCATTGTTTCAATGGAGTCAGATATCCAAGCATCCTGAATGGATGCCTCAAATCAATGCATGGTTTGGTAGATTTCAGGTTGGTGTTAATTTATAATTTTCAGCTTATTTCTAATAAATTATTAATATAATTGTAAATAAATTATTGTTTTTATTTAAACTTGTTTATTTATACACAACATAAATTCTGCTGGGACAATGAGCATAACACTGTTGTGAGGAGGGTGTGGGAAAATCACGTGGCAACTAGGTAAGATCGAAAAAAATACAAGATTTTTTTTAGACTAAAATTTATGTTTTGAAATGTAATTTTTGGTTGCGTGAAGTAGGTTGCGTGATTTTTGGTATGAAGCACAAAAAAGGGCAAAAAAAACCGCGAGGGATAGGGGTTTCCAAGGCTGGAACGATGTTGCGGTTTGGAGGGATTTCAAACCGATATACATCTCGGAAGATATATGGCCGCACTATCTTGAGCACGTGACGTCTGAGCGGTTCACACGACTCTCACAGTCTGGTGCTGGCAACCGGAATCGGCCAATTCATGGCTTGGTGATAACGCACACTGGTGGCTCCGTTCTGTTTGCTGCACATGCAAAACGGATAGTAAGATTAATTTAAATGAAATATATCGTTAAATTAAGTTTTTGTTAATATATCTTTTTTCATTATAGACTGCGTCTCTTGGACGTGAGCCGAGCCCGATGGAGCTGTTTGTGGAGACGCACGTGCGGAGCCAAGACCGCCAAAAGGGGGCGCAACAGTTCGTTGATGACCGTGCTCAACATTTCATGGTATATTTGTTCGACCATTTTATTTTGTAAGTTATTATGGAAGTTATTATGTTTGTTGAATTGAATATGATGATTACTTTTTTTATTTTCAGGAGACCTATAATAATCGGTTGAGGGAGAGATACGGAGACGATATTTTGACCCATCCAGAATTCGATCTGGATTTGTGGATGGAGGTTGGATTGTCAGGTGGATCCGATAAAAATCAGGTTTACGGGCTCTCCAACACTACGGCCGTCAACCTGCGGTCGACTCGTAGTGTTTCAACCGTTGGGAGCTCCCAATCAATATCGAGCTCCCAATCTAAGGAGTTCGTGGCCTTGCAGCAACACACGACTCAGCTCATCGACAAATACGACCACCTATCAGCGGAGTATGCACAACTCAAAGCGTCTCATGCACAATAAAGAGCGGAGTCTGAGCAAATCAAAGCGTCTCAAGCACAACAAAAAGCGGAGTATGAACAACAAAAAACGGCTTATGAACAACAAAAAGCGGCTTATGAATAGCTTCGCGAAATGATCATGAACATGGCAAATAGTGGAACATGTGCGCCTAATCCTTTTTTATCGTATAACCACCAGCCTCCTCCTCCTCCTCCAGCTCCACCTTTATATTAATTTGTAATAAACATTATTTACCTTTAAAACTTCATTTAATATTTTTTTTGAAACATATTCAGTTTGTAATGAATATTATTTAACTTTGATTTTTTTTTTATGTTTAATATAAATTTTATTTGCATAATTGGTTTGTATTACAATTAATTTATATAGTTTTATATTATATATCCTAAATAATTTTTTAAAAACAAATTTAGAAAAAAAAATTACAGAGGGTTTTACCGACGGATTAATTTGGTCGGTATTTTAAACACTCACCGACAGACTTACTGACAGAATTAATCCGTCGGCATTTAACAGTAGCTGCCACACTTACCGATGAATTTACAGACGCATCTATTTGGTCGGTATTTCATACACTTACTTACAGATGTACAGACGGTTAGTAGCCGTCGGTAAATCACGATATCACCGACGGACTAAAAATCTGTCGGTATATTTCAAGCGGGAATCTTTTTTTTTGGCGCACAAATTTTGTCTGTAAAACCATCGGCAAATGGTTTTTTTGTTTTTCCAACCGATATAGCGACAGAATGGGGAATCACCGATGAGAGGAAAGCCGACGGACTAAATCCATCGGTGATGACGTCGGTAAAAAAATCACCGACGAACTGCTAATCACACACCGACATAATTTGTTCGTCGGTAAAACTGTGAAATCTTGTAGTGGAATTTGAAGCTATTTATTTGGATTTTCTTGATGTAGGATTAAGCTTCTTAGCACATAAATCACTCAATCCTGAATTTTCAAAGTCATAGCTTTGGTTCGAAACATAAAAAACTTGGTTGATGCATGGTTTTTACTTTTATTTTACACTTGGATCAATTTAATTTTATTTTTAGTGTTAATTTTTTTTTTAATTTTTGTTTCAATTTGTTGTATTTGACTATATACATGATTATTGCAGTTTGCACTCATGTGTCAATGTTTTTTCCTGCATATGTTTTTAGATCATTATGTTTTGTGTTTTTCATGTATTTTATTGTTTTCATTACTTTTGCTTAATATTTTTTTTTTTTTGCGAATTTGTAGTGTTATATATGTTTTCTCTAGGTGAGCCTTTTGCTTGCATTGCATTATAGACACAATATAATTAAATAAAAATTAATTGAGAAATGATGTCCTATGATGATATTTTGTGTGACTTTGTATAGTGGTTATATCTATGTCAATGTTTTATTATGCATTTAATAGACGCATGGAACCTCGAGTGTAAAACCTACCCCTACTCCTGAAAATTATAATCCTGCTTGCTTATTTGCTAAAATACTTGTCTACTTATATATCTATTTTTTTTTTCTTTTATGCTATTGTAAACCACTAGCCTAAAATTAGTAATCAGTGCTAGAATAGAAATGGTAAAAAAAAATTATAGAGAAATGATAATTAAAAAGGAAAATTGTTAAAAATGGGGATAAAAACTTTTAAAAATTTAACTTAAATTTTAGATGAAATAAAGTAATAAATTGGTACACAAAATGTTACCAATTGATGAATCATGTAAATTCCCCAATTGAGTTGAATAATTATGTAAAGGAAGTTTTTTTTTATGAATTGGGGTGAAAATAGTTATACAATAATAATAATAATAATAATAATAATAATAATATATTTGAATTTTAAATAAAATGATGTGTGATTTTACACGTGAAAAATGTTGATTGTCGATATAAGCATCACATACAATCGTGCTATTTTGATTCAAAGTGATGCGTAAAATTTAGATTTTTGGTGTAAATTTACGGTATCAATCATATCTCTCAATTTGATTGTTAGATTGTGCTGAAATTTTACGAAGAGTCTCATATATTTTCCTACCTTGGGTAAAACTTTTAAGTCAATCTGAATTTTAGAAAGCTATACAAAATTACCATTAGCCGAGAGATAATACCTGTAATAAGTGGGAAGGGCATTCTGGTCACTATACTTAAAAGAAAAATGTCAGCTCCATTTAAATGGAGGAGCTGACGATAATAAAAAGAGAAAATGCCTCTTCTTTTCTCCATTCTTTCATCTCATCTTCCCCTTAAAAAAACACCATGAGAGTTTGGTTTTTTTGATGTTGCAAGAGTGACTTAGTGATGAAGTCATCAAAAGATTTAAACACATAGCTTAAGAAATCATCTAGAGAGAGAGTTAGAGAAAAGCTAGAGAGAAAACACAATGATAGCAGAAACTTCGACAACTATATGTCCACCATCCATAGTTAGATTAAGATGAGTTTTGGTTATGTTCTTCTTCTCAATGTCTTCCACATTCTCACCAGATGGATTTTCTATATAAGTCTCAGTTTAAGAGTTATTGCCAGTAGAAAAATTATAGAAGAAATACCCTTCTTTGGAAAGTCTCAGTCGTCGACCATTTTATCCTTCATCCACCGTTGGATTGGGCTGGCATTTAGATATGTTGTACATCAAGATATGTTCTAAATTATAAATGAAAAAGATCAGAAACAAACACTCCGTTTAAAAATTATTCTTCCAGAACAGTAGATCTGTAATTTTTTAAGTTAGTCCAGTTTTGTTCCAATATAGGGATATTTAATTCTTGGATTTATCTGAATTGTAGATATGTTATGCTAAGCATGATGATGTATAACCTCACATGGGATTAATTAAATATTAAGTTTACATATATGGATATGGAAGAACAAGGCCTTTAGGGTCGGTCATGTATGTTGTTTAAGGAATTTAGGTATGTGAGTTTATATATGAATGGTGAATTATTTTGGAATGTCCACCATGTGTATGATGAAATGAGTATTGGTGTTTAAAAAAATGGAAAATTCTATGTTAAAATCCTAAATTGATATGGTAAATATTAATTTTTGGGTTGTTGATGCGAACCTCGTGATCACGTGGTCACATAACCCACAGACAAAGACACAAATTCTCGAAAAGCTAAGTAACTCAGGTTTGATAGGAGTGTGACACAAAGATAACTTGTACCTAGGCATTAGCACTATTGGAAACAGAATACCCCTACCCAACGAATATTGATTCACGAACGAGAAGTATAAGGATGACGTCACAAAGCCAGTTGTTCTTCAATAAGTCGTTTTCAATTCTTTAGAGAACCAAGGAAGAGAGATTATCCCACCAACACACAACAAGTGCGGTAAATAAGAACTTTTATTAATCTAAATTGTCTAACATACATGTCTGGTTATGCATTTATTTATACTAACTCTAGACTTAAATAAACCCTAATGGACCCCCTTTAGGTGGACTTATATGAGGCCTACTTACAATTGACCCAAATAAGTAATCCAAAAACTAAGAAAAAAAAAATAAAAATAATAAAAATATAAAAATTGCTATCCTAAATATGCTAGAATCAGATTTGTCACCTTTAAGAAGTTCCAAATAGACTAGAAAATCTTATCTGAAGGTGGAATTAATTCTGAAGTCTTCTTTCCTTGTTGTAGCTAGGATGAATAAGGAATCCTTGTAAGAAAAGGATTCTGAAACATTTATGAATCCTTGTCACACTTGAAAACTATATTGCAGCCCATTAAAGATCCTTGTAGAACTAGCAGATTCCCAAAACAAGCTGCAACATCCTTGTAGGAAAAGAATCCTGCTAAATAGAAAGTCCATAAGTCAAAAGGAAGTAAATAACAAAATTCATACATGTTCTGATATCGCATATTCTTCCCGAACTCCAATTCATCTGAAACTTTACACCAATATAGAGCAATACCTTTAGAATTTTCATGTCAAATTTCAGCTCGATTCAACGGTTGGATTTGGAGTTATGCTTAATAACGTAAAACTGGACAATAAGAAATTTTACGCCAAAATCTGAATCTGACCTTACTTGGATGGTATCAGTTGTGATGTATTAAACATGAAATTTGCATATTGGGGATATAAAAGCCTTAAGTAAGAACTTAACTTGATGGCATGGATATTGATCTACGAGTTGTAATATTAATTGATGTTTGAAATATGGTTAAATATTAATAGGAATGTTGGAATAAATAAAATTTTTATGGTTGAATTTGTGATTGGTGGTGTTAACATTTATTAATGGATTGAGTATGTGTATTTGATGATCAACAAGGTATTGAATTTAAACTATTAGAGTGTGTAAGAAGCAAAAACCAGAAAACGACATGTTGTGGCAAGAGATGTGCACTGGGAGTTTAAGCTAAGGATTGCCCCTTGCTTTTTTAATTGTTTAAATTTTTTAATGCTAGAATACAATGGAAATTATATGTATTTTGTACAACTATGTATCATGAAAAATATTGCCTACAGACATGAGAAATATTGTTATGTGAATATTGCCTATGGGTAGGTGAAATATTATTAGTGTATGAATGTTGCCTACAGGTAGAAAAAAATTGTTATGTGAATATTGCTTATGGGTTAGAGAAATATTATTATTGTATGAATGTTGCCTACGAGTAGAAAAAAAAAAATTGTGATGTAAATATGCATACGGGGCTGGAAATTAGTGTTTTGTGTGTATGTGTGTGTGTGTGTGTGTGTTTTGTGATCAACCGCAATAATAAAAGGAATGTAAATCAAAATTTACTATGACTATATTTAATTTGACTATACAACTCGTTTAGGGCTAGTGGTAACAACAAGGTTGACGACTGACATATTTAATCTGACTAGTTGACCTATTTGGGGCTAGTGGCATTAACACGGTTAATGACCGACATTTAATTTGACTAATCGACCTGTTTGTGGCTTGTGGAATCAACAAGGTTGATGACCGACATATTTAATTTGATTAGCCGACCTAGTTAGGGCTAGTGGCATCAATGATGTTGATGACTGACATATTTAATTTGACTAGCTGTCTGGATTTGAGTTAGTGGTGTCAATGTAATTGACTGCTGGAATATTTAATTGACTAATCATCCAGAGTGTAGCTAGTGGCGTCAATGTAATTGACTACTAGGATATTTAATTGACTAGTTATCATGAGTGGAGTTAGTGATGTTAATGTAACTGATTGTTAGGATATTTGATTGACTAAACTGCAAGGAATGGAGCTGGTGGTATTAGTGCAACTGACTTGCCAGGTTATTATTGAGTTATTAGATGGAATCGAATGCTGACTAATATAATAAAATGGTGTATTAGTGTTAAAGTGTTAACTAGGGATGAATGAAATAATATAAAGGTGTATATGATTTGTTATACTATTGCTGAATTCTATTCATGATTTGTGATGTAATGGTAAAGGTCCAGGATGGTAAGACCATGGATTGGTTTGGAATATTTGTAAATTGTTGATGTCGACACTTAGGTTCATTTAAATTTAGAGGAGACTGTTGTTACTCATTTTTTAACCCCACGTGTTGGAGATGGTGTATACCTCTTTTGAACTAAGTGTAGGAGTTTAACTCATGTTTGCTGGAAGATTGACAAAAGCAGAGAAAGAAATATTTTTTTCGAAACCCTATTTAAGCTGTTTTTAGCTCTCTTTATCCTTTCCCTTTGCTGCCAAAATCGTTAGGTTTCTTAGACTGACTAAGGGTCTTCATAATGCTAAATTCGTTCCTTCGTTATCTTGTTTTTAAGGTTGGATAAATCCTTCAAAATTTGCACTAAAAAATAGATTCTGCTGCTGTCGCAATTTGTTGTTCGAACTTAGGCTCTGATTCTGACTTGGTTTCGTACGATATCTAACCATCCTTGCTATATGCTGTCACTCATGGCATGTTAAAGAATTGATCTACACCTTTACTGGGTCATAGGGGTCACTGTTCTTAGGGCAGACTCTCAATCAGATTTGGATGCTCGACATTGACAGATCAAGAAAACCTTTTTGACCAACCAGATCCCTGCCAGATTCTGTTATCTAAAACAATTTTATCCCACTTTGAATGCTTCATCAAAGTTGTAGTTCGGGACACATAGATGAATTTGAGCTTTTGAATCGCTTGATTTCAATATCAGAAGCTCAAGATATTCCTGTTTGAATATCTAGTGTGAAAGTAGGGATTCCTTTCACGAGAAGGATTTTTGCCCAAGTTCGCAGGCCTGATTCAAAGGATTTTTTTTACCAAGGACTGAATTGAAAAGTAATAAAATAAGGGATTCAATTGAAGATGAAATCAAAAGAAAATTGGTTGGAACTGGATCATCATAAAATGACGGGATTTCTACCACACCGAATAAGGAAATAAGACTATGCAGCATGCACCCCTCCCCATCTGATTTCTTTCCTTTTTTTCTGCACAACCCTCCCTGTCTGATTTCTTTCCTTTTCTCCACAACTTCCTGCTAGTTTCCATGATTATCTTGTTTGATTTTGGAGCTGCAGATCATGTTTTTGTGCAACTATAATTCCAGGAAGCAGCAGCTTTTGACAGCTGCAAAATGCCATAAAGAGAAGAACCTCACCATCATCTAATGGCTGGGATTTTAACCCTAGCACAGATGGATGTGATGATGTGTTAATGTAGGAAAGAAATCACTAGAATCAGCACATAATCAATGAGAATATTGTAGTTTCCTCATTTGTATTATTTGGCTGCAAATCAGCTGGGATTTGCATCCTAGATTAATGCATTGACTCGTTCCTAACAAGAGCTGTGTATAGACTATATATACGCTGCCTTTGCTATCTTAAAGAAAAAAAAAAGAGGAGAAAAGGGACGGAAAAAAGAGAGAGAAAGAGGACAAAAAGGAGAGGAACGAAAGGAAAAAAATAGAGTAGAACTATACTGTCGAAAGAAAAAAAAAATACAAAGGCAGGGGCGTGAACTCAACTAGCATAACACGCTTTCATCGCCATCTCCCTCATCATCTCCACGGAGAGGCAGGCAAAAGGAGAAGGAAAAGAGGGAGCAGTAGAAAAAAATGAAAAGAGAACAGAGGGAGTAGAGATAAAACGCAGAGAACATAAGGAGTTTCTATTTGTTATTGTGAAAAGAGAAAAAGAAAAAGGAAAGCAGAACAGAGAAGGAGGGAAAGAGAAGAGAAGAAAATAGGAAGAAGCAAGGAAAAAAAGATCAAAACCAGCGTGGCCATTGTTTTTTTCTACTAGAATCAGTAACCACCGGCCATGTGCAGAAGCTGCAATGGCATCTCCTTCGCTTGTTTTAACGCCAGGATCTGCAGAACAGAAGAGAGGATAGAAAAGCTAAAACCAGTAGAGAGAAAGGGACAAAGACATAGAGCTGAACGCAGGAGACCGACGCAAGCAGAGAACAAAGGGAAAAGAGCTGGAACAGACGAACACAGACAGACCAGCCAGCACGCCTTCAACATCACTGCAGCTCCTTCGTTTTTCTCCAGGTCTGTTATTCAATTCTGCATGCATTTCTTGGTTGCATGTGTTACTGTTCAAGTGAAATTTAATTCACTTGAACAGTAACTCGCCAGCTTTCACTAAGCTGTAACTGCACCCTTAAGCTGTAACTATACCCTTTTATGTCCAGCCGGGTCACTTGCTTGGGCAAGTGACCCGGCCGGACCTATTTAAAATAATAATAAAAAAAAATAGAAAGAGATTTATTTTCTGGCATATTTATTTCAAGGTCTGTATTTTTTTAATGTTGTAAAAAAATATCAATCTCGTATTTAGATTACCCGGTTTTCGACGCAATGTGCAAATATACATATATATCAAAAAATATTTTCTTATGTGTTGCATACGGCCAATACCCTAACATGTTTTGAACACTCTTTTTTATACAAAAAATATTGGAAGTTTTGAAAATGTGTTTTCGCATGGATTTCTTAAACACAACAAAAATTATTTTCTTGCATTTCTGGATTTTACAACATGTTTGTAAAACTCTAAAGGGTATTGACCAATATTCCAAAAATAAAAAATATTATTTTGAGGGGAATTCATCTATTATTCTCCGTTAATGTTTGGATAAAGAAATCTCAAAGGGCTGAATATCCAAAATAATAATGGGAATAACTTGTTATTATTCACTATTAATATTTGGATAAAGAAACCCTAAGTGGTAAATATCCAAAATAATTTTCTAGGGATAATAAGTCATCACACATCCTTGAAAGAAGCCTTGATTATAATCGAGGACATTTCAATTTTTTGCTCCATGGTTTACGAGCCGTAAGAGTATAAAAAACTAAGGTAAAAATAGGCTTTTAAAGCGCCCTAGATTTCTAAATTTTTGTCCCTCCTCCTTGTGATTTATGAGTCGCAAACTCTTGAAATACTAAGGGAAAAATGAGCTTTTAAAGCACATGGAATCTCCTTGGATTTCCATCTTAATAAATTTAGTTTGAATCACACCTAGGAAAACTGATGGGATTAGAAAACACCAACACCATAGCAATTATAAAGCAAACCAAACAACGAGCAGCTTACCTTAGGTAGGGCGTACTAGGGATGCTAATACCTTCCCTTTACGCAACCAGTCTGTTGCCTTAGAATCTTTGAAAGACCAGTTAGGGTTCCTAGTGACCATAATACTAGGTGGCGACTCCCTGTATCCACAAATAAACAAAAACCCTGAAATCAATCGAGGGTCGCTGCGATGCCGCGCTCCGCCGTGAGGGTGCGACAGAGACACTGCCAAAATTTCATTAAATTGTAAAAGTTTCCATTTGAATGTAATAAATCGAGGTAAAGTACAGAACTTAAATCCTTTTGAAATGGAGTAAAAAATAGTGTGAAGGATAATACCATGGGCTATGTGAAAATAGAAATGAAATGATGAACCATGATAATGATAAATATAGACTACGCGAGATTGAACTAGGCAAATAATCGTATAAAAAGCTAAATCGAAAAATATGTAAACCTCCTACCTAAAACAAATAGATCAATGCTAAAATTATAAATTTAATTGATAAATGATAATTGAGAAGGAAGATTGTTATAGATGAGGATAAAAAAACTTTTAGTAATTTAACTTAAATTTTAGATGAAATAAAGTAAAAAACTCAATACACGAAATTTTAATTAGTGATTTTGTGTAAACTTCCCGATCAGGTAAAATAATTATTTTAAAGGAAGAATTTTTATAAATTTGGAGTGTAAATATTTAGAGAAAATATAGAAGGGAATTCTAAATAAATTAATGTGTGACCTTACGCGTGAAAAACTTTGATAGTCGGTATAAACAATGCATACAATCATGCTATTTGATTGAGAGTGATAAGAACTTTGAGGAAAAATTTATGATGATCATGTACAATAGTCTCTAATGAATTAGTTTAGAAATTATGATGATTTAAGTAAATCTCTCTCTCTCTCTCTCTCTGATGTGGGTTGGACCTAGCCCAACCATCCAGGCTAGGCTGGAATGGGTCCAACCCGACTTAATCGGTTGGGCTGACTGGCGACCCAACATATTCTTCCCTTTATTGGGTTTGGGCCAGACCCAGCCCTGTTATATAGGTAGGGCGTTACAAGCCCGACCCAGGCCATAAGGTTAAAACAACACTGTTTTGATCAAAATACGTCGTTTTATTTAAATGAAATACGTCGTTTTAGCTTTTAGGATTTTAATTTATGGATTTAATAAAAGTTCAATTTAGTTCTTTAACTTTTGATTTATTGTAATTGCATCCCTAATTCGCCTTGTACTTTTCATTTGATGCAATTTTGCCCCTAAAAAACTTCAACATCATCCTTGAATTTCAATGCATTTTTTTTCAATATTCAAATAAAACTCATACAAGCTCACCAAAGTATCTTTCACCTTATTTGTTAACAATTATGTTTTGTCATAATCATACAAGTCACCAAAACAAAATTTCACATATTTTTACTTGAAATGTGGATCTAAGACATTAGCCACATATAACAAAAAATTCTGATTTGCTTCACAACCCCAATACTTCTCAAACTTTAACATCATATTCATCGTCATTCCACTTAAAAGATTATCTTTATTTTTATATAATTGCAACAAGTTTGTATGCATGTAAATCAATTCATTAAAGAAAGAATTTGATGTGATATGCAATGAGCCAGAAAATCTCAATGTAACCATGTAAAATATCTTTAAGAAGTTCACCAAAGTTCTAGCATTTTCCCAATCCTCCAAACTAGATGGCCCTATGTTTTTTTTATTCCCTTTTGAATCAACCTCCAAAAAATAACTCATATACCTAGGTTCTTTTTCACCTAACCTCACAAACACCTTTTCAGCAGCTTCTAGCATAAGATAAGTTGAATTCCATCGAGTTGCAACATCTAAACACAATGATTTCTTACACTCTATATGCAACTTAACTCATATACCTAGGTTCCTCACTCACACACACGAGAGATAAAGGAAGAACTGGATACTTGGAAATACCAAATGAACTAGAATGACTGCTAGCTAATTGGGTTTAATGCATGAAGATTTCCAATGACAACTGATAAAATTGAGTCTTGGTTAAGAATGTTCAAAACCAAGAAGAATTTTAGCAGCTTCCAGGCTGTTGCATTTATGCTCTTATCTAAGAGCCAAGGGATGGTCTTGATTCTTGAAATAGTGGGATCTAATATAATACAAACATTTCTTGCAAAAATCTATAAAGATATCTTCTCATTTTATAAATAACTCTAAGCAATTTATTAAAAAATTATCATAAATTTGTTAAATAATAAACGTGTGAAACACAATTCAAGAAATTAGTCCGTAAGAAAAGTTTAATAAAGACAGAAAACAATATTTATCATTGCCAGAAAACAAAAGGAAACGAAGAACAATGAACTGTGGCCCGTGGGTTAGGAATCACAAGGAATATAAACCATGGTTTTTAATCGTATTTATATGCTTTCTTGGAATATATTCATGAAAATTAATTGTAAGTCTTTGCATAAATGTTGGAGAACATGATGAATGTCGGAGACATTGAATAATTTTGTGGAGCAAATGAGAGCAACTCAAGCTCAAAATCCCTCTCAAACCCATATGACCCACTTATTTCCATCTAAAACAGATCTAAATTTAAGCATATTTCAAGAATTCCAAATCAACCAAAATACCACTTTAACAAATACACAGATATAGAGCATATTCTAAAAAAAAATAAAAACAGAGATTGACAGAAAAAAATAAAATCATACCTAGTGTGATAAGATTCAAGGTTGGGTGTGAGAGAGGGAGGTGACTGATTTACTAGATCTGGAGGTTAAGTGTGGTGTGTGTCATGCCCGTGTGGGAGACTGGGAGAGGGATGTGGCTGGTTTGTTAGATCTGAAGATGAAGATTAAAGGTCTACCAATAGACAACAAGAGTCAGAAGAATGGAGATGAAGATTGATTAATTTGATTTTGTTAGACAATTTTGTTAGACGATGGGGAAATTATTTTTGATCAGGGTAAGAGTGTGAGAGATTTTGAGATTGAGACTTGAGAATGAGATCTGTGAATTGTGAGGGTTGAGAAGGGGCGGCTGGACGCGGACGGGTATTGCTAGGGTTGAGAATTAAAAAGCATTTTATTTTTTGTATTTATAGTACCCCCTTAACTGAACCAGTTCAGTTCGGTTGGGGTTTCGTCAGTTTCATGTTTCTCAAACTGAAACCAAACCGAATAAAACCAAATTTTTTTTAAAAAAAAATAATCTGTTTAATCAGTTTTTTTTATGGTTCAGTTTTTAATTTATTTTTTTCTTGATTTTCTCAGTTTAATCGGTTTCTTGATTTTTTTGCTCACCCGTACCTGATTTCAATCAATTAAGCCCTCATAATTCGACGACTTTTGCAAAATTATCATTGGCTGCGAATCTCTTCAATTTAGCCTTTAATTAACCCCAAATGTTTTATTTTTTTTAATTTTACCCCTGATTTAAATCATTTGACTTGGTAAAAATAAAATTCAATCCTCTAAAATTCCAATCTTTTCAATTAAGCCCAAATCGGGCTTCCAAACTTAAATTTTCATCAATTAAGCCCCTAATAAAATGAATTTGACCCATTTAAAGTATAATTAAGTCTTTGCACCTAATTAGATCTTTTAATTGGACCCAATTAATTCTTAAACATAATTAAATTCTCAATTTGGCCCATGATTAAATCAAATTGGCCTATTAAAAATTTCATATGTCCATGAGCTTAATTTTTATGCAGATTCATCCAAAAATCATTTAATTTGACCTTGAATCCATATTATTTCTCCAGTTTTGGTATAAAGGGGTACGATTAGGCTCCTAATTTGTCAAAAATTTCATCTTGATTTTTTTGTATATTTGGAATCTTACTCAACTTGTTATTGCCAAAATTTCAGTCTTTTTACTATTATTATTTATTTTAAAAGAAAAAGGGTATGTCTTGATCTCAAACATGTTGTTCTCTCTCGTATGAATGAATTACTGGGCCTATCATATATGGTTGTAAAGCTTGCGATGTCTAGTTTCCATTTCAACTTGAATCACAGAAACATTCCACCTATAGCTCTAGATATGTCCTAAATAGTATACAAAGGTCTAGTTTGACAGATTTGATAAGATTTATCTAGTAATTTCAACCCTCTTAAATAATATGTTTCCAAACTCCATTTGAACAGAAAACTTACCACAATATATTTATATTTGTCTAGTATCTCCATGTAAAATTTCAGCTGGATTCAATGTACGGTTTGAGAGATATATTTGATTTCGCAAAACTAGTTAATAAACATTTTAAGGGCAAATTTGGACCTAACTTGGTTCGTATCATCCTCCCCTTCTTTAAAAAGATTCGGCCTTGAATTTGTATTATGGGAAACATCTTCTAAGGTCAACAAATCATTAGCAAGCTAAAGAAAAACATCATTATCAAAACCAAGGAGAACCTTGTTAGTAAAGAAGGTCTCCTGATATACAAGCTCTCCTTTTTAGCCATCTTTTCTTTTTTCAATTTCAATTGCTCCTCATATATTTGCTTAGATGTTAAAGATGCAAGAGTTATAGGTCTTCCATTCATCTCAAAGGAATACACCTATTTGTCACTCCATTATGCATACCACTCAATCATACTATCATGGTCTACCAAGTAACAAATGGCTGACTTGCATTGTCACACATCACATAACACTTCATCACAATATTTACCAATAGAAAAAGCAACCAAAACCTACTTATTCACTTTCACTTAAAAAAGCAATACTTATAAAGAAAAAGGTATATTGAATAAAATAGCAAAAAGAAATTGCATATAAGGGGCTAACCATCTTTCATAGTAACTAGATGGTCTAATTATATTAAAACAATGTTTGAGTTTCATATAAATAACTAATTTTAATCTTGTATATATTATTTATATAAGATAAAGAGCTTTGTACATTGAATTCTAAAGCAATCTAAACTTCTTCTCATTGATAATTAAATGAATCCTAAGTAATCCATAATGCCTGATCAATTTAATCTATTAAAGACCTTTGTTTGGAGTTGGATTTAACCTTCTAGTTGATTGTGCAAACTTGAACTCAAACTCATAGGGTTGATTGTTTCCATTTAATTGATCATGACTTTTAGTTATTTACGACTCCTTAAGCTTGGTTGATTTCATTGTTTATGATTAATTTCAACCTTTCTTTTCTTATTTTGTAGTGAAAAACTATTGTTCTTAAATAGTCGATGTAGATATTTATTTTTTATATAAACATATTTTAAATAATAAAAATTATTGTTCAGAATTAAGTTGGTGAGAAATTAAAAAAAAATACCAAGTAGAAAACAAAGAGAATTTTTAATTAATAGTTATGGAATCGTTTATTAAAATTAAGCACTCTTCCATTGTAGATTGCTTGAGCACACCATTTTATTGTCAATTCTTTTCTTCTTCCCATTATTTATTTTTTTAATTGAAATTTAGGTGATTTAAATAATTTATAACATGTTTGCCTTTCATTTATTAAAACCAAAAAAACGCATAAAATATATTTAAACTAAAAAAATGCACATGATATTAAATAATACAATATACAACTACAACGTTTCATTCACCTAGATTTTAAGAGTTAATTAAGTTATTAAAATAAATCTTGTAAGTTTATAAGTTTACCCACACACACGATGGGGGCATGAAACTAACTAGTATGCCCTATGACTGTAAGGCACCAGAGTTTATTCTCATACCAGAAGTTGAAAAAAATTGTTTGATTGAAGATTTGTGCATGAGACGCGCATAAAAGACGCAGTAATCTCAATAGGAGAAAGCAGATGCTGGCATACGTGGTCATGGGACCCCAACATTATGTGCTCCACCAGGACATGTCATTAGCTGAAAAGCAAACTAATTTAACGCCGAGCTACGACAGCCTTTCATTATAATATTTTCACGTGATCAATGTAAGTTGGATTATTTTTTTATTTTTTTTTTTAAATTAAGAATATAAAAATTATTTTTATAGTATAATTAAATTGAACGATCTTAAAATTTATTAATTCGGTTTCTTATCTTAAATTCAATTAATAAATTTAATAATTTTGTTATTTTTATAAATTATTTTTATTTAATTTTATGATAAAATTAGATTTTTGCAAAATCAAGTATTAACTCTAAAATAATATGTAATTGAGATAGTGAATATCAAGTAGAAAAAAGACAACTCATGAATTTTATTTCTTAACCAATCCAAAATCAAAAAAGAGTGAAATAAAGAAAAAAACAATTAGAAAAATTAAATGACTAAAAACTTTTTTTTAGGTTTGAGGGGTAAACCCGCTAAGTCAGTGAATCAGGTAATCTGGGTCAACATGTCAAACCCGCAAACCAGGTAGTGGACTCCATTAAGATTAATAACTTCTTTTTTTTTCATAAACTATTGTTTATTTAACTATATGATAACAAAAACAAACAATCACAACTAAAATATTTTTTTAAGACTATGATAACCTTATAAAAAATAAAATGAAACAAATTATAAAACTCATTTATCAATTAACCTAATATATATCGAATAATGAAATAAAAAAAATGAATTAAAAAAAAAGAAAAAAAAGTTAAACTCACCAAACTCGTTAATAGGCCTATGAACTTCCTAAAATTCAATAACATGTTTTTTTTAAAAATTATTTTTTTAACTATACGATAAAAAAAAAGATCAACGGTCGCATAATCTATTTCAATTAGAAAAAAGAAGAAAAAAAGGAATGCTGCTAAACCCGTAAACTAGGAAAATCAAGGTTATCTCGTCAAACTCGCAAATCAAGTCATTGACTCAACAAAGTTTAATAACCTAGTTTTTTTTAAATAATTTTTATTTAATTTTTTAATTATTTTTTTTATTTTTTAAATTATGTTTTTAAAAATAGACCATATTGCTATGCTGAGATATTTTGTTTGATACCGAGATAACCATATAAAAGGTAAATTAAAATATATTATCAACTTTAAATTCCCATAAACACATCATATAAGGACCATATTAATTAAAAAAAATCAATAACTAAAGGAAAAAAATGGGTCAAAATGCAAAAAAATAAAAATAAAAATACAATAATATGGATTACTATTGTAATCTACATTACTAATGTGTGTGAGGAAACAATATTTTTCCCATACCTTTTGGCTTTATACTTAATAGTTTTTTAATTAAACAATTCTTTTGAGAATTATGACATATAGAATGTTCTTTTATTTCTCTTTGAAATTCTTTTCACAAAAAAATATATTTTCCGATAAGAAACGAGGTTGGCCTCTAAAGTAGGGACAAAATATTTGAACCAGTTAATTACAATTTAGTTGTTATTAGGTTATTTATCATGCTACGTTGCAAGTCAGATTAGTTTTTTTAAGATATATAAAATAGTGTCAAAGTAGCAAGAATTTCTTTTACATTGTTATTAAACTCAATTCAACGAGTTAAACTTGAAAACTACTTATCTGACTTTGTGTTTTTTAAAACTATGGTTTATTTAATAATACAAAAAAGACATAAACAAATAAAATTGAGGATCAACCTAAAATCAAGATTTTTCGTACGGTACAAGCATTATTTCTTAAACAAAAATCCATAATAGTCTTAAATAAAATTTAAAATAAAACATTCAAAGAAAATGTATTAATAAGTCTCATAAAATTATATCAAAAGTGTATTAAAAATCTAAAAAAAAAAACATAAATTTTATATTAATTAAATATTTTTGAGTTTTGTTTTCCATATTAGGCACTTATTCATTAAAAAAACTAAAGTTAAAATTCACATAAAAATTGAATAAAATAAAATAAAAATAGACAAAAAGGGCTCGTGGACCTAGCCTAGATAGCTCAGCATACTTGAATCTCTAAAAAACAAAGCTCAAGTGCATGTTTTTTTAATAAAGGGTAGATAATTTGCCATCCATCTCTTCTTTTTTTGAGAAACAAATAAACAAATGATGGGTTGTTTGCTTCCTAAAATTCGAATATCATTGAGGTGGTTGAAAAATCAAGGGAGATGATTTTTTGGTCTAAAAATACTTTGTCAATTATTATTTTTATCTGAAAATGCTTAAAAAAAAACCCCAAAAGACCTAAGTAAAGCTATTTATGACATCAAATAACCTAAAATAGGCTGAAAAACAAAAAATTTACTTGAGTTGATAAAACTTTCGAAGTCTAGATCTACTATCATTCCAGATAAGGAAAAGACTAAAGAACACCCTAATAAAACTTCTCTCATTAAATGGAACAATTTCAAACCAAAATTGACCTTTTTCATGGCTAGAATCAATGCTAACCAACTAATTTCTCTCTCCTTATTGTTTTCAAGTGAGTTTCCATCTCCTCTCTAACTCATGAACTAAAATTAGAGAAAATAAATTTTTGTATAAAAATAAAAATTTTCTCTAGTGTGAGGTTATCCCTATATTCTCTCCATATTTTATATTCTAGTCTTCTATCTTTATATTTTGTGTTTTACTATGATTTATGACCTAAATTCTTCTAATTTGGCTATTGAAAAGTTTGATTGAAAGGAAAAAAAGTTTGAAAATGAAAAACAAAAGTCAGTTGGTTCATTATTTATATGAATAATTAAACCAACCCTATGTTATTAAAAACAATTAAATAATTAAAAATTATAACTTAATAAATAGTAATATCGTTATTCTCTCAAGAATCTGAAGCTATAACCTCTACTTTATAATTAAGAGATTGGTTTGATAATTAACAAAGTATATCTAATTTCTTAACTTTTTTATTTGAATATTTGAACCACTATCGAAAAGAATTTAATTTTTTAAAACACACGAGGATCAAACTAATATGGTATAGGAGAGTCCTTTAATGGTCATATTGATGTTGGGTTACTTGAGTTTAGGTTGGCAATGCAAATGGATGAAACTCATGATGTTATTTGCTTTCAACTCATGGGCCAACTTTGAGGATGAATTTTTATCTCTTCATGCATGGGGAAATAATCTTCTTCTATGTGGTTTTGAAGTTTAAAATGTGATCTTTTTCATATTATCCAATAATGCATGCATTTGAATTTTTTACAAGAAGTTATATTTGTTTTAGTTTTTAAGCTTTCTAAGTGTCTATTTGTGTTTCATAGAATTCAAAAACGTGTGGTAGTTAATATTTATCTAGTTTTCTATCAAAGTCATTTATTTTGGTCTAATTATGTTATTTTAGGTTTTTCATATACTTGGAAGGTTGTTTCAAGTATATATTTATGATTTATACCATGTATGGGGATGTTTTAGCACAATTTGAATTGAAGTCTTTGACTTGGCCTTTCGATAACTTATCAAGTTTTGTATCTCCTTTGTGAGTGGTGCACTTTTATCTTAACCTTGTATCTCTAAAGTGGTGATTTGATTTGTATATTTAGAGTGATGAGTTGTTTATTTCTGTATCGTTTTGGCTTTATACTTTAAAGTGGTGAGAAAAAGCTATCATTTATGTGAGTAACATGTTACTTTGCAATATTCATAATATCCTAGTATCAAGTTGATATTAGAACTGTGGATTTACAACCATGATTATTCATGGACATCGTGTGCAAGAATTCAAGAGGGACATCCATGCTCTTGAAATTGATGAAATGAGAAGGAGACTCTAACAACTTCATGAGCATATTGATCGACTTGAGAATCAAGAACATAAATCAAAGTATGTTAGTCCTTTCCTTCATATACAACACGATGATTTTAATGATGGTTCTTCTTCTTAGCATAAAAAATAAGTAATAAAATACCAAATCGAGAATCTAATGTAAAAGTTAATGTTCTTGAAAATGGTTCTTCTAGATGATTATTGATGATATTGGAGGAGAAGTGATCAAAGTATGATTCTTTTGATGTAAAAGAAGTTATAAAATCTGAGATTTTTTATGATTCTGGATTCTTTATAGATTGGAATCAACCACTAAAATTCAATGAGGACAAGGAAGAAGTTATTGTAGGAGAAGATTTTGATGCAAAAATCTTAACATATTATGAAACTAAGTATGCCAAAGAAGTTCATGTTATATTAGTTGAGGAGCACATTGTGAAGGTTGTTCTAGGTATTTTTTTTTATTGAAGCAAAATGCAAATGATGTGTTTCACATGTGATTAAGGAGAATTCTAAGATTCATGAGATTGAAGTTGATGTTTTTAGACTGAAAAGTAATGAATTGTCAATGTTTTCGACAATGTTCCAATTTATTTTTTTTATTGGATCAAAACATAATAAATTAATAAACGTGGGGGAATCAAGTTGTTCTTAATTTCATGATAACTAAAGGAAGATCACCATATGAAAAGTAATGTTAAGGGATTCCAATTCACGGCTTGCATAATGTATCATGAAAGTGCTTTGATTGGACATCCAAAAGGTCAAGAAAAGAACTACATGAACTTGAGGGTGAGTTTTTCTTAACAAGGGGAACTTGGCATGAGAATGTCCTCTAATTATTATTTGTCTAGTTTATTGTCAAAGTTATTCATTTGGATTTCAATTATGTTATTTTGATGTTTTCTTCTACTTGGAGGGTAGTTTCAAGTATATAATATTGAACAAACTAGGTATTGAGATCTTTTGGCAAAATTTAAATTAAGAGTCTTTGACTTGATCTAATTTTAACAAATTATCAAATTTGTTTATCTCCTTTGTAAGTAGTAAACTTATAACGGTATGTGTATATCTAAAGTGATGATTTATTTTTTATCTTTAGATTAAGAGTCTTTTTTTTATTTCTTGAAAAAAAAACATGAATAAATTACAAAGAACATCAAATTAAAAAAGAATATCGATCTAAATATTGAAAAGTACTTAAAAATGAAAAAAAAAACACATATATATGAAATGTATTGAAATTATATTAACTAGTTAACTCAATTGGACATGTGAGATCCTATATAGTATTTTGGCTCGGCCTTGGGATAGAAATAGAATGTTTGAAAAAAAAAAAAATGTTTCCACGCATGAAGAACACCTATTCCTATATGGGGTTGGAATTGAAATAATTTGATTTGATTCTCTCTTTCATTTGGGTGCATGGAAAAACAATAAACATTCCTAGTAGGGGTCCATCGGAATGGTTGGGCTGCATGTGCACCACGTTGGCTGACGTGAAATTGATAGACCGTCCCCGTATGGTTTAACTAAGGCTGAGCTTAGATTGTCCCCTCATGATCTATCTATAAGTTATCTACAGAGAAAGTGAGAGAGAACAGATTAAAAGCTCCTTTGCCTAAAGGATGCCGCATGACTCAATGCTGACGGTTGTATTGGCCAAGGGAATAAAGCTGGTCTCAATTCCCGCTTCAGGATTAACAAAAAAAAAGAACCAAACAAAGCCTCCGCTTTACATCCTGCCGCTCTTCGTCATCTCGAACATATTTTATATGCTTTTTCTTTATTTCATACAATATGTTATATGCTACAGATATATGAATTTAAGAGAGGAGAGAGAAGGGAAAAGCAAAGTTATGAATTCTTTGTACACGGAAGGTCGGTGATGGATTCCACGTCCAAAAGGAGGGAGGTGCCTTTCTTTGCAGCCAATAAGGGGAAGATTGGCAATATTGTTATAAATTCCATTACATATTTTTCCCCGAATAACAAAGTATATTACATACACAAATATGTCCTAGCAAGAAGGACAGCAAATTAATGAAAAGGTTTTTAAAGAAATTACTGTTCTAAATACCTGGCATAATTACGATAAAAGATGCTGTGTATCGATCTTTTGTTGTTTCGTGGAAAGCAAGCTCAATTCATGATCGAGAGTGGTTCTGCAAGATGCTGGAATTAAGGGTGTAATGCTTTGTGGAAACAATTGCCAATATTTTGAGATTCATTGGTTCTTAAGTTTGTGCAAAATGGTAACTTCGCTTTCTGATTGTGGTGGTTCTGGGGTCTGTGTTTTGAAGGTTACCCACAAACCTCAAAGTTTCTCACAAAAAAATAAATTTACAACTCTGTCGATCGCTTAGTATGCTCTTCTCATGAAAACATGGAACGTCAGGAAAATCATAAACTGCAAATACACCAAGCTTTCCATGCTTGTATCCTGTTTGACAGTAATCGCCATTTAAGGAGAAAAGGAAAGGAAATAAAAGAAAAAAAATTAGATTATATTGTTTCACCAAGCAAGATTAAATAACAGCATTTGTATATAAATATATCTCAATTTTTTCTCTTTAAAGGGTTGCAAATGGTTTATACAAGTATGGTCCTTTACATATGTGGCATACACCTTTTGGCCCAAGGTCCCGCATCGTATACATTTTTTCTTATTCTTATGCATAAATTTTAAATATTTAGACTAAAATCAAAAGAAGGATTAACGAATGCTTAATTCAATTGAAACCTACGTTTTTACCTTTGTGGCAGAGGAAGCAAGATCAGAAATGGAAGCCGATGAGGTCGATGATGGACTTGAAAGGGCTGAGATCCCCACATTGTAGACCATGGTACAATCAGGTTGAAAGAGGCCATAGTTTCTCTCTGATGTTGGTCCAGGCTTCATATCCTCGTTGAACAAAGCAAACAAATAGACTTCTAGCTTCATGTTAGGCCGCAAAGGTGTACCTTCGTTCTTGAGTTGCCTCCTCAAAATATTTTTGCTATAGGCTGCTGCATTATCAACTATAGCACCAACTTCATCCGCGTCCCCTTTTGATGGCCAGCCAGTCTCTGACACCCCAACTTCAATTCCACCAAAACCCATTCTGGCAATTGCAAAAAGAACAGCATCGACTTGAGCATACAGCATATTGTCGTAGTGTAACTTGGTGTAGGGGTCAACCATGCCTGCGTTAGGGTTAAAGAGCACATAATCCAAGGGTACCTCATCAGGTTTATCCTTGTAAGCGAAATATGGGTATGCATTGATCCAAAATGGTGCTTTAGTGCTTGACAAGAACTGTAAATATTGTGACATGATTCCTGAGACCTCAGTTTTGAAACTGCCAGCTGAAGGAGGATATGATTCAGCGAGGACCGCTAAAGAATTGGGTGTTGAGACTTGAATGTAAGTATCTAGGCCTAATTGAGCAAGTGCGCCATGAATGCTGACTATGGCTGGAACAACAGAGGCTAGTAATGTTGTGTCACTGTCGGTGAAGACCTCATTTCCTACAGCGATTCCTGTAATTCTTGTGGCCGGAAAATATGGCTTGATGTGGTTACTAACCCACTGAAGGGCTTGTTGAGGATCCATTAGAACAGCTAGCATTTGGTTTTCAACAGTGACAATCAGCTCAACGTTGGAGTTGGCAAATGCTGTCAATACTTGAGGATTGGTATCATAGATTCTTGCCTTTGTGAGCTTAAGGGAGCTCAAGAGATCAAGAACCTTCTCTGGCTGTGGCAAATTGTTGCCAACTTGACCATAGTTGATACCAAGGGATGTGACTCCACGTAGAAATCCATAATTGTCTGTTAACAAAGCAGGCAATAATTAACATTAGTGGAAACCCAATAAAAGAAGTAAAAAAAAACGTTGAAATGTACATTAATGTTGAAGCTTTGAGAATGAAACACTAAGGAAATATATAGAAATGCATGTAGTACCTGAAGAAGTTAGAAAAAGTAGAAGAAAAATATGAATTATGGCAATTCTTATACAAAACAACGCCATGGAGCAGAGGGGAGAGAGAGACACAGAGAGAGAGAGAGAGAGAGAGGATGAGGATTTTGGGAGTTCTAAACTGAGATGGGAAGAGAATAGATATAGAGAGAAGGAAGCCGTAAAGGGAAATTGTGAATTCTTTTCTTTACTTGTTCGAAATTTTTTAGAGGCAAGAGGTAAACTTCCTTCCCTGTGTTGCCTTTGGCTCTTGGCTCTTACCTCTTAACTGGTGGCTACAGGTGTGGTTTTCTCATTTTCTTCGTCATGATGGCTTTTCTTTTGGACTGGTTTGTCTCTTTCCAATTCAGTCCAACCATCAATTGTCTATTGCCAAAATACCCCCAGCCACTTTCTTCAGACAAAAGCAAAGGGAAACCCCCGTAATTGATTCAATACACAGTCAAGCAATTGGAGGATCCTGAAATCTGGAGTGGGGTAAAAGTTAATTATTATAAATATTAGGGTTATTGTTTTTTCGTTATTATTTTAAAAAATATTTTTAGCTATGGCTTAAAACAGATTTTAAATTAAAAATATGTATTTAGATAAAATTATTGTGAGATAGATTTTTACATTTAAAATAAATAAAAAATATTTCTATAAATAAAAAAGAAATTATTTTAAATTTTACATAACTAAAATTTAAAGCGTAATTAAGCATGAGCACAATACAAAAAATAAAAGCTATTTAATTAATAAAACAATGTTTTCTACAGCAAAATTTAAAAGCTACTACAGTCACAAACATAGATAATAAGAGAATTTTGCAACAATGATAATAAGAGAATCTACTTTCAATTTTGTTATCGAGAATTAAAATCTACTTTCAAATTTAAAATCTACTTTCAAGAATGACAAATTGACTGTGTACAAAGATCATCTTATCCCTCAAATAAAGTTTTAAATTTAAAGGATGAAGGGTAAAAGGATAAATTTATTATGGTCCTAGACACATTTTACCGTGGATGGGCTATAAAGAAAAACCTACGTTGTTTAATATTTTAATTAATAATTGTTGATTAATTTCATTTTCATTCATATAAGTTAAACACTATACCAAAAGCTTTTCTATATACACACACACACATATATAACAATTAGTGTGCACCCTAACCTCCACACAAGTGTGCTATTCACCCATGAATAGTGTTCTTGTGTACTATTCATGGGTGAATAGCACACTTGTGTGGAGGTTAGGGCGC
This sequence comes from Populus simonii, assembly GCA_007827005.2. NCBI lineage: Eukaryota > Viridiplantae > Streptophyta > Magnoliopsida > Malpighiales > Salicaceae > Populus > Populus simonii. The sequence goes on from CM017467.2 coordinate 13,384,989, forward strand.
ACACTAATTGTTAAAAGATCACCTATGCTAACATTGCTCTAACCCAATATTTACATTTAACTTTGACATTTTATCGGATCAATCCGATGCATTAGGCCAGATGCACAAGTGCACCAAAAGGTTTTAATCATCACTAGAAAAGATAGAGTATACACATTAGTGTCATCAATGAAGATAAATAAAAATAATTATAACCCTAATAGTGTTATTAAGCTTGACATTTACTTCCCCAAGAGAGAAAAAAATGAATAACTTTGATCAAACAAATTATAAAATTGAAGTGGTTTGTGATTAAGAATAAAGTCGTGACTAAGAATACTTTCAAGGAACAAGACAGTGAATAAATTTGCTTGTTCTTGGCCAAATGAGTAGCCTCGTCGAAAAGTAACACGGTTGGTGAATGGATAAGGAATGGAATACGTGGGAATCATGCATGATGAGGCGTTGAGACGTAAGTGTTCTTATCTTGATGCAGCCAAAACTACTAATCACTACTCATTAGTCCTCTCTTCTCTTTTCCTTAATGCCGAATCACGCACCTTGTACAAGTTGTTAGCGATGAAGGACCCATTTTCCTTGCGGACTTTACATAGTCAAATACAATTGTATTACCCACATGCAAAAATTAGAGCCACATTAGCTAGCCGTCGAGGAAAGTTGAGAAGAAGAGAAACCATCCTTTGTACCTTGTTTACTTTTAGTATAACATTTTCTTTCTTGAAATCCACTTTCTCTTTTCCATGTTCTATGAAATTTAGAAAAATAGTTTTGAAGAAAGTAGTTCTTGTCAAGGACAATTGTTTTTTTTTTTTTGCCTTTCTTATCTGTGAAAAAACACTTTCCAAGACATCTTTCTCTCTGGTAGCCTGCCTCATCAAAGCACATTTATTTTATCACACGCATTAAAATATTCTTGTATCTATTTATTAATAACTAATTTGTTTTTCTGATCAATTTGAAAAGTAATTATTTTAAAGTTTTAAAATGAAAAAATAATTAATAGATTTTATTTAAAAAACACTTAACAGGATTACACGTCTATAATATTATATTTAAAATATTTATATTATTTATATAGTTACATTTTAAAAATTAAGCTTAATATAAATATATGATATAATAAATTCTTTTTTTTTCTATCATTACACTTTTTATATCTCATTCTTTTATTATAAGTGATCAAATAAATATATTTAATGTTTTATGTATGTTAGATAAACATGAAAAAAATTTAAATATTAATAAGTTATTTTTCAGTTTATTAATTTTTTATGGTATAATTAAATACTAAAAATTATTTTTTAATTTATTTTTCATGATATTGCCGAACATAAAAAAAATAATTTATGTAATTAACTTTTTATAAAAATCATTTTTTAACCCAGAAAAAACCACTTGTCGGCAAACAAATTGAACTACTTAATTTGATTTTTTGAAGTTGAAAGAAACCTCGAAGGATGGTTAACCCTTGCAAGTACTTCTCTATTTTAAAATATATGTATAAGACTTCTGAATGTGAGAAGTTATTTCAGCTGGCCACAACTTGAGACTTGGAATATAGTCCGGGCTTGGAAACAAAAAGAAAGAAATAAAGATTCTCTATACATATGCATATAAAATTAGAAAAATTTAACACTAATGACAAAAATACCTGCACAAACTAAGAATGTTTCGGATAAAAACTTTGTAGAAGATCATGAATTGCTCCTCTTATAATCTGTTTTGGAATTGTGATAGTAATTGCGATTTAAAATGTGTTTTTGCTTAAAAATATATTAAAATAATATTTTTTTTATATTTTAAAATTATTTTTGAGATCATCACGTAAAAATGATATGAAAATATATAAATTTTATTTTAATAATTTTGTTTTCAAATTTAAAGGTACACGATTCCAATTACATTGTCAAACGGCCTGTTAATGTAAAGGAAAAACAGCAGCATTAGTTTGTCCAAAGCATAAGTCTATTTTTAGGGAACACAGTCATAATGCTCAATATTTCTTTTTAAGATATGTTTGAAACAACTTTTTCATATAGAGTTTAATTCTATATTTTCAATCCGCTTAATTAAAAATAAATTATTCCCAATTTAACTTGGGGTTTGAATTCTTGTGGTTAATAAGAGATTTTATCAGTTTAACTAACAAATCAATCCTTTTAAGTTAAGTATTTATACTTTTTTTTCTTACTTTAGTTAAGGCTTTAAACAATAAAGTGGTAATTCCTACGTATATAGCTCTTATCCATGCATCTCCACGTTCTACTTTTAACATGAAATCTTGTAATTTTAAGTTCCGAATCTTTTAACTAATTCTTAGCTGTGCCTTTGAGAAATAATTAATAATAATAATAACAACGTGTAGGGATGGTTCGTTGGTTGAGAAAGATAACAGTGTATGAGATTAAAATTTAAGTCTCACCTCCCATGACAATAAGAATCTCTTTTTCTAACTCATTATGCTCTAAGTTTGTTTTTTAAAAGTCATTAGTTTGAATTTGATAAATTTTAAGGTTACTAGAGGCTTACATGATCGTTAATTTCAGGACCCGTAGGATTAGTCGAGATACACACAAACTGGCCCGGACAACCATGTTAATAAAAAAAAAAAAAAATCTCTCTTTCTCTAACCTTGTGGATTATCCATGAGCACAAATTGCTTATACTAGAAAAGGTTAATTTTAATTGCTTATAATAAAAACGATTCACTTATGCGAAGGAATTGGTGGCCATAGGCATGGGGTAGGGGTGCCCATGGAGGCATCGATTAATGTACTCTCTCGATCACTTAACTTAAGAATATATAATTATTTAAAATTATATTCAGATTTTTACTCTGATATGCAAAAGGGACAAGTTGCATCACCCCTTCCATGCATTTAATCTCTCACTGCTAAAAGAGATAGAAAGAAAGAAAGGAAAAAAAAAAAAACAAATCGCCTTACAAATTACAAAGGTCATTAAAAGCATATTCATTGTCAGGGAAGAACCTATGTGGATAGTAAGATTTAGTAGTTGGTAATTTTATGTGCTTTATAACAAACTCTATAAATAGCTAAGTAAAGAGAGGAAAAGAGATATCTTCTTTTCAATATAAAATCAGAAGAAAGAGATGACCCCCATTTCTTTTGTTTGCTAGTCAATGTTGTCACCTTTTCCTTTTCTTTTTCCTCTATCCAAAGGGATTTCTACATGAATGTGCCTTTGTATTGTGAGAGGGCGAGAGATACCATAAAGAAGTTTTGTAAAGTAGAAGCTTTTGTTAAAGACAATTTGGCGTAAAAGAGCTAGGAAGCACGCATCATGGAGAACGAAGGGGGTACTGTGAGAATCGTGAGAGAGGCGAAATGCAATGCATGAAAGATTCGATTGACAGTGCATATGGATATCGCTCATAGACGTGCTTCTTTTAAAAGATACTACTAGACCTTAGCTAGTAGGTCTAGTAGTATCCTTGATAGAAAACGTAGGAACCATTACCGACTTTGCAAGGGAGAATTAGCCAGCGATCCAATAATTGCAAAGTTCTATATTTGTAGAAAACGAGCCGAGCTAAGGTCACCTCGATCCTTTTGAAATTTTCGACAGGGTAATCATGATAAGATAAGCCATGTGGGAGACATGAAAAGTAAAGATGGTAATTGGCTAAAGATTTGCGAATTTCTTGATAGAAAATCATCCTCGAAATACGTTTTTCATTTGGTCCCAAGTACTGGTGGTCGGGTCAGAGTGTTCCACAAAATAGATACAGTGTAACGTTAACGAAATCAACATTAACAAAAACTGAAGGAGCTGTGTGATTCCTTGTTGCATCTACTCTAGATGTTTGATAGTGTAGATTCGCATAGTGATAATTTTTTATCTTATTTTTTATTAAAATTTAATTCTTTCATATTTATTTTATTTGCAATTCGTGTTGATAGTTTATTTTGGTCAGTCCGCTATGAGTTTCCTGGGGTTAAAAAAACAACATTTTTTCATATCTCGCGGACTTGATTTTATGAAACATTATTTGAGTTTTTCATTTTTCAAGAGTACATAATTGGCACTTATGAATAAATGCAGCCCTTAAAGAAAAAAATAAGTCGTGAAGTTTAAAAGGAGAAGAAAGAGAAAAAAAAAAAAAAAAAAACGAAAATTGATGGTCGACATCATGTTGGAGGGAAATAACCCCCATGTGCCACCTTGAAGGAAGGCTCCTATCGAGATGCTTTTAGAAACACAAAGAAAGACTGGCTTTTTGAGGTCAAAGGACTCTACGTGCACTCTTTAGAGGAGTAAAAAAACTAAAAAACTAATTAAACCAGAAAAAAACTAAAAAAATTAAATTATAAAAAAACCGATTAAACATATTAGAATTTTTAAAAAACCGACCGATTCGGTTCAATTTCAGTTCTATAAGCCTGAAACCGATTATTATTTTTAAAAAACTGACTGGTTCGGTTTAGTTTTAGTTTTATAAGCCTAAAATTGAAAAAAACAAACCGAACCGAAACCAAAAAAAAAAAAACCCGTGCCAAACTGGAAAAACCGAGCCAAACTGGAAAAAACCTAGCCAAACCGGTTTGAACTGATTTTTGTTCTAAAATAACTGAACCGAAACCGGTCGATTTGAACCGGTTCCGGTTTGGTTTCAGTTTTTTTTAAAAACCGGTTTGATTACTTTTTTTGATAAAAACCAAACCGAATTGAAAATGATCACCCCTAACGCTGCCACATTACAATGGATCCTTTAACATGCTGATGCATGTTTCTTACACGTTAACTATGATTTTTTACTACTTTGTTCAATTTAATCCCAATTTCTATTAATTTTTTTTTTTTCAATTGAGTCATGAATTTTATCCCCCTCAGGCCCTAGCCTTTTTTCTTTTAATTTAGTCTCTAATTATTTAATGACTGTTAAATTTAAACCCAAATTTTATTTGATCCAAGCCCAATATATAAAAGCCCATTTAAGAAGATAATGAGAGAAGAGAAAGAAAAAGATAGTTTACCAATCAAGTTAGCGCAATGTGATTGTATCCATGATTCAAGTCGTGAATTTGAAGTTTAACTGAGTTAACTGGGAGTGGTTCAATATTTCTCAATCTCAATATTAATACATAAAAAGATAGCATCCTAATATTTTTTTTAAAAAGATAACTCACATTTTTATTGATTGTTCGAGTTGATTTTGGTATGATCAAATTTATTTAACTACATCGAGCCAAGTTTCACACGATTAATCTAAAGCGTGAGCTATGTAACTAATCTGGTAGGGAGATTTTAAGTTTGACCAACTAGGCTAGATTTAATAGCACTTTCTGAGAGTTCTTCACGTCTTATTCAATTTTATTTATTTGTTTGTCTGTTTATATATTTATTTATAGACTTTTAAGATATCAATATCACTTAATTTTTTTATAGAAAAAAAATGGCCAATATCGTCTTCTAGATTTATTCTTAGTCATATCGGTTTCATCTAAGTTAGTTTGACTATGGGATTACTTCGATTGTTTTTCAAAAAAAGTTCACAAGTACATTAATAAACACCTCAAATTAGTACTATCACTAATTGTTCTTTGCCTACACCTCAAAATATATGTTGATGAATATTAATAACGGATTTGTGCTGGGGACAATAAACTACACCATATGAGTGCTGCTAACACGCGTATAAATGCTAAATCGTTAAGTACGAGCATTTTGACGATTATAGGGTAGTTTTCAATGTCAACACATCATTCATAATTAAATCAATTTTATTCTTTGCTTTATTTGATAAATTTAATGTTTTCATCCCAAATGTCGTCCAAATTAGCTCGAACATGCGTTAAATGGATGGGAATTTTTTTTTGCTTGCCGCTTCCTAATTAAATTTTAATGATGAAACTACATTTACAATAAGGCATAAGATCACTTGATAATCACATCAATTTTTTTAAAATATTATAATTAACCAATATAAGTGATATATTGTTTATATCAAAATAATCATCTATGTATTATGTGATTAAAAAAAATAATTATTCACTTCATAAATTAATGAAGAAAGATAAAAATGAATATTAATTGGTGAAATCAGCCATCAATTCATATAGATAGTTGAGATTAACCATCGATTATCAACTCAAGAGGTCATAATTCAAAAACTGATCAAGTCTTGTACAGAAAAGGGGTCTTCAGTAGGATAAGTAATGATTATACAAATTAATAGGAATATATATATATATATATATATATATATATATATATATATATATATATATATATATATATATATATTTGTCAGAAGGATATTTGTAGATAAAAAGGGTAAAAAATTATACTGGGATTACAATTATATTGTCCTTATGTCTCATAGATAGTGAGTATAGGATTAAGATTTTATTTACTTGAAATTCTATCTTTATACCAATATAAATAGGTTATCCAGTAGTTTAAAATACTACACCATTAAACAGTTTTACCGACGGACTAATTCCATCGGTGACATGAATGAACTCCGTCGGTGAAATAATTACTGACGGCCTTACCGACAGAACACGTCCGTCGGTATAATTGTCGTCGGTAACTCCCATTTCCGTCGCTAATTCTGTTGCAAATAAAAAAAAACCACCTACCAACGGACTTACAGACGGATACACGCGCCAAAAAAATAATTTTCCCACGGGAAAATTTCCGACGGACTAAATCTGTCTGAATTTTCAACGGTAATTACTGACGGATAATTCTTCGGTAATTATGGCATCGGTGGTAATTGTGTGGCAACTCTCTGTGAAATACCGACAGAAATTATCCGTCGGTAAATCTGTCTATATTAATCACCGATGTAATATGTCTGTCGGTAATTATGGCATGGCTGGTAATTGTTTTGACAACTCTCTGTGAAATACCGACGGATAAGGTCCGTCGGTATGTATTTAAAAAATATATAAAAAAATAATTTATTAATAGTAAAAAAACTTAATAAACAAATAAAATTGGATTAAACATTAAAAATATAAAAATAATGTTAAATAATATTCATCCAAATATTCATTACAAATTTAATGTGTTTAAAAAACAAAATTAAATTAAAATAGCGGCGGAGCTGGAGGAGGAGGAGGAGGAGGCTGGTTGTTCCCGGGACCGTACGACCAAAAAGGAGCTGCACAAGTATCATCACCCATCTTTGATCTCATCTCCATGACTATTTGACGGAGCTCATCATAATTCATCGAGAGTTGTTGATATTGTTGTTTCAAGGTAATGAATTCCTCAGACTGGGTGCTCGATATTGATGGAGAGCTCCTAACGGTTGAGACACTACGAGCCGAACGCAAGTTTTCAGCCGTAGTGTTGGAGAGCCCGTAGACCCCATTTTTATCGGGTCCACCAGACAATCCCACCTCCATCCAAAAATCTGGATCGAAATCTGGATGGGTTGAAGAATTGTCCCCATATCTCTCCCTCAACCAGCTATTATAGGTCTCCTGAAATTTTTTTTAAAAATCATCATATGCAATTCAAGATGCAATTCAAGAAAATAATAACTTACAAAATAAAATGAATGAACGAACATACCATGAAGTGCTGAGCACGGTTGTCCACGAACTGCTGCACCCCCTTTTGGCGGTCTTGACTCCGCACATGCGTCTTTACAAACAGCTCCATTGGACTCGGCTCACGTCCAAGAGACGCAGCCTGTAAGGAAAAAATAGGTTGAAAGTTAAATATATTATAAGGAATGTTGTTACTCATTTTTGGACCCCACATGCTAGAGACAATGTATACCTCTTTCGAACCAAGTGCAAGAGTGTAGCTCATATTTGCTGGAAAATTGACAAAAATGGAGACAAAAATATTTTTTTTCGAAAACCCTGTTTGAGCTGTTTTCTGCTCTTTTTATCCTTCCCCTTTACTACCAAAATCATCAGGTTTTCTTAGGGTGATCAGGAGTCTTCATAATGCTAAATTCGTTCTTTTTTATCTGCTCTTTAAGGTTGAATAAATCCTTCAGAATTTGCACTAAAAAATAGTTCTGCTGCTGTCGTAATTTTTTGGTTCCAACTTAGGCTCCGATTCTGACTCAGTTTCGTATGATATCTGACCATCCTAGGTATATCCTATCACTCATTACATGTTGAAAAATTTATGTACACCTTTATTAAGTCCTAGGGATCATTTTTCTTAGAGCAGATTCTCATTTAGATTTGGATGGCTTAGTTTTGTCAGATCAAGAACCTTTTTGACCAACCAGATTACTGCCAGTTTCTGTTTTGTAAAAAGATTTTTTCTCACTTCGACTCCTTCATCAAAGTTGTAGTCCTAGACGCGTAGATGAATTTGGGCTTTTGAATCACTTGATTTCAATATCAGAAGCTCAAGATATTCTCGTTTGAATATCTGGTGTTGAAAGCAGGGATTCCTGACCGCGAGAAGGATTTTTGCCCAAGTTCGCGGGACTGATTCGAAGGATGTTTTTTGGACCAAGGACTGAATCGAAATGTGCTAAATTGAGGGATTGAATTGAAGAAGGACATTGAAAGCTGGAGAGGGGGGCTGGATCATCATAAATGACAGGATTTTTACCACACCGAATAAGAAAAATAAGACCTTGCAGCTGCACCCTCCAGCTGATTTCTTTCCTTTTTTTCTCTAATGTTTTCCTTTCTCATCACGCCTGATTTTTGGAGCTGAAGACCACGTTTTTGTTGCCTCATTTCAAAGGGAGCAGCTGGCCCTATGGAAGGAAAGAAAAGAGCCACATCCTCCTCTAAAACTGGAAAGAAATCAGACGTAAAGCACCAGCACAAAATCAGAATATTGCAGCTTCCTTTTGCGTTTTTTTTACTGCAAATCAGTAGGGATTTACGTCCTAGAATTAATGCATTAAATCTTTCCTAAATAGAGATATGTTAGACTATATATAAACCCCTCTAATGACCTAGCAAGGGGCGGCAGAAAGAGAGCAGAAAAGCAGCAAAAAAAAGAAGAGAAAAGAGGGCAGAAAAATAAGAAAAGAGAGGAGAGAATAGAGAACGGGAGAGAGACAGCAAAATAAAAACCAGAAAGACGCCTTTGCTCCACTTGTTTTTTTCTGCAAATAAAAACTGCAGAAACGGGAAAAGAAAGTTAGGAATCAGTAGAGAAAGTGACGGAGGCGCAGAGTAAAGAAGGAGGCAATAAGCAGACCCAAACACAGAACAGAAGAAGGACACAGACCGAGCAACCATCACTCTTTCAACGCCGCTGCAGTTTCTTCGTCTCCAGGTTTGTTTTCTCTTCACCTGTTGCATGCTTTGCTTTTCTTTGTGTGTGCACTGTTAGCGTGGTCTCTTTACTTTGTGTTGTTTTTGTGTCTGTACTGTTCAAGTGAATTAATTCACTTGAACAGTAGCTCTCCATTCACAAAAGAGGACTGCGCCCCTTTTGTGTCCAGCCGGGTCACTTGCTGAGGCAAGTGACCCGGCCGAACCTAATTCTTTTTTTTTTTTGGAAAAAATAAAAGAAAGAGAAAGAGATTTATTTTTTGAAATATTTATTTTAAAGTCTGAATATTTTTTTTATGTTGTAAAAAAAAATATATACCAATCTCGTATTTAAAATACCCGGTTCTCGACGCAACTGCGGCGAATATACTTATATATCAAAATTTGTTTTCTTGTGTGTTGCATACGGCCAATACCCTAACATGTTTTGAACTTTTTTTATATACAAAAAAATATTGGAAGTTTTGAAAATGTGTTTTCACATGGATTTCTTAAACACAACAAAAATTATTTTCTTGCATTTCTGGATTTTACAACATGTTTGTAAAACTCCAAAGGGTATTGGCCAATATTCCAAAAAAATAAAAAAATCTTATTTTGGGGGGAATTCACCTATTATTCACCGTTAATGTTTGGATAAAGAAATCCCTAAGGGATGAATATCCAAAATATTTAATGGGAATAACTTGTTATTATTCACTGTTAATATTTGGATAAAGAAACCCTAAGTGGTAAATATCCAAAATAATTTTCTAGGGATAATAAGTCATCACACATCCTTGAAAGAAGCCTTGATTATAATCGAGGACATTTCAATTTTTTTTTACTCCACGGTTTACGAGTAGTGAGAGTATAAAATACTAAGGCAAAAATAGGCTTTTAAAGCGCCATAGATTTCTAATTTTTTTGTCCCTCCTCCTTGCGATCTACGAGTCGCAAACTCTTGAAATACTAAGGGAAAAATGAGCTTTTAAAGCACATGGAATCTCCTTGGATTTCTATCTTAATAAATTTAGTTAGAATCAAACTTAAAAAAACTGATGGAATTAGAAAACACCAACACCATAGCAATTTTAAGACAAACCAAACACCAAGCAGCTTACCTTAGGTAGGGCGTACTAGGGGTGCTAATACCTTCCCTTTACGCAACCAGTCCCTTGCCTTAGAATCTCTAAAAGACCAGTTAGGGTTCCTAGTGACCATAATACTAGGTGGCGACTCCCTTTTACACAAAAAAACAAATAAACCGAAATCAATCGAGGGTCGCCGCGACGCCGCAACCCGCCGCAAGGGTGCGACAAGGAACGACAAATTAATTAACGATATATTTCATTAAAATTAATCTTACCATCCGCTTTGCATGTGCGCTGAATGGGACGGATCCGCCAGTGTGCGTGGTCACCGAACCATGAATTTGCCGGTTCCGGTTGTCAGCGCCGGACTGTGAGCGCCATGAAAACTGCTCTGAGGTCACGTGCTTAATATATGCCGTCCATATTTCCCCCTAGATGAATGGCAGTTTGAATTCCAGCCAAACCGCCACCTCATTCCATCCTTCAAGACCGTTCCCTCGCATGTCTTTTTGATTTTTTTTGGGTGTCATACCAAAAATCACGCAACCTACTTCCATAGTAACAAATTAGAATTTAAAATATAAAATTATAAAACAAAAATAAATATTATTTTCGATGTTACCTAGTTGTCGCGATTCTCCCATACCCTCCTCACAACATTGTTGTTCGCCCTATCCCACTCAAATTTGTTCTGTGTATATAAATAATTCATATAAAATAAAAATAGTACAAGATATAAAATTATAAAAATCATTTATTAAAAATAAGCTGGAAATTAAAAATTAACACCGACCTGAAATCGCTTAAACCATGCATCGATATTAGGTTTCCACTCAGGATGTCTGGAAACCCGGCTCCATTGAAACAATGGAATCTCCATCAACGATTTAAACGCCAATGTTATAGCCCTTGCAGCCTCAATGTTTGTGAACTTGAAATTAAATAAAAGTAATAATATTAATTAGTTGTTCATTAAAAAAAAATAAAACCTAAACAAACTTACATTGAGAGGTCATCCTTCCATTGTGCCTGGTACTTGCAGGTGAATTGACCCCGCTGTGAAGGCACACCGCTTCTGCGCTGTGAAACCGCGCTAGAAGAGGATCACAAGTTGGCGTAGATTCCTCGCTGTGATCAGCACCTAAGGATACGTCCTCCTCGCTGCTAGAAGAACTAGCTGCAACCGTCTGCTGACGACGTGCTGTAGATTTCATTCTACGCATCTACACAAATTTATACGAATAATTATATAATTAACTTCGATTATTTAAAAAAAATTCGACAGAGTCTCCCCTATACTAGGGGGTCCCAAGTTATCGACAAAATCATATTACACTTCCAATTTTATTTTACATCCTGATCCAATCATCCTGGATCTTAACCCAACTCATCATCATCAACACAAAACATCTTATTCAATAACATCATATAATGAAATTCAAGTAAAAGAATCAATTTCAACTATGAACATTCATTGTTAAATTGGTACTTAGAGTTACAAACATTAGATTAAAGTTATACATTCAAATTTACGAATTAATATTACATTTCAAGTTTTAGGAGACAAGACTCTTAATTTATAAATAATTACATGGTCAAAAGCAAAAGGTAACTAAATCAATATCATTCCTAACACGACCCTAATGGACCTCAAAATAGAAATTAACGTGTACACATAAATATAAAAATGTAATAACAAGCAATAACAATAACAGGTAAACAATAATATCCTAAAATTAAGATAAACTAATTAAATTTAATTCTATATTTCAATTAACATTTAAAACATAAATTCAACAATAACAATTATAGCAATACAAACAATAATATCATAAATTAAGATAAACTAATTAAATGAAATTCTATATATAAATTAATATTTTTAACATAAATTCAACAATAACAATTATAGTAATACAAACAATAATATCATAAAATTAATAAATAAAATGAAAAAACTAAAAAACAGTATACAAAACAACCTAAACACAAAACAAACAATACACAAAACTAAAAAACACTATCAATTCAAAATAAATTTGGGAATAAAAAATGCTTACCTTAATAGTGTGTTGAATTTAAGATTTTATCTACAAACAATGCACAAAACAAAGAACACAAAAAAAAATCATAATTAAAATAAAAAAAATACAAAGATAAAGAAAAAAAAATACATACCTTTTAAAACTACCACCAAAACAATAAAATCTCTTCCAAAATCCAAATAGAAACGGAGAGGAGACGAGAAATGGAGAAGAAGAGAAACGGAGCCGAGAGAAAAAAATGAACCAAATGGGGGGGGTTTTATATATCAATTTTTTCGACGGAATTACCGACGAACATTTATTGTTGTTAGTGGCATTAAATTCTGTCGGTAATGTCGTTGGAAATTACCGTCGGTAATTGTGCAGACGGACACGCGTCTGACATGCGTGCGCTTCGGGATGTGCGTAATCCGTCGGTGATTTTGTCGGTAATATACGTCGGTAAAACCGTCGGTGAATCTGTCGGTGATTGTGGCACAATCCCGTAAATGTTTTTCAACACTCTGTGAAATACCAACGGGTTATATTTCGTTGGTGATTGTGGCACAATCCCGTAAATTTTTTTCAAGTCTCTGTGAAATACCGACGTGTTATATACCGTCGGTGTACCCGTTGGTGAAATCGTAAATTTTTCTTATTTTTTTGTGTAACCCTATCACAAAATCTTGAATTGTAATCTTATAGCACACACTGCACAATAACAAGAGCTGACCATTAAAGAAGAATAAATATTTCATGTTCCAAATTATTACATTATAAAAATAAGGCTTTAGAACATGTTTAGTTAGTCAGAATTTTCATCTTCGTCCTCAATTAAATTGTTATCATCAGCTTCATCGCACTCTTCAATTTCGTTATCATCTTCTTCAACAACATTCTTTTTTCCACTAGTAGAGCTCAGAACAACATTCAACTCCTCTACGTCAACATCAACAAGACTATCGTTGAAAACACGAAAATTTGAATTTTCTTCTAAGTCAATCGAAGGAGCAACTCGGTATGGTTCAACCAACTCACTAGCTTGAAAGACTTCATCTATCACACTTGTGTCTTCGTTCTCATCCTGAACAACCTCGACACGACCCTTGGGTTTTTTTTTAAACGGATAACCAATCAACTCTTGATCGGTCCTTTCTAAAGGAAGGGGTGTATATGTAATAAACTTATTGGCATTGCTTTGCGAAAACAAAGACGTCGTTTATGTTGCGGTGTCTAGCTTTTGAGTTGATTTCAATGAGACCATAGTGAGGATCTACTCTGATTCCTCTGTCAGTTGTGTCATACCAATAGCATTTGAATAAAAACACTCTATTTTGCTCGCTATGATATTGCAGTTCGATGACCTCTTCCAATCTACCATAGTAGTCAACTTTAAACTCACTAGAAGTCGATCCCTTAATACAAACACCGTTGTTGTATGTCTTTCTTGCATACCTGTATTCTTCAGTATGAAAGATATATCCATTGACAAAATACCCGTTATAGCACTTGATGTTTTTTCCAGGGCCAAGGCTTAGTAAAGACAGTGAAATAGCAGCACTACCTCTTATTTGATAAACCTAGCTTGTAAATTAAATACAACAATAATTAATAAACGGATATTATGTAATATTGACTACAATTAATTACATTGCAAAAGATAATGAGTTTGTGATAGGACTTACATGTGTTCTAAACCATGTGGCAAATTGTTCATCTTGTAATTGAAAGATTTGGGATTCAGTCAGCTGTGAGTTATTGGACAGTAAGTATCGTCGATGTTGCATGCAAGGTTATTCCAAATTATATGAGTGTATGGTATCACAAAATATAAATAGTACACTCTTGACAAAGTTTAAGTCGAACATCTACTTATTTAATAAAAGGTCTCAGCTCATCACAGTTAAATATGACATAATTGTGTGTTTGTCTGAACTTTATTTCAGATAAATATCTTCCCCTCACGGCATTTTTAGGTATGGGTCGTCCAGGATTGGAGAATATTGACAAGTTCCCACTTGAAGGCACTTCACCACCACCATCATGCCGTGGAACACGGTTGATCCTCGTTCTCAAATGAGGTTCGAAATAGTATGAGATAAATGTTGAGATCTCTTCAACAATATAGGCCTCACATATTGACGCCTCAACATGCGCCTTGTTCTTAACCTTTTTTTTTAAGATTGAACAAGTACCTACATAGCTCCTGTAATAAAAAATTATCAATTAAAAAAAATTATCAATTAAAAAAATAATTGATAAAAACATTTAATTATGAATTACATAACTCCTGTAATATCTAACCTCTCGAATGGATACATCCATCTATACTGGACCGGTCCTCCAACTTTTACCTCAAACGGTAAATGTATGGGTAGATGCTCCATTGAGTCAAAAAATAATGGAGGGAATATCATCTCAAGTTTGCATATTGTCTCGACGATATTCTTTTCAAGCCTTTCAATGTGATCAACATTCAACTTGCTGGAGCATATATCTCTGAAGAAATGACTGATCTCCGTTAGTGCATCCCATATCCCATTTGGCAACAAATCACGAAAAGCTAATGGGATGAGTGTTTGCATAAACACATGGCAGTCATGACTCTTCATTCCATATAATCTGCATTCCATATATTCTGCATTCCTCCATATTAACCAGCCTTGATATGTTCGAAGCATGTCCATCGGGGAAACGTAAACTCTTAAGCCATTTGTAGACTAGTAGTTGTGTGTTTTTCTCTAACATGAAGCTTGCTCTTGGTTTTGTGACCCGTGACCCATCATGAACAAACTCCATATTGTTACGGTTACAGAACAGCACTACATCCAATCTAGCCTTGATGTTGTCCTTTGTCTTCCCCTTCACATCCATGACGGTGTTGAAAATGTTCTCAAACATGTTATTTTCAATGTGCATGACGTCAAGGTTATGGCGGAGAAGATTGGTCTTCCAATAAGGAAGCTCCCAAAAGATACTTCACTTCACCCAATTCTGGATCAAACCAAAACCAAGAAACTTCTGCTTACCTGATTGGAGACTAAACACAATGTCACCGTACTCTAACACAACATCAAACAATTCTTCACTAGAAAGACGCGGGGGTGCAACATCCTTTTCAACTTTGCCAACAAAGAAATCATTTTTGTTCTTTCTATACCTGTGATTTGGCGGCAACAAATGACGGTGACAGTCAAAAAAAGAAGTTTTACCCCTGTTTGTTAGCGTGAATGCCTTGTTGTTCTCCATACAGTATAGACATGCTAGCTTTCCATGCGTACTCCAACCAGAAACCATTCCATAAGCTGGGAAATCATTGATAGTCCACATCAAAGCCGCTCTCATTACAAAATTCTGTTTCCTCGAGATGTCATAAGTCAAAGCTCTAGAGAACCACAACTGCGTCAACTCATCAATCAACGGACAAAGACAAACATCTATATTTCGCCCCGGACTGCTCGGACCTGGTATGACTATAGATAAAAACATGAACTTCGGCCTCATACACATCCCCGGTGGCAAGTTATAAACTGTCAGTATGACCAGCCAACAAAAATAAGGAGCAGCAAATGACCCGAATGGGTTGAATCTGTCTGTACATAACCCAAGACACACGTTCCTTGATTCAGCTGAAAAGTGAGGATGCACACTGTTAAAGTGTTTCTAGGCTCCACCGTCAGAAGGATGAACCATCACTCCGTCAACCGCATGGTGTGATTGGTGCCATGTCATGTGCTCAGTAGTTCTTGGTGACATGTATAACCTCTGCAATTTAGGTGTGATTGGGAAGTATCTAAGTTTTTTATATGCCACGAGAGTCTTCCCTCTACTAGTTTTGGGTTTGTAACGGGAATGCCCGCATGTCATGCACTCGGTTATCTCAGCATTTTCAAGGTAGTATAACATGCAGAAGTTAGGGCATATATCAATTTTTTGGTATCCTAAACCGAGGGGTTTCATCATGGACTTGACAGCATAAAAGTTCTCTTTCAGCCTGTTCCCTTCAGGTAAAATGCTTCTCGCCTATTCAATAATCTTGTCATAACCGGCCTCACTCAACCCGTGATATGACTTGATGGTGAACACCTGTGCTACGACTGAAAATTTACTGTGGTTCGTGCAGCCATCCTATAATGGTTCGTCATAATCTTTCAACAGATCAAAAAACCTTGTTGTATCTGCATTAGGTTCTTCTTCTACTATTGGACATTCCCTGATATTACCTTCACTCATTCTCATTGCATCTATAACCATATTCCTGCAAGGATTACTGTTCTCATTTCCAACTTTATACATGTTGCTAGCACTAGAAGTTGACCCAACCACCTGTTCTTCCATGCTCTCATCAGGAACAAATAGTTCTCCGTGTGCATACCAACACAGGTAATCCTCCATGAACCCTTTGGTTAGAAGATGCATCGTTACAACATCTTGATGTAGAAACTTTAAATTTTTATACTTCCTGCATGGACACCTAATACCGCCATTAGTGAAATTCCTCGGAATAGATGTTGCAAAATTAATAAAACCCTGGACACCGTTACAATAATCCATTCTTCGCAATCCTTGGGGTGAGTCCCGATACATCCACGACTTCTATTGAACCTCTATAAAACATAACAAAAATATTGGTTTTCCCCGATATTATCCAACAAACTAAAATAACACTTATGTTAAATATTCATTATCAATTATCAACTATCACCGTTCATATATACAAATTTATACATATATAAATTTACAGAAATCACAACTTCGAAATAGAATTGATAACAATTAAAAAAGACCCGTTAAACAAGCTATTAATTATTTATTTCATCACAACACATTTAATTCTGTGTAATTCAAACAAAATTTCAACAATTTACAAACAAATATAATTTGACAAAATCTAAAACAAACTATAACAACTATAAAATTATACATTCATACTACAAGTTTCTTTGACAAATAACAATCAAACAAGTACATACGTTAACAAATAGATATACTAAAAAAACAATAAAATTCACATTTAAATGTTAAAACTAAAAAGGATAGATTTACTTACAAAAAATGATAAAATCCACAAGAAACGGATATTGTGACCACGTATAAAGTATAAGAAACTTGAGTGCTTGTGTTGAGAATAGTGGAGAGTTGGGAGTTGGGATGGGTGGTTGGCTGCAGTTTGGGAGGGGAGAGGTGGGATGGGAAAGAAGAAGAAGGAGAAACAAGAAAGAGAGTGTCGGTAGAGGGGAGCGTATATAATTGCTTTTACCGATGGAATCACCAACGGAATGTATCTATCGGTGATTCCATTGGTGATTCCGTCGGTGACAATGCCATGTCACTGTACGACCATCTCAGTTTGAATCCTTCGGTCATTCCATCGGTAAAATCGTCTAAAAAAACTCCACATCACCATGCCATTGCATCTTTCCAAACAAACTATATAGTCCGTCGGCGATCCGGTCGGTATATACCGATGAAAATATTCCATCTATATATACCGACCGTATCTCTGATGGAGTTAGGCCGTCGGTATATACCGACAGATTTTGAGACGGAATTATTTCTGTCGGTAATAATTATCGATGGAAAAATTTCATCTGTAATTCCGTTGGTTTTCGCCAGTTTTCTGGTAGTGAAACAAGGACCAACCCCATATAGATTATTTATTTCTATAATTTATTCATACCTTTCTTCTATTTATTTATTTCTTTACTATTTTTTTTTTAGTTTTTTTATATCTTTATTTTTTTTATTTTGCTTTTTTAGTTTTGTATTTTTTTGGCATTATTCTAAATATGTTAGGGCCATGTTTATAACTTCACATTCTGTTTAATTTACGATGTTATTGTTTCCCTTGACTCATGAGATCCTAATTACAATGTTTCCTTGTTGGAAGGAAGAAATGAAGAAGATGTGTGATATTGATTGAGGAATCAATGATCGATCAATAGGTTATCGATGACCGATTATCAAGACTTTCTTTACTTGATCAATAAATTGGCATGTCTAGTGGAAAACTTATTATTTTGACAAATTACTCAAGAGAATGCCAATAAATTGGCATGCCTGATTAGTAATTATGTTGAAAAGAACAAGATGCAAGAATGTCATTATAATGACTAATGATCAATCAGTCCAAGCAACTGATAAAGGATATTCTACTAAACACAAAGAGTTTGATAATAATTCACCAACACTTGTTCCAATCAAACAATTGAATTATACTTGCTACATGATGACTTTTTATCATCTGATTCCCATAACAGTAAAAGGCTAAGCTGGGACAAAATCTTTTTATCCCCATGCATTCTCTTAAACTCCATTATTTTCCTTTCTGTGTAGGGGCATGGATTTCTTCTTTTACTTTTTTTGTTGTTTTTTTTTTTTTGTTCTTCCTCCCCTTTATTTTTGTGCTCTCTCCCTCTTTGCTTTTCTTTTCTTCCCTTCCTTTTCCTTCCTCTATTTTCCCCTTTTTCCTTCTTTGTTTTTATCTTATGTTCTTTTTCCTCTCCCTTGTTCTCTCTTTTTTCGTTCAATCCCCCTTTTGTCTTTGTTTTTTTCCCTCTTTTTTCTCTCGATCTCTTTCATTCTTTTCTATATTTTTCACCCAAAATTTCTCTTCCTTTTCTTCCTCTCCATTGTCGTCCTCCCTCCCTTTTTTTCTTTTGTGTGTCTCCCCTTCTGGTATTTATAAGGGGAAAGGGGGGGGGAGCCGCCCTACCTTATCCAGTTATGGCACAAGGGGAGCGAGAGCTACCTTACCCTTATCCAATCATGGGGATAGGGTAAAATGGATGGGGTCGCCTTTGTGTAGTCACCTTATAGTCGCTCGCAAAGCATGACTCTTCTATTTTTTCATGATGGTTGTAGGCCATGAGGGGGTGTGGTTGTGTGAGGGTCTTTGGGTAAGTGGGAGAGGGAGAGAGAAAGAGGGGAAATGCAGGGGGAAGTAGGGAAAAAATCTTCTTCTTCCCCTGCTCGTGCGCATCCAAGGGAAGAAGAAGACCCACAGTGTTGTTCAAAACAACACTATTTTGGCCCCTTTTTTTTAAAATGAACAATGCTTGAAACGATGTTGTTTTGAACAAAGCGCATAGTTTCATTTAAATGAAAATGGCGCCAAAGAAGTGTCAAATTCCAAATCGATCCTCAATTTTTTATTTGTTCCATTAAGTCCTCAATTGCAATTTTGATTTTAAGAATCAATTCAATTGTGTCCTTGCTAAAATTGGATGTCAACTCTAAAGTTAGCCGCCTTTTTTCATTTCGGTCATTGGTCTCAGATTTATACAATTTGACACTAGATTTATTAATAAACTTCTAATTTCTTCAATTTGACCCTTGATTCAGTCAATTTTAGTCCCTCTACTTACACGTCTTTTCCAGTTTGGTCCTTGGTTTTGGATATCTTCAATCAAGTCTCTAATTGCCCATCAAACTTTAATATTTATGCAATTAAGCACCTGATTTAACCAAATCAACTTTAAAATTGTAATTTGACCCCTGAACTTTAATTTCTTCCAATTAAAACCCAAATCAAAAACAATTTTTCTCTTGCAAGCAAACCCTCCATAAATTCAATAAAACCTTTAATAAAATTTAATCGAGTCTTTAAACATTTGATTTTGGACTTTTCTTTCTCAAATTGAATTTTATTTGTCAATAGGGCCTTCATCAGTAAAAAAATATACTGTCAAATTTTAATTTTTATATTTTTGAACTTGGTAAACTAATTTTTATCTATTTTCTGGGTGCTTTTGGCATCCTCTTCTTACTACTATTATTTTTTGTTTTCTTTCAAATATATTTTTTTGTCTTTTTTTTTCTATTTTCTCCTTTTTTTGTGTGGAGACCCAAAAATAGGTAACCACAAATGCTCCCTCTTTACAATACTTACAGAGCAAAGACTAGTTAAGTGTTTTGCCTAGTAAGTTTTGTAAAGATAAACAAAACTAAACTTCTGAAACTGATCTTCTAAAAATTTTTGCTTGATTGATCTGAAAGTCTGTATTTACAGCAATCCCCTTCAACCAGGAACCAACGATCAAAACAATGTACAACTTGGTTATTCTGAGATCCTGATCTAGCAATCCTCTAAATTTCATCTTTGGGTGGGTTAACCTGAAATCCCATCTTTCCATTTAACAAGAACCTAAAAAATACTCTTCCTAATGGCAAGGTTTGAACTTCTTTCTTTTGAGAATTTTTTAATGGTAGGGTTCTTCTCACTTTTCTTCCAATTCTAAGATAATGTTGGTGGCTTGGTCAACTTGAGATCCCATCTGGTGATCTTCTTTAACTAGAACCAAAGTCTCTATGTAGCTCGGTCAACCTGGAATCCTATCTGGTAACTCCCTTTAACCAAAGCTAAATTTTATGTATGGTTGAGTTAACCTGAGATCCCATCTAGCGATCTTCTTTAACCAGAACCAAAGTCTATCTGTGTAGCTCGGTCAACCTGAAATCCCATTTGGTGACTCCTTTTAAACAAAGCTAAAATCTTTGTGTAAGTTTGGGTTAACCTGAGATCCAATCTGGCGATATCATTTAACCATAACCAAAGTAAGTTTATGTGTAGCTCGGTCAACCTGAAATCCTATGTCGTGATTCCCTTTAACCAAAGCTAAATTTGGTATGTGGATGGGTTAACTTGAGATCCCATCTGACAATCTCCTTTAACCAGAACCAAAGAAAAAAAAATGTTTGCAGTTGAGTTAACCTAAGATCTCATACAGCGATCTCCATTAACCATAACCAAAATTTTATGTGTAGCTCGGTCAACCTAAAATCCCATTTGACGATTTCATTTAACCAAAGCTAAAATCAATGTTACGGTTGGGTTAACTTGAGATCCCATCTGGCAATCCCCTTTAACCAGAACCAAAATCTATGTGTAGCTTGGTCAACCTGAAATCCCATCTAGGGAAGATGGGATTCCCTTTAACCAAAGCTAAAATCTTTGTGTGTGGTTGGGTTAACCTAAGATACTATCGGGCGATCTCCTTTAATCAGAACTAAAAAATCTGTGTTTAAGGATGGGTTAACCTAAGATCACATTTTGACGATCTCCTTTAACCAAAACAAAAAAATGTGTGAAAGTGGTCTCATTGTAATGGGTGACCTACCCAAGTGGAAGATGGTCTCATTGTAATAGGTGACCTACCCAGATGGAAAGAATGTGTGGCCTCATTATAATGAGTAACCTACCCAAGTGAAAAAAATGTGAAAAAGTGGTCTCATTGTAATGGGTGACCTATGTAAATGGAAAAAATATGAAGAATGTGACTTACCTAGTGAAATATAGGTCCTCCCTCTTTGATGTTTCATCGTCCTAGGATGTCTGTGTTTGCTATTCAAAGCCTTATTTGTTCTTCTATGCACTAGCTTTTTTGTGTGCTAGTCTTCCACTCAACTGTAACTGTATTGCCCATCTTAGGCTGTCTATGATGATTACTGCTCTCGCTATTTATCAAGCTTGATAATGCCTCCAAGTATGGTGTTACTTAATTTATCATAAAGGATTTTATCTCCTGGATTCTCTCAAGAATTATTCTTTGATTGGTTGTGCATTGTGCCAACACCTATCAAGAGGTTTTCTAGTGTTGACCTCGTTTTAGATTGCCAATCAGCCATAAACCTGCCTCTAGTTGAAACATATCCTTCATGGAACTGTTAGGTTGTCTAGACATGTGTCTTATAGCTTGTAGTAAAAGGCTCAGGTTGTATGCTTAATGTCCTTCTCAATGGATCCCTTTAAGCTCATCTAATCAGATTGTGAATAGAAATGCATTGACATCATCAATGATGGTCATTTTATCACCCATATTCATGCGGTGAAGTGCATCTTTGGGCTTCAAAACAGATGGTCCCACAGTCAGTCTTGGTGGTATGCGTCTTTTCGATATTCATTCAAATGCAACTATGCGATAACATCTGTCAGGAGTTGTCGCACCCTCACGAGAGCTCGACGTCGCGGCAACCCTTCTTGGAGCTGGGAATTATGTCGGGGTCTTTGTTTTGTGTAAAAGGGAGTCACTACCTAGTATTATGGTCACTAGGAACCCTAACTGGTCTTCATAGATTCTAAGGCAAGGGACTGGTTGTGTAAATGGAATGTTTTAACACCCCTAGTACGCCCTACCTAAGGTAAGCTGCTTAGTGTTTGATTTATAATTGTTATGGTGTTGATTTTTCTAATCCCATCAGTTTTCCTAGGATAAGTTTGCTATGATGAACAAACTTGGGTTCAAAGTCTAAAAGAAAGAACTCTTGGCCAATATGGATAATACGTTTAGATATGTCTATAGAGTGCCAAGGAGAATCGATGCAAATCTCTTGAAATCTGTGTTTGATTTGAACTAAATTTACAACTTATGAATTAAGAGATAGCTAAGATAGAAATCTAAGAAGATTAAATGTGCTTAAAAGCTCATTTTTCCCTTAGTATTTCAAGTGTTCATGACTCGTAAATCGTAAGGAAGAGAAACAAAAAAACTAAGTTAAAAATCTAAGGAAATTCAAGGTGCTTTAAAGGTCCATTTTTGCCTTAATATTTCATACTTTCACGACTCATAAATCGTGGAACAAAAATTGAAATGTCCCCAATTATAATTGAGGCTTCTTTCAACGATGTGCAATTAAATTGTTCTAAATAACATTTTGGGCATAAATCTGTCCTTATGTTAAAAATGACCAAGTTGTGTTACTTTCAACAATATTTTGAACATTTACCTTTCATAGGTTTCTTTGTCCTTATATTATTAAAAGATAATGACTTATTATTTCTAAAAATATTTTGGATATTAATCGCTTGGGGTTTCTTTATCCAACTATTATCAGTGAATAATAGCAAATTATTCCTAATAATATTTTGGATATTAACCCTTTTGGGATTTCTTTATCCAAATATTAATAGCGAATAAAGACAAATTCTCCAAAAATAAGATTTTTATATTTTTAGAATATGTTAAAAATGACCAAGTTGTGTTGCTCTCAACAATATTTTGGACATTTACCTTACATAGGTTTCTTTTTTCTTATATTATTAAAAGATAATGACTTATTATTCCTAAAAAATATTTTGGATATTAATTGTTTGGGGTTTCTTTATCCAAATATTATCAGTGAATAATAACAAATTATTCCTAATAATATTTTGGATATTAACCCCTTTGAGATTTCTTTATCTAAATATTAATAGCGAATAAAGATGAATTCCCCAAAAATAAGATTTTTATATTTTTGGAATATTGGCCAACACTCTTTGGAGTTTTACAAACATTTTGTAAAATCCAGAATGCAAGAAAATAATTTTTTTTTTGTGTTTAAGAAATCCATGCGAAAACACATTTTCAAAACTTCAAATATTTGTTTTTTTATATATATAAAAGGAATGCTCAAAATATGTTAGAGTATTGGCCGTATGCAACACACAAAAATATTTTTATTTTTATCGAAACACGAGCATCACAATTAAATGCAATAGAGGGTAGCAAACCATCGTATATATTATAAGATTTACAAAAACCTTAAAACATCTCATAAAAATGTTCAAAGTCGGCTTATCTTTAAATTTTATAACTGGAAATGAAACACCTCTTCTTTTACCAATCTGGGAGACGCTGCCATACTAGTTTCATACAAAAGAAAAATGGAAAATGGAAAAAAAGTGAGCTGATGATGAAGAACCATAGCACCCCCACGGTTCCTTATGAACCAGAGAAAAAAAGAAAAAAATAGGACCCACAAACTCTTATGCATGGTCAAAAATAGGAAACGAATGTGCAAAGCAAAAGACAAAACAAGTTTTCTTTTAAACATCAAAACAACAGAATTACATGCGGCAAGGGAGGAGAAAGTTGAGACCTATACCTGCAAGTCTCACTAGTTCTAATTGTAGAAGGTGAAATACAAACCCAAACGATCGTTTATGTCAAGGTTTAGCAGCAAAGCTCCCTCTCTATATGCCACATATCTCCCTCGTTTCTGCAGGTCTCACTCGTTTTGACAGACGAAAGTTTCTGTCAATGTTTAGCAGCAGAGCTTCCTCTCTATATGTTGCAGATCTCAAACGTTTCTTCTCCTCCTCTCCTCTTTTTTCCTCTCCCCTTTTCCTCTGTCTCTTTCCCTTTTTTTTTGTCTTTTTTCTCCTAACAGAGGAGGTTTATATAGCCTAATCACAACTCTTATTAGGAAACGAATATTACATTAATTCTAGGATGTAATCTCAAGTGATTAAATAAAGCAAAAATAGAAAAATAAAATATTCTGATTCCTATTCTGTGATCATCAGTCATTACTTTCCACATTAACACCTCATCTCAGCCATTTGTGTTAGGGATAAAATCTCAGCCATTAGATGATGGTGAGGTTCCTCTCTTCATGTCATTTTGCAGCTGACACAAAGGAGGCGCAAAAGCTACTGTCTCTTTTGGATTGAAGTTGAAAAAAAACATGATCTGCAACTTTAAAAATCAGGCGAGAGAATCATGGAATCTAGCGGGAATAGTTGTGCAGAGAAAAGGAAAGAATTGCAGATGGGGAGGGTTGTGCAGAGAAAAAGAAAGAATTGCTTTCCTTTCAGATGGGGAGGGGTACTGTTCAAAACACAAATGAACAGTACCATGCTGCAAAGTCATATTTCCTTATTCGGCGTGGTAGAATTCCTGTCATTTTCTGATGATCCAGTCCCCCTCTTTAAATTTTTAAAAACCAGCCCATTTCCTTCTAATTTCATCTTCAATTAAATCCCTTATTTTAGAACTTTTGAATTCAGTCCTTGGTCCTAAAAAAAGTCCTTCAAACTGGCTCGTAATCCCTCGAACCAGACCTGTGAACTCGGGCTAGAACCCTTCTCGCGGTAGGATTCTCTACTTTCATGCTAGACCTTTAAACGAGAATATCTTGAGCTTCTGATATCGAAATCAGGCAATTCAAAAACCTAAATTCATCTACACGTACAAGACTACAACTTTCATGAAGGATTTAAGGTTAGATAAATTTTTTTTGAAGAATAGAATTCCAAAAAAACTCAGGCTAGAATCCTTCTCGTGGCAGGATTCTCTGTTTTCACATTAGATACTCAAATAGGAATATCTTGAGCTTCTGATATCGAAATCAGGAGATTCAAAAACTCAAATTCATCTAACGTACAGGACTACAACTTTCATGAAGGATTCAAAGTGAGATAAAATCATTTTGAAGAACAAAATCTGGCCACAATCTGTTTGGTTAAAAAGCGTCTCCTAATCTGATTCAGAAACTGACAATGCCGAGCATCCCAAATCTGACTGAGAGTCTGACATAAAAACAGTGGACCCCAGGACCCAATAAAGGTGCAGATCAATTCTTTAACATATATTTCGATGTCGTGGTTGCACAAATTAATTACCCTAGCTTAAAACACAACACACAAGATAGTATAGAGCAAGCAAGGGGTCGATCCCACAAGAAAGATTTAGTTCAGATTTTTATGCTATATGTTCTACAAATGGGGGGTTTTGATTTGTGATGATCTAAACTATGGAAGAAAATAAAATAGTAAACAAAATCAATTGAAATCAAAATTTATCAAGAAAACAAACCTTGGTCGCAAGCACACATCCACCAACGGAAATTAGAACCGATCCTTGAAACAAAACTTCAATTTATATTCTGAATTTTTATCTTTTCCTAACGTTGGTTAATTAACGGATCCGCCGTATAAGTAACCCTAACCAACAAACAATCACAATGTCCGCATTAATGATTTAGTTCAATGGCAGCCCTAAGAACTAGATAAATTGATTGATCTCTTGACAACCAAGCTGTATGCAGCTTGTGTTCCTTTGTTTGAGTGTTCTCTCTAAGTTTAATAACATAGTTCCGCCATAATTATCAAGCTTAGTTGCTTCACAAGTTCACATATCACAACTCCGGTTTTGATATCGAACTTAGCAATAGATTGTTCACAATAATAACTTAGAGTCCGCTCTAGCAATTATCAACAACAATCACATAAAATATGCATAGGAAAACAATCATACTCATTCATAATATAAACTAAAAATAAAACAAAGAATAAATCTCACGGTTCTTGAAATCTGAAGGTTTGTTGTGTCCTTGCAACCAAGAAAATGAGCTTAGCCTTGCATATCTATGGAACAACTACTCTTAAAGATAGAAGAAAGTATTATTTCTGGTTTGTAGAGAGGAGAGTTTGTGTTTCATTACTTCTGGCTCTTGCCCCCTTTCTGCCCTCTTTCCCTTCTCTCTTTCTTTTTATATGCTAAGAAACCCCAGTCCCTATTTTACAAAATAATCCTCCCTTAAGTTGACAGTTTACATTTAAGTACTTCAATAACTATTTTCCTAAAAAGGAGAAATAGCTTTGAATTAAATATTCAAGCTTTGACTTAGAGGAGCTAAATTGCTGAAATAAAAACTTGGACGTCGGTTTAGATGCTTCGAAACGTAATTTGGAAGTGTTCCTTCACGAACCTGTTTGCTAGCAGAATTCAGCTGTCATCTTTGAAAATTAATATCTCCCTCATATGACATCGTTTTTGGCTGAAATTTAGAGCGTTGATAGGTCTTTAAGTCCGGAATCCAAAACAATTGACTTTGCATCAATTGGACTTCTGTAGCTCCAGATATTGAATTTTGAATGGACAAAGGTCAACATTGGCAGAATGCGAGATTTGACTTTGAAGGATGTGATTTCCATGATCTTTCTCTTTTTATTTTTCTTGCATTAAATTTCCAGAAAGGTATGGATGTTTAATTTTTAGTGCCACTGGAATCACTTCATTTCGACCTCTAGAACTCACGCTCTGCACAAAACATCGACTGAATGTCAAATCTGCCAATTACCTCCAATTTACTCCTTTTTGCATTTTTCAGTCAAAAGTGCCTCAAAACATAAAATAAGGAATATCAAGGCATTTTATATATATAACATAGGCTAAACACTAGTTAAATGTGGGTGAAACTATCGAATAATATGGTTGCATCAAATACCCCACACTTAGCTGTTGCTCGTCCTCGAGAAAGGATAAATAAAATCAAATTGACAATAACTATGATCAATCTCTTAATCCCCCATCAATGTCCAAGAATATATGCATTATAAACCATAATACAATCAAGAAGGATAAAGAGTATAAATTTGTATGAATTCATTTACATGCAAACTTCAAAACTCAATTAATCATCGGGATTTAAATGAAATCTATGCCATGCCAAAGTAATAGGTCCTCTCATTTATATACACTCCAACACTCACATGTTTAGGGCTTATGTGTTTAAATCTCTCAAATTCAATCAATGAATATGTTCTACTATAAGCTTGCTCTTCAATCTCATCTCCATTACTAACATATTACAAGCAATGCATGAATCAAAAGGTCTTATTTTCCGGATGTTATGGGGCTAAGGTTAAGGTGAGGTAAAAGAGAGTAAAAGAAAATGTTCAAACCAAAGAAAGTAGAGCATTCTGAAAAATGATATTTCAAACAAGATATTCCATCAAAGCACATAAATTTTTCATCTTTAATCACCAATGCTTAACTTATTTTGATTTCAAGCTCTTTCAACATAAAATCTTAAGAACATAAAGGAACACTTGTTTCTTTTTTTTCTTTTTTTCTCTTTCTCTTTTTGTTTTCTTTTTACCATTGGCAACTTTGCCCATCTTTTCATCAAGCATCACTTCTTCTTTCTTTTCACATAATTTCCAACCATAATTCCATGAGATATCACAAGTATATGCTTTACTAATCCTTGGCCAGGGGAAAAGGAAAACATATAAAAAGTTAAGGCTTATACATGGATAAAACAAAGAAAAGATAAACAAGCTCAAAAGGGGTTTACTAAGGATAATTTGCTTTAGGTTGGCTTTTTGGCTCAAGTGGTTAAAATTTCTAATGCCTTTATCATCTTCATGTATATATGTAATGCGAATGTAATCTCAACAAGATATGAAACAAGTTCTAGAGATACATATCATTGAAAGAATGCACAATCAAAGAATATAATGTTGAAGGCTCAAAAGCTTGCATTGGTATAACACTATAAAGTCAACATGGCATATTCTCAAAGTCAATCCCTAAACCAATTAAATATTAAAACTTGCATGCACACTCATTCATTTGATTTATATCTTCATCTATCTCAACTAATTCTCATACATAATACTCATATTCTCAAAAACCAATGGGAGTTCAAAAGATCAAACATAATTAAAAAAAAAAATAACAAAGAAAACCAAAATTCTCTTAATACCCCCACACTTAAAACACAACATTGTCCTTAATGTTGAAATAAAATAAAAGGAATATAAGAGAATGATAAACATAAAGTAAAATACGAAAAATAAAAGATAAGGGAAAAAGAAAGCAAATCTGAAATTATTTTTTTATGCTGGGTTGCCTCCTAGTAAGCGCTTTTGTTTTATGTCATTAGCTCGACATGCTACATGCTTATTCTTCATAGATTGGTTCAGCTAACTCCATAAAAGTGGTGAGGTCTGCTGTCCAACCTTCATAGAAAGGTTTCAAGCGATGCCTATTGACCTTAAGTACTTTGTTGGTTTGTAAACTTGTAATTTCAATTGCACTATAAGGAAAAACATTAGAAACAACAAATGGTCCAATCCAATGAGAGCGTAACTTTCTAAGAAAAAGTTTCAAACACGAATGATTAAGAAGGACTTTGTCTCCAACATGAAACTCCTTTCTTGTAAGCATTCGGTCATGAAGACTCTTAGTCTTTTCTTTGTAAATCCTTGCATTCTCGTAAGCATCATTTCGAATCTCTTCCAACTCTTGCAATTGCAACTTTGTTGCAATCCCAGTAGCATCATAATCCATGTTACATTGTTTAATGGCCCAAAAAGCCGTGTTCAAGCTCTACTGGTAGATGACATGCTTTCCCGTAAATCATCCTATAAGGTGACATCTCTATAGGTGATTTGTAAGCAGTCCAATAAGCCCAAAGTGCATCACCAAGTCGTAGACTCCAATCTTGCCAGTTAGGTTGCACTGTCTTCTCCAAAATAGACTTTATTTCTCGATTTGAAATTTCAGCTTGGCCATTCGTTTGAGGGTGGTAGGTTGTTGAAGTCCGATGCGTCACATGATATTTGTATAACAATGCTTCCATTGAACGATTGCAAAAATGAGTGCCACGATCACTAATGATAGCTTTAGGGATTCCAAACCTGTCAAATATGTGAGTCCTGACAAAATCTAAAACAACCTTAGCATCATTAGTTCGTGTGGCTTTTGCCTCAATCCACTTGGACATATAATCAACAGCAAGAAGGATATAAAGATTGCCAAAAGAAGAAGGAAATGGACCCATAAAATCAATACCCCAAACATTAAAAATTTCACTTACAAGAATATTCGTTAAAGGCATTTGATTCTTATGATTGATATTACCTATTCTTTGGAATTTCTCACATGATTTGCAGAAGTGATATGCATCTTTAAAAAATAGAAGGCCAATAGAAACCACTTTCAAGTATCTTATGGGCCATTCTTTTTGCTCCAAAATGCCCACCACAAGAATGAGAATGACAAAAAGTGAGAATGGAATGAAATTCATCCTGTGGTACACATCTCCTTACTACTTGATCCACACAAAATTTCCACAAGAAGGAGTATCCTAAAAATAATATTTAGCATTAGCTCGTAACTTGTCCTTTTGGGATGTAGACAAACCTGGAGGGAATTCTTTGGTGACTAAATAGTTCACCAAATCAGCATACCATAGTCTTATAGAGGAATGTAGCACATACAACTGTTCATCGGGGAATGTTTCTCTTATTGTTTTGGTTTGTATATCCTCGGTCCTTAATCGGCTCAAGTGATCAGCCACATGGTTTTCGGCACCTTTTTTGTCTTTGATCTCAAGATCAAATTCTTGCAAAAGCAAGATCTACCTAATCAATCTTGGTTTGGACTCTTTTTTCTTCAAAAGATACCTTAAAGCTGCATGGTCAATAAAAACAATGACTTTTGTACCGAGTAGATACGACCTGAATTTTTCAAGAGCAAACACCACTGCAAAAAGTTCTTTTTCAGTTGTATGGTAATTGCATTGCGCTCCGTCCAACATGCGGGAAGCATAGGCAATAACATGCAAATTCTTCCCTATTCTTTGCCCAAGCATAGCGCCTACTGCATAGTCACTCGCATCACACATTATCTCAAAAGGCTCATCCCAGTTTGGTGGTTGGATGATAGGGGCAGATGTGACACGCCTCTTAAGCTCATCATGGGCATCTTTACATGTTTGATCAAACACAAAATCCACTTCTTTGGCTAATAGTTTGCACAAGGGTGCTGTAATCTTCGAGAAATCTTTGATAAAGCGTCGATAGAAACCTGCATGACCTAGAAAAGAATGAACTTCCCTCACGCATGAGGGGTAAGGCAATGATGAAATAACGTCTATTTTAGCTTTATCAACCTCTAATCCACGTGAAAACACAACATGCCCAAGAACTATTCCTTGTTCTACCATAAAATAACACTTTTCATAGTTCAAGACAAGGTTAGTTTCAATGCACCTTTTCAAGATCAAAGATAAATTTTCTAGACACTTATCAAAAGAATCACCATATACCGTGAAATCATCCATGAAAACCTCAATTATTCTTTCAACATAATCAGAAAAAATACTCATCATGCATCTTCGAAAAGTTGCTGGTGCATTATAGAGGCCAAAGGGCATTCTTCTATATGCATATGTACCAAATGGACATGTAAATGTAGTCTTTTCTTGATCCTCAGGATTAATAACAATCTGATTGTATCCACTATATCCATCAAGAAATCAATAAAAAAGACTTACATGTTAGGCATTCAAGCATTTGATCCATGAATGGTAATGGGAAATAATCTTTGCGTGTAGCAAGATTTAGCTTTCTGTAATCAACACACATTCTCCATCCACTCGAGATGCGAGTATGAATGAGTTCATCATTTTTGTTTTTCACCAATGTGATTCCGGTCTTCTTGGTCACCACATGGATTGGCGCCACCCATTTACTGTCCGTGATGGGGTAAATGACACCTGCATCTAACAGTTTCAAAATTTCAGCTTTCATTACCTCCATCATAGGCGGGTTCAACCTCCTTTGCATTTCCCTTGTTGGTTTCGCATTGTCCTTCAATAGTATATGATGCATACATATTGAGGGACTAATGCCCTTAATGTCGGCTAAAGTCCATCTAATGGCCGTCTTGTGATCACACAACAACTTCACAAGTTTTTCCTCTTGCGTACTTGTCAAACCTTTTACGATGATAACAGGAAGTGTATTGTTGTCGCCAATGAATACATACTTCAAATTATCGGTCAAAGGTTTCAATTCTAGCTCAGGGGACTGTAAAATAGATGGCAAAAGCTTTTTATATGAAAGTACTAAATCAACAAAGACATTACCATGGGAAACGGTTTGCAAAGATTGCAAAGCCAATGCTGATTTGTGCACGTTTTGGGGTATGTGCCTCTCCATCTCTTCATCTCGGTAAAATCATAGCCATAGCTCAAAGCTATGTTTAATCCATCCTCACAATCAAAATAAATAACTTACTGCATACACTTATCAACTTGGTCATAGCATATGATAGGATAAACATTGCTATAAGGATATTTCATTGCATCATGAAAATTAAATTCAATCTTTTCATCTCCTACTTCCATAGACAAAGTATCCTTACCACTATCAATATTTGTATTGGCAGTTTTCAAGAATGGTCTCCCAAACAATATAGGAGTACTGTTTGATGAATCACAAGAATCATGTTCCATATCAAGAATATAAAAGTCGCATGGATTGACCAAACTATCAATCTTGACTAGGACATCTTCTATCACACCAAGTGGATAAACAAAACTACGATCCGCAAGTTGTATTACAATGCTAGTTTTATTCAAAGGCTCAAGACTAAGAGATTCATAAACATGTTTGGGCATAACACTAATGGATGCACCTAAATCGCACAAGGCCTTTTTGAAACTAGCATTACCAATAACACATGGGATAGTAAACGCACCTAGGTCTTTTTGCTTTAAAGGCATATTCTTTTGAACAACAGCAGATACAACTTCACCCATGCTTACCATTTCATGACCTTTCAGTTTGAAAGCTCTCTTGGTAGTACACAACTCCTTCAAGAATTTGGCATACTTGGGAATTTGCTTGATAGCATCAAGCAAAGGAATGTTGAGTTCTACTTTCTTAAAAACCTCTAAAATCTATTTTTCTTTGTCTTCTTTCTTTGACCTAGAAGAACTCACAGGAAAGGGTGGAATTGTTTTAAAACTGGAATTCATTGAGTGAGGAGTTACCTTTGGAGTGTTGGTCTTTGTTTCAGTTTGTGGAGGAGGAGGATGTTCCTTCTTTGTACTCAATTCAGTTTCTATCTCTTCTTCTTCCTCCATCTCAATTTGTTTCGACCCTTTCTCTTCAAGTTCTTTCCCACTTTGCAGTATGATCGCACTAACATTCTCTTTTGGATTCAATGCTTGGGAGGCAATTTTCCATTCATTTGTGCTTCCAATTTCCCCACACTTGAAGCTACTTGCCCCATTTGCTTCTCCAAGTTGTGAATACTTGACCTTGTTTCCTGTTGAAAAGACATGATATTTTGTTGCAAGGCCACAGTGTTAGAAGCCAAAGTTTTCATCATCTCATGAAGATCATCATTGGATGACGACCCCATAACATTGGAGTTTGTGAATGGAGGGGGTTGTCTTGCTTGATAATTCTGTTGGGATTGAAATCCATGGGGATGGAACTGTCGGCCTTGATTGCCTTGTTGAGGTGGGTTCCTATAGCGTAAGTTAGGATGATCTCTCCATCCAGGATTGTACGTGTTAGAAAAGGGATCATATTTACGCTGGGGTTGTCCGTTGAATGCTCCATCAACTGCATTAGCATGTTCAATGTAATCTTCTTGCATTGTTGGGCACATATCTAAGGCATGTCCTTAAAAGGAACATATGCTACAAACTTTCACCTGCTGTACATTTCCACAAACCAAAGAATGCACAAGAGAAGTAAGATCATTAACTTTATTTTCAAGGTTAGAAATACTTACCTCATTTACTCATTTGTTTGAGAAGTCTCCACGGGTGCCAAACTATTTCAAGTTGGCTGCCATGTTTGAGATCAATTGGCGTGCAGCCTCGGGTGTCTTATCTACCAATGCCCCTCCACTTGCAGCATCAATGATACTACGGTCAGTAGGCATCAATCCTTCATAGAAATATTGAATGAGTAGTTGATTGGGTATTTAATGATGAAGGCATTGAATGCACAATTGCTCAAATCTTTCCCAATACTAGGAGAGTGTCTCTCCATGAGATTGTCGAATCCCACATATTTCTTTCCTTATATTGGCAACTCGAGATGCTGGAAAATACTTTTCAAGGATGATCTTCTTCATGCCATTCCAAGTTCCAATTGAACCTGGGAGAATGGAGAAAAGCCATGCCTTTGTTACCCCTTTTAAAGAGAAAGGGAAAGCTTTCAACTTAACCTGTTCTTCATCAACTCCGTTCGGTTTCATGCCAACACAAACCATATACAACTCCTTGAGATGAGTATGAGGATCTTCTCCTGCAAGATCATTAAATGTTGGTAGCAAATGTATAAAACCAGATTTGAGCTCAAAGTTTACATTATTGTCGATGTTTATGCACAATGGCTGATTTTCCACGTTAGGAGCAGCAAGCTCTTTGAGTGTTTGTTGTCATGCAACAGCCATGGTGTTGAGGCTTCCTTTCATAACCTGCGTAAAGTTTTTTCTATTTCGAGATCCAACTGCACTTGACTTTGGTTAGTAGAACGGGTTACTGACATAAATCATCAAGAAAACTTAAAAGAAACCAACCACACAAGAGATCGAAAACAATGCAAATTGTACAAAAATCCTACGATAGAAAACTAAAACTGCCTAAAAACCCTAGAAAACAGCGGAATTTGGCCTCGATAGGGTGGGGATAGTGATTTATCACTTGCCCTGTTTAGAACGTTGTTTTTCTTTAGCAAATAAAAGGCTGATACCTAATTCCACCAAAATATCTGTTTTGAACAGTACCGCTGCCGTAAGTGAACAGTACCGGCACAAACAAAAATTTTGTTTCTCTGTTTTTTTTCAAAAATAAATAAATAAATAATAATCACAGCAAATAAAAATAATAGTACAAGCACAAGAATCAACTAAAATTACCTCCCCGACAACGGCGCAAAAATTTGTTGCGATGTCGCAGTCGCACAAATTAATTACCCTAGCTTAAAACACAACACACAAGATAGTATAGAGCAAGCAAGGGGTCGATCCCACAAGGAAGATTTAGTTTACATTTTTATGCTATACGTTATGCAATTGGGGGGTTTTGATTTATAATGATCTAAACTATGGAAGAAATTAAACTAGGAAACAAAATCAATTGAAACTGAAATTTATCAAGAAAACAAACCTTGGTCGCAAGCACACATCCACCAACGGAAATTAGAACCGATCCTTGAAACAAAACTTCAATTTATATTCTGAATTTTTATCTTTTCCTAACGTTGGTTAATTAACGGATCCATCGTATAACTAACCCTAACCAACAAACAATCATAATGTCCACATTAATGATTTAGTTCAATGGCAGCCCTAAGAACTAGATAAATTGATTGATCTCTTGACAACCAAACTGTCTGCAGCTTGTGTTCCTTTGTTTGAGTGTTCTCCCTAAGTTTAATAACGTAGTTCTGCCACAATTATCAAGCTTAGTTGCTTCACAAGTTCATATATCACAACTCTGGTTTTGATATCAAAGTTAGCAATAGATTGTTCACAATAATAACTTAGAGTCCGCTCTAGCAATTATCAACAACAATCACAGAAAATATGCATAGGAAAACAATCATACTCATTCATAATATAAACTGAAAATAAAACAAAGAATAAATCTCACGGTTCTTGAAATCCGAAGGTTTGTTGTGTCCTTGCAACCAAGAAAATGAGCTTAGCCTTGCATATCTATGGAACAACTACTCTTAAAGATAGAAGAAAGCATTATTTCTGGTTTGTAGAGAGAACAGTTTGTGTTTCTTCACTTCTGGCTGCTGCCCCCTTTCTGCCCTTTTTCCCTTCTCTCTTTCTTTTTATATGCTAAGAAACCATAGTCCCTATTTTACAAAATAGTCCTCCCTTAAGTTGACAATTTACATTTAAGTACTTTAATAACTATTTTCCTAAAAAGGAGAAATAGCCTTGCATTAAATCTTTAAGCTTTGACTTAGAGAAGCTAAATTGCTGAAATAAAAACTTGGACGCCGGTTTAGATGCTTCGAAATGTAATTTGGACGTGTTCCTTCACGAAACCTGTTTGTTGGCAGAATTCAGCTGTCATCTTCGAAAATTAATATCTCCCTCATATGATATCTTTTTTGGCTAAAATTTGGAGCATTGATAGGTCTTTAAGTTAGGAATCCAAAACAATTAACTTTGCATCAATTGGACTTCTATAGCTCCAGATATTGAATTTTGAATGGACAAAGGTCAACATTGGCAGAATGCGAGATTTGACTTTGAAGGATGTGATTTCCATGATCTTTCTCTTTTTACTTTTCTTGCATTAAATTTCCAGAAAGGTATGGATGTTTGCTTTTTAGTGCCACTAGAATTACTTCATTTCGACCTCTAGAACTCACGCTCTGCACAAAACATCGACTGAACATCAAATCTGCCAATTACCTCCAATTTACTCCTTTTTGCATCTTTCATCCAAAAGTGCCTTCAAAACATAAAATAAGGAATATCAAGGCATTATATATATATAACATAGGCTAAACACTAGTTAAATGTGGGTGAAACTATCAAATAATATGGTTGCATCAACATGTCATGAATGACAAAATATAGTTGGGATGGTCAGATATTGCACGAAATCGAGTCAGAATTAAAGCCTAAGTTGGAATAAAGTTGGTATTACAACAGAATTTTGACAGAAAAGAATCAATTTTTTTTAGTGTAAATTATGAGGGATTTATCAAACCTTAAAGACCAGATAAAGAAGAAACGAGTTTAGCATCACGAAGACTCCTAATTAATCTAAGAATCCTAACAATTTCAGCAACGAAGGGGAAGGATAAAAAGACCATAAAACAGCTGAAACAGGGTTCGTAAAACATTTCTTTCTTCTTTTCTTTTGTCAATTCCTCAACAATCATGAACTAAACTCCTGCATTTGGTTCAAAATAGGTACACATTGATTAATACTTAAAAGTGCATTTCTATCAAGGTTTTATATCATCATCTTGCACTAGAAGTATCAATAACTCCTTAACTAAGAGCATGCTTTATAATAACAAGTCTAATAATATAAGATACCTTTAATTTATGATAAATGTTCATTTTAAATGCAGGCCAATCACATAAATCAAAAGGATTTATTGATGAGTTTAACCATTGAAATTGAGAAGACAAAGAGAGGGCTAAGCTTAGAAAAGAGATGCTGGTTGAATTCAAATTGGAACACCATTCGGTTATTGGATCATAACTGAAGCTGTAGAACTTGGATTTAGGTTTGGTTTATATGGATAGAAAGCTAATACATAGGCCTTAAACTTTCATGAAGAGTCCAAGATTCAAAAGAATCGTTTTCAAGTTCAAATTGTAGCAACAACAGAGAAGTCAGAATCTGTCCTGTAGTCCAGACACTGTTCAGTGTTCAGCCCATATCTTGAGTTCTAGAAGTCCAAATGACCTCATTCTTATTTTGTTGGAAAGCTGAGACAATTCCCCAGATCTTTCATGAAGACAATCTATTCAAATTCTGATGTTAGCAATGATGTTTTTTGCAAACAAGAAGATAAGGATGGTTACCAAGTCAAGAGGTGGCTACCCACTCAACAATGTCATCAAATCAATAGTTTTAAATTTTGGCATATAAAAGAAGGCATTTGCCATGCATTTAGGCATCCTGATTTTCAGATCAAGATCATGTTCTTGCTTTATTTCTCTTTATATTTTTGTAATGCTTAAGTTTTGCTTTCATTAATCTCTTGTATATGCCTTTCATTTCCTTTATTATACTTATATAATCATGTTCTCCTCTTGTTTATCTATGTTTCTCTTATTCATAATGTTCAGCTAAGTTTATTATGTCAAGGTGAAAAGGTTACACTAATGGTGTAAGAATAAGTATAGTATAAACTCAACATGGACTTTAATGTTTGATACTAACATGTTTTATATTTATTATCTTACTCACTCTTAATACCTTGCTTGTTAAATGGTTAATCTAGATTTGTGTTGAACAACCCTTGTTACAACAAATACTTGGCACTTTCATAGCCTAATTGTATGGTATAACCGACACATGTGCTATGCAAGGAACTTGATTTGTTGTTAACATAAGTTATCACCATGAATACCTGATAATATTTACAAGTTTTGGCATTACTCGAATAAGATAATTAATGTAATCATGTTAACAATTTATAATCCAAGTGGAACCTTCTTCGTGTGTGGTTTCCAGTCAAGTAATAAAAAGAGTTTATACTATATTTATTTGAAATACCATTAGTGGATCCTCTAACCTTGACAATTATTTTATCTTTGTTTAAATCCTTACATCATTATCACATCTCAAAGCTCTCTTCAAATCTTTTCTTTTATTTATAATTCTATATAGTTCACCTCCCTGTGGTTCGACCCCGGTCTTGCCGGGTTATTTATTACTTCGACATTCCTGCACTTGGGATAAGACATCAACTCTTTGATCGTGTCAAGTTTTTGGCGTCGTTGCCGGGAAGGTAAATTCTTGTATAAATTATAATATTTATTTTATTTTATCTTTTCACGTTTTATTTTATCTAACTTTTGTTTCTTTAGTTTTGTTTCTTTTCTTTTCTTTTCTTTTCTTTCTTTTATTCTCTTCCTACACATGTATGAGAGTTTGGTCACGTACATTAAGTGGTAGACTTTGTAGGGTATCCTCATCATTTTTAGAAAATATGTCCAAAGAAGATAACCAGTCGCTTCATAATGAGAATAATCGAGTTAGAACACTTAGAGACCACATGAATCCCACAAGAACAAGTGCACCCTCATGTATAGTTTTCCCTCGTAATGCATCTCACTTTAATTTTAAGCTAGACATTATTCAAGTTTTACCTTCTTTTCATGGCTTATCTGGAAAATCCATACTTATATTTGAGAGAATTTAAAGAAGTTTGTAACACTTATAATGAGTCAAATTGTAGCATGAACACCATTAGATTAAAGCTTTTTCCTTTTTCATACATGGCTATAAAATTTGAGACCAGGATCTATTTGTGCTTGGGATAAAATACAACAACAATTTTTAAAGAAGTTTTTTCTGTCTCACTGAACAAACTCTTTCAAATGACAAATCACCACTTGAAACATGGAGATTGGTTTCACCAATGTTGGGATGGGTATCGAGACTTGCTTAATACTTGCCCTCATCATGGTTTTGAAACATGGAGATTGGTTTCACATTTTTATGAAGGGTTAACACCTAAAGATAGATAAATGGTGGGATTGACGTGTAATGGAACTTTTAAAGATAAAGACCCTAATGAAGTAATGGAGTACCTAGACTTGCTAGCAAAAAATTCTCAAAATTGGGAAACTACAAGCACTTATAAGGCACCAAGTAAAACTCAACCTCATACATCTAGTGGAGGAATGTACAACCTTAGGGAAGATCATGAAAAAGATCTGTAAAAGTCGAGGCATGTTTGCATCTTTAGCTAGAAAAGTCGAGGCACTAGAATTGAAAAAGAGTGGTCAATTAAAATCTACTCAAGACATTGTGTGTCAAATCTATGAAACTAATGAACACTCAACCAATGATTGTCCAACTTTGCCTTCTTTCAAGGAATACCTTCATGAATAAGCCCATGCTTTAAACAGTTTCTAAAGGCCCAATCATAACCCATACTCGCAAACATACAACTCTGGTTGGAGAAATCACCCAAATTTCAGCTGGAAGAGTGATAACAATAATGCACAAACTTCACAGCCATCGTTTCAAGCAAACCATAATTTCCAAAATTCTCATGGATATGCACCTCCTTACACTCCACCTCCTAGAAGAAATCTTGAGGAAACATTGCATGCATTTATTGAAAAGCAAGAGACAATCAACACTCAACTTGCTCAAAGTATGACAAATTTTAAAGATACTCATGCAAAATTCACATCTGCTCTCAGTTTTCAAGAGAAAGGTAAGTTTCTATCTCAACCACAACAAAATCCCAAAGGGCAATACAATGCAAATGCAAGTAGCTCCGGAAGCCAACACATGAATCAAGTCAAATCAGTCACTACTCTCCGCAGTGGTAAGGTTATTGAAAAACCCATTCTTGAACCTTGTGAGAAAGATGATGACTTAATCTCTGAAGGTAAGGAAGGGGTTGAATCTGAACATTGCAAAGAAAAGACTGATTCCCCGCCAACACTTTCATTTCCTCATGCCATGACCAACCAAAGGAAAGTCAATCACAACTCTGAAATCTTTGAAATTTTCAAACAGGTAAGGATCAATATACCTTTGTTGGATGCTATTAAACATGTACCTTCTTCTGCTAAATTTTTGAAAGATCTATGCACTATGAAGATAAAACTGAATATGAAAAAGAAAGCATTTTTAGCCGACAAGTAAGTGTCATTCTTTAAAACAATAATACTTTGAAATATAAAGACCTTGGTTGTCCTATAATTTCATGCTTTATTGGAGAACATAAAATTGAAAAAGCTTTACTTGATCTTGGAGCCTGTGTGAATTTACTTCCATATTTGATTTATCAAAGTCTAAATCTAGGTGAGTTAAAACCAACTTTTGTAACTCTTTTACTTGTTGATAGATCTATAAAAGTGCATAGAGGAATAGTTGAAGATGTGTTAGTACAAGTTGATCAAATTCATTTATCTTGTAGATTTTATTGTCTTGGATACACAACCCGTTGAAACATGTAATTTAATTCTTGTTATTTTAGGACGTCAATTTCTTGCAACTTCTAATGCATTGATTAATTGTAGGAATGGAGTGATGAAGTTATCTTTTGGAAACATGAAATTGGAGATGAATATTTTCAACATTTGCAAGCAACCTGGAGATGATAATGATTTACAGAAAGTGGACTTTATTGAAAAATTAGTTCATGATCAATTTCAAACCACTTCCAGTGAAACTGAGATTGATGAATCTGACGATTTGCAAATGGTCTATTTTCAGGAATAATCAAAGGCAAGTAATTGGAGATAAAAAAAAAATTGAGGAATTGCCACCATGATCAATTGAGTCCATACCTTTAAGTGTTCAACCACCAAAACCTGATTTGAAACCGTTACCATTCAATCTCAAATACTCATTTTTAGGAGAAATTGAAACTTTTTTAGTAATAATTTCTTCCAAACTTAATGCACATAAAGAAGGTAAGTTATTACAAACTCTGAAAATGCACAAAAATGCATTAGGATGGACCATAGCTGACATAAAAGGAATCAGTCCTTTGATTTGCACACACATAATTTATTTATAGGAAATGCAACGAAGGCTTAATCCTAATATGAAAGAAGTAGTGAAAAATGAAGTCTTAAGCTTCTAGATAATAGAATCATTTATCCTATTTCTGACAGCAAATGGGTAAGTCCTACCCAAATTATACCTAAAAAGTCTGGAGTCACTGTGATAACAAATGAGAAAAATAAGTTAATTCCAACTAGAACTATTACTGGTTGGCGCATGTGCATTGACTATAGGAAACTTAATTCAATGACTAGAAAAGATCATTTTCCTTTACCCTTCATGGATCAAATCCTAGAAAGAGTTGTAGGTCATGAATTTTATTGTTTTCTAGATGGTTATTTAGGTTACAACCAAATTGAAATTGCATTGGAAGATCAAGAGAAGACTACTTTCACATGTCCATTTGGTACTTTTTCATATCGAAGGATGCCTTTTGGATTATGTAATGCACCAACCACGTTTCAA
The DNA here is from genome assembly GCA_007827005.2 of Populus simonii. Classification (NCBI taxonomy): domain Eukaryota; kingdom Viridiplantae; phylum Streptophyta; class Magnoliopsida; order Malpighiales; family Salicaceae; genus Populus; species Populus simonii. Next base: position 13,426,332 of record CM017467.2, read on the forward strand.
AGATGCATGCCTAGCATATTCAGTGATATGGTTGAATGTTTTCTTGAGATTTTTATGGATGGATTTTTTGTTTTTGGTGATTCATTTGATGATTGTTTAACTAACTTGGAAAAAGTTTTGAACAGGTGTGAAGAGAAGAATCGTGTGCTAAATTGGAAAAAATGTCATTTTATGGTAACAAACGGCATTGTACTTGGTCACATTGTTTCATCAACGGGAATAAAGGTTGACAAATCTAAAATCGAGTTAATTGCCAACTCACCAACACCAAAATTTGTTAAAGATGTTAGATCATTTTTAGGACATGCTGGTTTTATAGAAGGTTCATCAAAGATTTTAATGTAATGTCTAAGCCATTGAGTAACCTTCTAACAAAGGATAATATTTTTGAATGGACCGAACATTGTGAGAAGCCTTTGTTAAACTTAAAAACTTGCTTACTTATGCTCCTGTCATTTAACCTCCTGACTGATCATTACCTTTTGAAATAATATGTGACGCTAGTGATTATGTCGTGGGTGCTGTCTTGGGACAAAGAAAAGATAAGAAACCTTATGTGATTTACTATGCAAGTAAAACTTTAAATAGTGCTCAAATGAATTACACTACCACTGAAAAAGAATTACTTGCAGTAGTATTTGCATGTGAAAAATTTAGATCTTATCTTATTGGCTCACCTGTTGTTGTTTTTAGTGATCATGTAGCATTGAAATATCTTCTTTCTAAGAAAGATTCTAAGGCTAGATTGGTGCGGTGGATTTTGTTACTTCAAGAATTTGATATCACAATCAAAGACAAGAAAGGCAACGAAAATGGTGTCGCAAATCATTTATCAAGATTGACAATAGATTCGAGATCTGATATCACACTAATCGATGACTACTTTCCTAATGAATCTTTACTTTCTGTCTCTACAATGCCTTGGTTTGCTAATATTGTTAATTTTCTTGTTTCAGGACAATTGCTAGCTCATTGGAGTACCCAAGATAAAAGAAAGTTCTTGAACGAAGTGAAGAACTTTTATTGGGATGACCCTTATTTATTCAAATATTATCCTGATCAAATATTTCGAAGATGCATTCCTGACAATGAGGTAAGTAGTGTCATTAAATTTTGTCATTCTAAGGCATGTGGGGTCATTTCTCATCAAGAAAGACAACTGCAAAAATCTTACCAAGTGGATTTTACTGACCCACCATGTTCAAGGACTCACATGCATTTTGTAAGACTTGTGAAAATTGTCAAAAGTTGAGATCTATTTCAAAACGTCATATGATCCCTTAAATCCTATTCTTGTCATTGAGATCTTTGACTGTTGGGGTATAGATTTCATGGGTTCATTTCCTCCATCATTTGGTTTCTTGTACATATTACTTGTAGTAGATTATGTTTTAAAATGGATAGAGGCAATTCCAAGTCGAAACAATGACCACAAAACAGTGATAAAGTTTTTGAAAGAAAATATTTTGAGTCGATTTGGAATTCCTCGAGCCATGATAAGTGATGGTGGAACACATTTCTGCAACAAGCCATTTGAGTCTTTAATGAAGAAATATGGAATCATACACAAAGTTGCCACCCCTTATCATCCTTAGACAAGTGGACAGGTAGAACTTGCTAATAGGAAGATCAAACAAATCTTGGAAAAAATAGTGAACCCTAATAGGAAGGACTGGTCTTTAAGACTTAATGATGCACTTTGGGCTTATCATACTGCTTTTAAAACATCATTAGGTATGTCACCTTATAGGTTGGTCTATGGAAAATCTTGTCACTTGCCTATGGAACTTGAACATAAAGCTTATTGGGCTATCAAAGCTTTCAATTCAAACCTTGATGATGCTAGCCAGCTGCGTAAGTTACAAATAAATGATCTTGAGGAAACAAGAAATGATGCATATGAGAATTAAAAAATTCATAAAACAAGAATCAAAGAGTTTCATGACAAGAAAATCTTGAGAAAAACATTTGACGTTCGTCAAAAAGTTTTGCTTTATAATTCTCGACTCCATTTATTTCCTGGAAAGCTAAGATCAAGATGGAGCAGTCCATTTATTGTGAAACATGTGTATCCTTATGGGGCCTTTGATATTGCAAATCCAAAGAATGGCAATGTTTTTAAGGTAAATGGACATCGTTCGAAAGCTTACTTTGATAATTTTCCTAGTGAAAATGAATCCATTGGTTTGAATGATCCTGCGTATAAAGGTTGATTATTTTGTTTTCCTCACATTGTTTTTATGTTTCCTTTTGGTGTGACTCATGTTTTGCTAGTCTTTCTCCAACCCCGGTCAAATGGCGGATAACGGTACTCCGTGACTTTTAAGTCGATTTTTTCAGTTTCCCATGATAACTGATATCTGTGTATATATTTATGCAATTCTTTGCTCTTTCTCCTTTCTTTGCATCTCTTCTCCAATTCTCATTTGAAAATGGACACCACTCTTGAAAAATTGAAAACATATTTTTCCACTTTGCCTCCAAATGCGATTGCAAAAATTTACCATGCTAGGTGTGAAAGATTGAGATTGTTAATGAATCATGGAATTCCTGAAGATATTCACTGGCTAATTGAAGTGAAGGTCCGATTATCAGGTGAGTCCTCCAATTCTTTCATTTCATACATGCCTGGAACAGGTAAAAGAACTTTTGCAAAGAAACGTCGTGCAAAACGATTAAAAGTATGTCACAGATGTGCCAGATGGACTTGTAATGCAACATGTCATTCTTTAGGAATGGTATCTGTAAACCGTTAAGATAAATACAATTCATTAAGGATGGTCTGAGTAAGGGGTCTTTAGATAATCTTCTATTGACTCTTGAGATGCATCCTAGTGGAGATATGCATCGTGCAATTCATGATTTATAGCCACAATTCCATAAAGAACATGCTCGACATAGTCTTGGGAATCTGACTAAAAAGGACCTTGTTTGCCAATTTTTAAGAAAATTGAATGAGAAGCCTATCCCCGACCCATAGTGGGCGTTTAAGCCGTTCTTGGATGTAAAAGCAAGGGAAGATGTGAACCACAATCACAACTACTTGTACATACACATGTTTTCAGAGAGAGAGAGAGAGAGAGTGAGACTCCAGCTAATTTACATATAAGTGGTTTGCATTTTCAATTTCTCATCTATAAAATCTTCTATTCCTTCCCTTCATTTCTACTCAACCCATACATTCAACAGATATAGAAGTGTGTAGAAATGGCAGGTTCCTCAAGTCATCAAAAAAGAAATATTTGTGTTTTCGGTGGATCCAGTTCTGGGAAAGAAAATGAGTTTTTAGAATCAACAAATCATCTTGGTCAGGTATTAGCTGAGAGAAAGATTCATTTAGTGTATGGAGGAGGCAGTCTTGGGTTAATGGAGGGTGTGTCAATAGCTGCATTTTTAGGAGGCAGTCAAGTTTTGGGGGTCGTCCCCAAAGCTTTAGCAAAAGGGGACATCATTGGAAAAACAATTGGAGAGGAACTACAGGTCTCCACAATGTCTGATCGAATGAATAAAATGTTTAACCATGTTGATGCCTTCATCGCCTTACCAGGTGGTCTGGGCACATTGGAAGAGATCTTTCACATTTCCTCTTGAGCCCAATTGCACATTCACCATAAACCTATAGGTTCGTTAAATGTTAATGGTTTTTATGATAATTTGTTGTCTTTTCTTGATCAAGCTGTGGAACAAGAATTTCTAACATCTTTGGCACGACAAATTATAATCTCTGCTGTTACTACTGATCAACTACAGTCTTTCATCCCTGTAATTGATCCCTCCATGAGTCGCATAAATTGGTCAACTATGGAAAGCAGTAAAAAGCTTAGATTGGATTTGAGCCTTCATTTGTGAAACCTTATGTCCTTTGGTTTTATTAATAGCATATTATTTTGTTTTGTTATTTCTTATATTTGTTTAACTGTGTTTCAAGTTTGTCAGTATTCGCTGTTTCAGGTGATGTTCTATACTCTATCTTTCTACCTTAGAAAATTGAGGACAATGTCTCGTTTTGGTTGGGGGGGAGGGTAGTAGTTGACATAAAAAAAACTAACTTACTAACTGTTTTTGCTATTATTAAAACCATTTGACAAAACTGTTATTAGGATGGCAGAGTAAGGAGAAATTTTATTGACTCTTGAGATGCATCTTAGTAAATATTCTTATCAAGGTCTATCAGAATACTTCTTGAAATATTCAGGTTTACAAACTCTCACATTGTTATCACTTGATTCTGCTCATATACTCATTTAACAAGTATTCTTAAACCTTCATTTTCACACACACACTTTAACATATGATTGTGGGTTGCATATTGGATTATTACATTATTTATGTTCTTTTGTTAAAGGTAACAACTAAGGGAAAGGGATAGTATATAATTTCCAAAAAAAACAAAATATTGATGATAATAAAAACGTAGATAAGTTTTGTTTCATAGCCTCCCTAACCTAAGCAATTAAGCCCGAAGAGGTATTTTAGCACCTAATACCCTAAAGTAAACCAACTTGGGAGCTATTGGCCTAGTGTTTGCTACATGGGTTAAGGAGAAAAGCTTAAGGGAATTAAACATTGCACTATCTATGTATCAGTATTTGCAACCCGAGTTACTAAGCTCGTAGGGGTGTCTCAACATCTAATGCCCTAAGACCAACTAGTCTAGGAGTCATTAGCTGAAAGCTCGTTACATTGGTTAAAGATGCATTGTGTTTTAAGTTATATATATATATATATATATATATATATATATATATATATATATATATATATTCTTAAAAAAAGATGATAATCTCAACCCAAGGAAGTTAACATTAGAAAAATATTAGAACAAAATATTGTTTTCTTCCAATAAAAGCCCCATCATCTATGTTTTCATACATTGAGCACATAAAAAGAAGGTTTATTAATATCTTGTTTCAATAGTATGAAGCAGATATATAAATTTAATGAGAGTTTATTTATTTGGATAGATTAATGGAAGTTGGATGATGAATGCCTTGCTTTGTGGAACTTGCAAATTGTTTTTCTATTTTAATGCTTTGATTACTAGGGACTAGTAATAAGCTGGTTGGGGGGTGTGATTAGTACTTAAAAGTGCATTTCTATCAAGGTTTTATATCATCATTTTACACTTGAAGTATCAATAACTCCTTAACTAAGAGCACGTTTTATAATAACAAGTTTGATAATATAAGATACCTTTAATTTATGGTAAATGTTCATTTTAAATGCAGGCCTATCACATAAATCAAAGGATTGATTGATGGGTTTAACCATTGAAATTGAGAAGACAAAGAGAGGGCTAAGCTTAGAAAAGAGATGCTGGTTGAATTCAAATTGGAACACCATTCGGTTATTGGATCATAACTGAAGCTATAGAACTTGGATTTAGGTTTGGGTTATATGGATAGAAAGCTAATACATAGGCCTTAAACTTTCATGAAGAGTCCAAGATTCAAAAGAACCGTTTTCAAGTTCAAATTGTAACAACAACAGAGAAGTCGGAATCTGTCCTGTAGCCCAGACATTATTCAGTGTTCAGCCCATATCTTGAGTTCTAGAAGTCCAAATGACCTCATTCTTATTTTATTGGAAAGCTCAGACAATTCCCCAGATCTTTCATGAAGACTATCTATTCAAATTCTGATGTTAATAATGATGTTTTCTGCAGACAAGAAGATAAGGATGGTTACCAAGTCAAGAGGTGGCCACTCACTCAACAATTAGTTATCAAATCAATAGTTCTGAATTTTGGCCTCTAAAAGGAGGCATTTGCCATGCATTTATGAATCTTGGTTTTCAGATCAAGATCATGTTCTTGCTCTCTCTCTCTCTTTATATTTTTGTAATGCTTAATTTTTGCTTTCATTAATCTCTTGTTTATGCCTTTCATTTCCTTTATTATACTTATGTAATCATGTTCTCCTCTTGTTTATCTATGTTTCTCTTATTCATAATGTTCAGCTAAGTTTTATGTCAAGGTGAAAAGGTTACACTAATGGTGTAAGAATAAGTATAGTATAAACTCAACATGGACTTTAATGTTTGATACTAACATGTTTTATATTTATTATCTTACTCACTCTTAATACCTTGCTTGTTAAATGGTTAATCTAGATTTGTGTTGAACAACCCTTGGTAGAACAAATACTTGGCACTTTCATAGCCCAACTGTATGATATAACTGACACCTGTGCTATGAAAGGAACTTGATTTGTTGTTAACATAAGTTATCACCATGAATACCTGATAATATTTAAAAGTATTGACATTACTCGAATAAGATAATTAATGTAATCATGTTAACAATTTATAATCCGAATGGAACCTCCTTTGTGTTTGGTTTCTAGTCAAGTAATTAAAAGAGTTTATACTATACTTATTTGAAATACCATTAGTGGATCCTCTAACCTTGATAATTATTTTATCTTTATTTAAATCCTTACATCATTATCACATCTCAAAGCTCTCTTCATATATTTTCTTTTATTTATAATTCTATATAGTTCACCTTGTGTTTGACCCCGATCTTGCCGGGTTATATATTACTTCGACACTCCTACACTTGGGATAAGACATCAACTCTTTGATCATGTTACACACCATCTCCAGCACATACGGCCCACAAATGAGTAACAACAACGACGTTGAAAATGCTAAAAAACAATGCAAATATATCAAAAATGCATTTTTTAGGGTTTTCGTTGCTTTTTTCTATTTTTGGTTTTTTCAAAAACTTTATCAAAACATGGGTCAAAAATTAGGTAGCAACAGGAGTCATAACCGTGTTTTAGAAGGTAACCCAAGATGAAAAATATGAAGATGTCCTTCAAGTGCAGCATTGCTCTTAATTGCTGCTAGAGTGCACTAGATCATGGACTGTCTTTGAACAACAATGTTCTCAGTTGATCTGAATGTGCTTGTTCATTGATTATCTTTATTTAAAAAACATTGCCTTCAATTGATCTGATTCATCATTTGATTATCTTTCTTTGCCCCCAGTTGATCTGAATATTGTTTGTTTTCCTTCTCATGGTCCACTATATTGCCCCCGGTTGCTCAACTTTTCAAGTAGTGTTGAGAAGTATTGATGTCATTTCTATCAAAGATTTTACAAGTTCGATCGATGTTCTTCTTGTTTGACAGTATTTCTTGTTCTGGAATTAAATCGCACTTTTCAAAGATCATGTATATTCAAAGTCTAATTGTTGAAATGAAATAAAAGAGATGTCAGTTTTGAAAAGTATTTTTTAAAATCAATCTTCTTTTATCAAAGACCCAATACATGTCATTCAATACATATAGTCATTTGATTGTCTTGTATTTTGAAAACAGAAATTGACCCGTTGTAAGATTAAAATAGTTTTTTCTGTGGTTCTTCGTGTCAATTTTAATCTTAAATTTTGAGTACATCATTTGATGGTATGTGATGAAGTGACCTTCTATGAATTTCAAAAAACAAGATGTTCAAGTCAAAACTCGAGGCTTTATCAAGAAAGATTGTTTCTTTTTTAGCATCAATTTTATCAGCATGTATAATAACCAATAGCTTAATTAATGAAGTCACGACCCTTATGAAAAAACTCTTCAAGTTTTGAGAGCGCTATTTATAGGTTCAGATTGCTTACTTGATCAAAAAGGGCTATGAAAGAAAGGGAAATACATAGGCTCAAAAGGTGTTTGAGGGTTTCAAAAACCTAGGATCAACATCAACTATTCATCAATCTTTTTTCTCTTGTTGTTTTTATAGAGGAAATGACATATAACCATGTTAGCTTTTAAGATCAAAATTCTCTTAACATGGGTCATAATGCAGATCCAACTTCTTTTTTGAAGAATAACCAATCTAATATTTTGAAGATATCAGAGGCTTTATCATAGACACCAAAAGATACAAAGCTCGATTTGTTTTTAGTGTTGACTTTTGGCATTTGCTATGTCTTTTCTCAATTGAAACCTCTTTTGCCCCTTTTAGAATTGATAGGCATTCTCCTTCCTTTATCCTTGACTTGCCTTTAAGTGTAGGCAATTTCCACTTTTTTTTTATAGCCTTCCTCAAAGTTTTCTTGGATGCCCCCCAGTCTATGTCTTTTTTCTTTTAGCCATTTCCCAATCATTGAACTTCCATGCTTAACATTCCCTTTAACATTGATTTTGTTATTGTCTTCATCCTTTCAAACAAAAATCCTTTATTTACCCCTAGTGTGGGGTGTGATCTATTATCAAGGTTTCTTTTTTAAAGAAATATTTTATAAGGCTCAAAATGGGATTGCAAATGATACATTTCAAGAATTGTGAAAGGAGTTAACAAAGATGACATTTTCTCATTTCAAGCAAGGTCGGTTAGAACTGATTAATTTTGACCCTGTCCAATGTAATGATTTGAACTTGTAAGAATCATGATTTGCAAGTCAATAACTATTGAATCCACTACATGTCATTATGCATACTACTAAAACTTAACTACATGATTTGTGGTTTCAGTTTCATGTGTGAGTTAAAAAATGTTTGGGTCACCCCATGTTGTTTATCATGTCATTTTAATAAATATCGAGTCATTTCTGTAATCAAAACACTTTTAATCTTTTAGGATTGTTTGGCTTTAATTTTGCATGTTGGAGTTCAATCAAAATATTTTGTCAAAATAACCTTTGAAAGAAACATCTTTTTATTTCAAAACAATAATAAGATAAAGAACAAAGCACAATCCATTGAAAGATGAGATGTGATCCCAAAATAAAATGGTGAATAAAAATGAGAAAATGACATTCTAATCAGCTTCTTCGGCAATCATCAATGTCTTGTTATCCCTCATTGATGGTAGTCTATTGACAATATGATTGTTGACATCATCCTTCACCAAATCCACCTGCCTTTTGCTCACTAGCTTTCGAACCTGATTCTTAAAGTTCTTGCAATTCTTCACATCTTATCAGGATTACTTAACCTAGAGAATGGTGCCTTGGGGCAATGATTATTCTAATGTTGTATCCAACTATGCCTTTTCCTCGGTGGTGAAGGTGAATTGAAATGGAAAGCATCCATGGAGCAAACCCTTCCCTAATTGTAGCTCATCAATGTCTCCAGTCTCAAAGTTGAAGAACGTCATGTTAGAAAAATATTCTTCCATCATCACAACATCGACATTGCAAAAGGCCAAAGGACTTACATGGGGTTTTTTCATTGTTAAAACCCCTATGTTTATCGAATGCCTCATGCTCCATTGTTTTTCGTTATGATCCTCCATGAAGCATACTTCCATTAAATTGCTCTCCCTATTAATGCAGGTCATGGCGAGCTTTTTTTTTGTATTCAACAAGTCCAATATCTTTGTTATCATTGTCTTTAGAGGCTAGTATGAGAAGTGGGAACAAATAATGACTCTCCCTTTTCACATCAAATGCAAAGACACTTTTCTTCCAAGTGAGCCAATGAAGTGAGTCATTCATCGATACTTTTGTCATGCGATGAAGGGATTCTTCTCGAGGCAATTACATTTCATCAAACAGCTTCCATTTCCAAGTTGTTAATTCAAACAACTCGACTCTAATGTAGTGGTACATATAGAAATGTGACTTAAACTTGGGCTTTAAAAATCTCACAATCTTGTAATGTGAAGGCTTTGACCTTTCAATCATTAGGCTAGATTCTACAGTATCATATCGTGTCTTTAGATTCAGGATCTTTTGCCATTGTTTGATAGAAGGTTACACATATAATAACATGGTCCATTTTGTGCATGACAAAGTAGAATTTCTTGATTTGTTGATGACACAATCTCCACGTGTCCAGGAAGAAAATCAAAGGATATTTTAGGATGGGGCTTCAAAGTGTCAGTTGAAACAAGGGAAACATGATATTCATTCCTCATCATGCTTTGGATAAGGAAACTAGAGACAATATTAGTTCTTTGACTGTGTAGCTTTGTGAAGAGGGACTCATAGGTTAACTTGTTGTACTCCTTAGAAAAAAGACTATATTTCCCCACATTCTCCATTGATGAACGCGTTAAAACTTCATAGATGGAATCCCGACAAAAGTCACCAACCGAGTTTATGGTACAATAAAAACTCCTATTACCACAAGCTATGTTTCTGGATTGGAAGTTTGAGTGAATCCTTCTTAACACTGTCAGTTGTCAGCAACTCTTGATTCTGGAGAGGAAAGTAGAAGTGGTGAACCTTTATTTCAAATTGTGAGCATGCACGTTTAAATGTATGAGAATGTTTTATATGATGTACTCGCCCTTCAAGGGGTGACATATAGTCGTAACTCTTGCTCTGAACAAGAATTTTGACTCTTGCCCAAATTCTACAATGAAATTTTCATGAGTGACGACCATTGTGTCACCCGCAAGTCTTGATTTCAAGATGCTTCAAGAAGGGATTGCTTTAATGTAGAAAATAGGTGTGGAGCATACATCCTAAAGGCATGTTCTAGTTCTTTTATGTGAGACAAAAGATAGGTTAAATATTCAGTCTCTAAAAATGCCCTCTTGTTGTCCTAGTGATTACCCTCATAAAGGTAATATGGGGGTTTAGTAGGTAATGAGATGACATGTGTACCAATCACACTACAAGATTTCACAGTTTTACTGACGGAAATATTCTGTCAGTATGTGATTAAGAGTTCATCGGTAATTTATTTACCGACGTCCTCACCAACAGAATACATCCGTCGGCTTTTCGATCGTTGGTAATACCACCGTTCGTTGCTATATCGGTCAGAAACATAAAAAAAAATTTGCCGATGGTTTTACAGACAAAAATTGTGCGCCAAAAAAAAAACGTTTACCACTTGAAATATACTGACGGATTTATCCCATCGATGATAGTGTGACATACCGATGGATACATACCGTCGGTAAAGTTGTCGGTGAGTGTTTGAAATACCGACCGAAGATATCCGTCTGTACATTCGTCAGTCATTGTGGCAGGTATTGTCAAATACCGACAGATTAAGTCTGTCGGTAAAGTTATTGGTGAGTGTGAAATACTAACCGAATATATCTGTCTGTAAATTCATCGATGACTGTGGCAGTTATTGTCATATGCCGACGAATATATTCCGTCGATAAAACCCTCTATGATTATTTTTAATTATATTTTTAAAATATTATTTAGAATACATAATATAAAATTATATAAATTAATGGTAATAAAAACCAATTATGCAAATAAAATTTTTATTAAACATAAAAAAAAAAATTAAAATAATATTCATTACAAACTTAATGTGTTTCAAAAAAAATATTAAATGAACTATTAAAGGTAAATAATATTTATTACAAATTAATATAAAGGTGGAGCTGGAGGAAGAGGAGGAGGAGGAGGAGGAGGCTGGTGGTTATACAGCCAAAAAGTATGAGGCGCACATGTATCACCACTCTGTGATGCCATGTTCATGACCATTTCGCAAAGATGTTCATGATCTGCTTTTTGTTGTGCATACTCCGCTTTGAGTTGTGCATACTTCGCTGATAGGTGGTTGTATTTTTCAGTGCAAGGCCACGAACTCCTTAGATTGGGTGCTCAATACTGATTGGGAGCTCCCAACAGTTGAAACACTACGAGCCGCCCACAAGTTCTCGGTCGTAGTGTTGGAGAGCCCGTAAACCCGATTTTTATCGGGTCCACCAGACGATCCAACCTCCATCCACAAATCCAAATCAAATTCCGGATGGGTCAAAGGATCGTCCCCATATCTCTCCCTCATCATGCTATTATAGGTCTCCTGAATATAAAAAAAGTAATCATCATATTCAATTCAATAAAAATAATAACTTACAAAATAAAATGGTTGAACAAACATACCACGAAGTGTTGAGCACGGTTGTCAACGAACTGTTGCGCCCCCTTTTGACGGTCTTGACTCCGCACATGCGTCTCCACAAATAGCTCCATCGGGCTTGGCTCACGTCCAAGAGACGTAGCCTATAATGAAAAAAGATTAATAAACAACAAATTAATTTAACGATATATTTCATTTAAATTAATCTTACCATCCGTTTCGCATGTGCAGTAAACGGAACGGAGCCGCCGGTGTGCGTTGTCACCGAGCCATGAATTGGCCGATTCCGATTGCCAACACCAGACTGTGAGCGTCGTGTGAACCGCTCAGACGTCACATGCTCAAGATAGCGCGGCCATATATCTTCCGGGATGTATATCGGTTTGAAATCCCTCCAAACCGCCACGTTGTTCCAGCCTTGGAGACCCCTATCTCTCGCGGTTTGTTTTGCCTTTTTTTATGATTCATACCAAAAATCACGCAACCTACTTCCATAGCGAGAAATTAGATGTTGAAACATAAATTTTTTTCAAAAAAAATCTTATATTGTTTTCGATGTTACATAGTTACCGCGTGATTTTCCCACACCCTCCTCACAACTTTGTCATGCGCCCTGTCCCAGGTGAATTTGTGCTGTGTATAAATAATTAGATAAATAAAAATAATAATTTATTTACAATTATATTAATAAATTATTAGAAATAAGCTGGAAATTAGAAATTAACACCAACCTCAAATCTGTTAAACCATGCATCGATTTGAGGTATCCATTCAGGATGTCTGGATACCTGACTCCATTGAAATAATAGAATCTCCATCGATGATTTAAACGCCGATGATATTACTCGGGCGGCCTCAATGTTTGTGAACCTGAAAATAAATTAAATTAATGAAATATTGATTAGTTGTTCATAAATTATGTTATAATTTAAAAGAAAAAACTAAAACCTTAACAAAATTACATTGAAAGGTCGTCCTTCCATTGTGCCTCGTACTTGCAGGTGAATTGATTTCGTTGTGAAGGCACGCCACCTCTGCGCTGTGAACCCGCGCTGGAAGAGGCAGCAACGCTTGACGGCGCAGGTGGTGTAGGTGCCTCTTCTTGAGAGGCACCTAAGGATACGTCATCCTCGCTGCTAGAAGAACTAGTTGTAACCATACGTGAGCAACGAGCTATGGTTTTCATTCTACGCATCTAGACAATTGTATACAAATAATTATATAATTAAATTCGAATGTTAAAAAAAATTCGACAGCACCTTCCCTATACTGGATACTACCCAAATCCACAAACCTGCAAATATTGACAAAAGCCACAACCAATTGACTCCATCTATACCAATATTGTATATAACATAACATCTATACATATAACATTCATACTAATTAAAAGGTAAATTCAACATTAACAACATATTCAATCATTATATAAATACAAACAATAAAAAATATTCAATAAATTAAAAAAAACTCCAGACTAATAATTAAAATTAATGCAAATAATTAAACACAAATCATGCAATAATGTAGTAAAATTACTAATTATTCCAACTTATTCAATTACTTATTCTAAGGTAAATTCAACATTAACAATTATAATTCAACAAATTATTTAATTATTATGCCAATACAACAATAAAATATATTGATTAAATTTTTTAAAAAAAAAACTATAGACTTTAGGAATGAAATATGCTTACCTTAATAATGTGTTTATTTCAAGACTTTATCTACATTATAAAAATACACCAAAACAAAAAAACATAACAAAAAAAATAGCTAAAAAAAAAATTAACGTAAAATGAAATAGAGGAAACACATACCTTTTAATTTGATGAAGATTCAGAACAAAACTAGTTAGAGATTGCAGGTAAAAATCTTGAAAAAATGAGAGGAAAAAAATCAAAACTAGAAGGTGAAGAATGGAGAAGATGAAAAAATGAACTAAAGGGGCGGTCGCAGGGATTTATAGCGCATTTTTATCGACAGCTTCACCGATGGAAATTAAAAATAATATTATTTTAATTTATTCTATCGATGAAGTTTTGAAAATCCGTCAGTAATTTTTGAATTTCGCACCAACGTTTTGTATTACCCTCCATATTTTTTGCGGTCTGTCGGTAATTCCGTCAGCAAAATTACACGGTCAGAGATGCATTTAATGCACTGCTCTTTGGACTTCGCACAGTCCGTCGGTGATGTTGTCAGTAATAGTGACCCGCCGACAACATACCGACGGCCTGGAATCCGTCGGTATGGACGTAGGTGATAGTGGCATTTCAAGTAATTATTTTTCAACACTCTGTGAAATGCCGACATAAGTTTTTCTGTTACTATGGACGTTGGTGATAGTGGCATTTCAAGTAATTATTTTTCAACTCTCTATGAAATGCCGACGAATGTTTGTCCGTCGGTATGGACGTCGATGATAGTGGCATTTCAAGTAATTATTTTGATTGCTAAACTGTCCATCACACAAAACAATAACAACAGTGCTTAAACAATACATAAACTTATAAAATAAATATTTCATGTTACAAAATATATCATCCATAATATATATTACATGAAAAAAAAGTTTTTACACGGCTTCATTCTGATAGTTAGTCCGAATTTTCTTCTTCTTCGTCGTCAATTGAATAGTCATCACCTTCATCACAATCTTCAATATGGATATCATCATCTTCAACAACATTTGCTTGTCCGCTAGAGCTCAAAACAACATTCAACTCCTCTGCGTCAACATCAACATGACTATCATCGAAAACATGAAAATTTGAATTTTCTTCCAAGTCAATCAAAGGAGCAACTCAATATGGTTCAACCAACTCTCTAACTTGAAAGATTTCATCTCGCACACTTGTGTCCTTGTTCTCATCCTAGACAAGCTCGACAGGGCCCTTAGGTTTTGTTTTTAAAACGGACAACCAATCCACTCTTGATCGATCCTTTCTAAAAGAAGGGGTGTATGTGTAATAAACTTGTTGACATTGCTTTGCGAAAACAAAGACATCATTTACGTTGCGGAGTCTAGCTTTTAAGTTGATTTCGACTAGACCATAATGCGGATCAACTCTGATTCCTCTGTTAGTCGTGTCATACCAATAGCATTTAAATAAAAACACTCTATTCTGCTCGCTATGATATTGCAGTTTGACGACCTCTTCTAATCTACCATAGTACTCAACTTCTAACTCACTACTAGTCAATCCCTTAACATAAACACCGTTATTGTATGTCTTTCTTCCATGCCCGTATTCTTCAGTATGGAAAACATATCCATTGACAAAATACCCATCATGACTATTCATTCCATACATCTGCAGTCCTCTATATTAACCAGCCTTGATATGTTCGATGCATGTCCATCTGGAAAACGCAGACTCTTAAGCCATTTATAGACTAGTAGTTGTGTGTTTTTCTCTAACACGAAGCTTGCTCTTGGTTTTGCGACCCGTGACTCATCCCAAACCAACTCCATATTTTTACGGTTACAGAACAAAGCTATATCCAATCTAGCCTTGATGTTGTCCTTTGTCTTCCCCTTCACATCCATGACGGTGTTGAAAATGTTCTCAAAGACATTATTTTCCATGTGCATGACGTCAAGGTTATGGCAGAGAAGATTGGTCTTCCAATAAGGAAGCTCCCAAAAGATACTTCGCTTTACCCAATTATAGGTTAAACCAAAACTAGGGAACTTCTGCTTACCTGATTGGAGACCAAACACAATGTCACCGTACTCTGAAACAACATCATACAATTCTTCACCAGAAAGGGGCGAGGGTGCAACATCCTTTTCAACTCTACCAACAAAGAAATCTTTTCTGTTCTTTCTGTACCTGTGATTATGTGGCAAGAAATGACGGTGACAGTAAAAAAAAAAAGCTTTACCTCTATTTGTTAGCATGAATGCCTTGTTGTTTTCCATGTAGTATGGACATGCTAGTTTCCTATGCGTGCTCTAACCAGAAAGCATTCCATAAGCTGGAAAATCATTGATAGTCCACATCAAAGCTGCCCTCATAAGGAAATTTTGTTTCCTCGATATATCAAAGTCACAGCTCTGGAGGACCACAACTGCGCCAACTCATCAATCAGCGGTCGAAGACAAACATCTATATTCCGGACCGGGTTGCTCGGACCTGGTATGACCATAGATAAAAACATGAACTCCAGCCTCATACACATCCCCGGTAGCAAGTCATAAACTGTCAGTATGACCGGCCAACAAGAATAAGGAGCAGCAAATGACCCGAATGGGTTGAATCCGTCTGTACACAACCCAAGACGCACATTCCTTGATTCACTGAAAAGTGAGGATATACACTGTTAAAGTGTTTCCATGCTTCGCCGTCAGAAGGATGCACAATCACTCCATCAACCGCATCATGTGATTGGTGTCATGTGATGTGCTTAGCAGTCCTTGGTGACATGAATAACCTCTGCAGTCTAGATGTGATTGGGAAGTATCTAAGTTTTTTATATGCGACTAGAGTCTTTCCCCTACCAGTTCTGGGTTTGTAACGGGAATGTCCGCATGTTATGCACTCGGTCATCTCAGCATTTTCGAGGTAGTATAACATGCAGAAGTTAGGGAACATGTCAATTTTCTGGTATCCTAAATCGAGGGGTTTCATCATGGACTTCACAGCATAGAAGTTCTCTTTCAGCCTGTTCCCTTCAGGTAAAATGCTTCTCGCCCATTCAATAATCTTGTCATACCCGGCCTCACTCAACTCGTGATCTGACTTGATGGTGAACACCTGTGTTACGGTCAATAATTTACTGTGGTTCGTGCAGCCATCCCATAATGGTTCATCAAAATCTTTCAACAAATCAAAAAACCTAGTCATGGATGTTTTATATACTAGGCTTTAAGGTTCTCGTCACACTCCATATATAATTTAATTTCATTTGGAGTTCTTTTGCTATAGAAACTAATTTCGGGATTAGAACTTGTCATAATGGTTCTAATTCGCGTTAGTAATTCAAACTTGTTTTAGTACTGTTATTTTTCAATTATGACAGTATAATAACATCATAATTGATATATTTAGGTTTCATTTAAATTTCTTTTATATAACCTTTGTATCATTTTTCTTTAATGTCTTCAAAAACATCTATTTTTTTGTACAAATACGCTAGTTACTCGTGAAATTGTATTTGTAGTTTTGTCTTTACTAGTTTTTGTATTTTTCTTGATTCTTGAGACATTTACACATATTTGGATACACTACTCTAAATGTTATATTTGGTGTTGATTTCAATTCTGCAAGAGTCAAAGAAATGTGAGATGAGAGGAAAAAGGCATAGCGAACATATTTGAGTGAAATATGATAGAAGTGTAAACACATGAGGGAGTGTGTAAGGATTATATATTGCTTGTTAACTAACCAATTTTTCATATTCAAAGATGTCAAAGTGAAGCAACAACATAGCACCATGAAAAGGAGACAGTGAAATTGTAACTTAGTTGCACATTATGAATCAGCGAATGGATCAAATGGTCAATAAATTTGGAGACAGATTGGATAGGTTAGAGAAGCAACGTGTTAATGATCATGGTAGGGTTCAAATTAGGCTTGAGTAAATTTAATGTTAGAAGAGCTGTTAGGTGAGTGAACACTAATGTAGATGATAATGCAGACATGAGTGATGTTGATTTTGAAGATGTGTCTGTGGGACATAGGGGATGTTTTGGACAGCAACAGAATTTTCATTTTAAAGAGGGAAATATGGTGATAATTTTCACTAGAGGGGTAATTATAGGTACCAGGACCATAATGCTGAGTTAGATGGAGATTTGGGTACAATTAAGCTGAAAATATTGGCTTTTCAAATGAAGAATGATCCTGAATTTTATTTAGAATGGGAGAAGAAGATGGAGTGGATTTTTTAGTGTCAAAATTATTTAGAGCACAAGAAAGTCAAGCTTGTTGTGATTCCTTTTACTGACTATGTCATTATATGGTGGGATCAATTAGTGACAACCCGTATGAGGAATTATAAGAGGCAAGTTGATACTTGGGATGAGATGAAATCCCTTAAGAGGAGGAGATTTGTGTCTAGCCACTATTATAGAGAATTGTATCAAAGGTTATAAAGTTTGAGTCAAGGTACAAAGAGTGTTGATGAGTACTTTAAGGAGATGGAACTTTCTATGATTCGAGCTAATGTTAAGGAGAAGGATAAAAAGGTTGTTATGCTAGATTCATGAATGGCCTTAATCATGATATAGCTTATATTATGGGATTACATCATTATGTGTAGTTGGAGGAGATGATGCATATGGTCGTGAAGGTGGAGAAACAGCTTAAACAAAAAGGTACCATTCAACAAAGCTAACCATTAGGCTTTTTGAAACCTTGAAAACCCGATTGGAAGGCTAATACCGGGGGTGGTCCATCATAGTAGAATGAGGAGGGCAAGGCTGAATACCCTAGAGAGAATAAAGACACCTTGATCATTGTTAAAGGTAATAATATTACTTCTATTTCTCATAATCATGACATTAAATGCTTTCATTATCTGGGTTTTAGTCATGTTGTTTCACAGTGTCCAAACAAAAGAGTTATGGTTATGAAAGTTAATAATAAGGTTAAGATTGATAGGGAGGGTGAATTGGAAAAGATGCTACCACTGAAGGATGCTGATGATGTTTATATTGAGTGTCCGGTTAAAGGAGAGGCACTTGTGGTAAAGAAAGCATTGAATGTATGTCAAGGTGAATGATTCAGAAGGTCAAAGGGAGAACATATTCCACACGAGATGTCATATTCATAATAAGGTATGTAGCTTAATTATAGATGGTGGTAGTTGCTCTAATGTAACTAGTACTAAATTGGTGAGAAAGTTCAACTTACACACTACTAAACATCTCATACCTTATAAATTATAGTGGTTGAATAATGGTGGTGAAATGAAAGTGAATAAGTAGGTTTTGTTTGCCTTTTCTATTGGTAAATATTATGATGATGTGTTATGTGATGTTATGCCAATGCAAGCTAGTTATTTGTTACTTGGTAGACCATGGCAGTATCATAGGAGAGTTATGAATGATGGAGTGAAAAATATGTATTACTTTGAGATGAATGGCTATAACTTTTGTATCTTTGAAACCTAAGCAAATATATGAGGAGCAACCAAAATTAAAGAAGGAGAATATGGTTAAAAAGGAGAGCTTACATATCAGGGGGACCTTCTTTGCTAATAAGGTTTATCTTGGTTTTGATGATGATGTTATTCTATAGCTTGGTACTGATTTGTTGACCTTAGAAGATTTTTTTCATCATATAGATTTGAGGTTGAATCTTTTAAAAGAAGAGGAGGATGATACGAACCAAGTTAGGTCTGAATCGAACCTTAAAATATTTGCTAATTAGTTTTGCGAGATCAATAATATCTATCAAACCATATATTGGAACAAGCTGACAGTTTACATGGATATACTAAAAACATGGAACTATACTTAGTAAATTTTCAAGTCAAATACAATTCAGAAACATATTATTTCAAAAGGTCGAGGTTACTAGACAAATCTTGTCAAATTTGTCAAACTAAACCTCTATGGACTGTTTGGGACATACCTAGATCTATAGGTGGAAATGTTCTACGATTCAAGTTGATCTAGAAACCAAACATCTTAAGCTTTCCAACCATATATGGCAGGTCCAATAATTCATCTATACGAGAGAGAATGACATGTTTGAAGTCATGACTGAAAATCTACCAAGAATGTGTGAAAATTGAAGATTCGGAATACATGGAAGAATTTTAATATGAAGACTTTGTTTTTATTATCCTATTTTATTTATTTATTTATTTTTGAATAATTATTTTTAACCAAGTTTTTTTCTGGCCCATTAGACATTGTTTAGGGGTTTATTTCATTATTGGACTTATGTTATTTGATTATTAGTTGTTGCGATGTCGTAACCGCACAAATTAATTACCCTAACATAAAACACAACACACAAGATAGTATAGAGTAAGCAAAGGGTCGATTCCACGAGGAAGGTTCAAGTTAGATTTTTATGCTCGATGATATGCAATTTGGGGGGGGGGGGGGGGGTTGGACGTTATCTAGGCTAAAGCAAAAGAAAACAGAAAACTATCAAGCGAAATTAAATAAAATCAAAAAATTATCAAGAGAACAAACCATGGTCGCAAGCACACATCCACCTACATAAATCCGAACTGATCATGGAAACAAAACATCAATTTATATTCTGAATATTTATCTCTTCTTAACATTGGTTAGTTAACAGATCCACCGTATAACTAATCCTAACCATCAAACAACCACAGTGTCCGCACTAGTAATTTAATTCAATGACAACCTTAAGAACTAGATAAGTTGATTAATCAAGAAAACATAACTATCCATAGTCTATGTTTGATTTGATTGAATGTTCTCCCTAAGATTAATAATGTAGATTCGCCACAATTATTAAACTCAGTTGCTTCACAAGTTCATAAACCACAACTCTGGTTTTGATATCAAACTTAGCAATAGATTGTTTACAATAATAACTTAAAGTCTACTCTAGTAATAAAAATAAACAATCATAGGAAAAATAAGCATAGGAGAACAAACATATTCATCATATAAACTGAAAAGAAAAGGTAAAATAAATCTCATAGTTCTTGAAATCTGAAGGTTTCGTGTCCTTGCAACCAAGAAAAGGAGTTTAGCCTTGCATGTTTGTTAAACAACTAATAAAAAAGAAGGAGGAATGCATGATTTCGGGTTTCTTAGAGGAAAGGGGCGTTTATATCCTAGGAAACCCTAGTATCTATTTTACAAAATAGTCCTCCCTTAAGTAGATAGTTTACATTTAAGTACTTCAAAAACTATTTTCCTAAAAGAAGAGATAACCTTGTATGAAATCTTCAAGCTTTGACTTAGAGGAGCTAAATTGCTGAAATAAAAACTTGGATGTCGGTTTAGATGCTTCGGAATGTAATTTGGACTCGTTTCTTCACTAAAACCTGTTTGCTAGCAGAATTCAGTTGTCATCTTTGAAAAACATATCTCCCTCATATGGCATCATTGCTGGCTGAAATTTCGAGAATTCATAGGTATTTGAGTCAGGAATCCTAAACAATTGAGTTTGCATCAATTCGACTTATGTAGCTCCAAATATTCAAGTCGAAATGGCCGAAGGTCAACATTGGTAGATTGCGAGATTTGACTTTGAAGGCTGCTATGTCCATGCTCTTTCTTATTTTATTTTCTTTCCTTGAATATCTAGAAAGGTATGGATGTTATCTTTTTAATGCCACTAGAATCACTTCATTTCAACCTCTAGAGCTCATGCTATGCACAAAACATTAACTGAAGGTCAAATCTGCCATTTACCTCCAATTTACTCCTTTTTGCATCTTTCATCCAAAAGTGCCTTCAAAACATAAAACAAAAAATATCAAGACATTTTATATATAAAGCATAGGCAAAACACTAGTTAAATGTGGGTGAAACTATCGAGTAATTTGGTTGCATCAAATACCTCCACACTTAGCTCTTCCTTGTCCTCGAGAAAGGATAAATAAAATCAAATTGAAAATAACTATGACTAATCTCTTAATCTCTCATCAATATCTAAGAATATATGCATTATAAACAAGAATACAATTAAGAAGGATAAAGAGTATAAATTTTCATGAATTTATTTACATGCAAACTTCAAAACTCAATTAATCGTCGAGATTTAAATGAAATCTATGTCATGCCAAAATGATAGGTTCTCTCATTGATATACACTCCAACACTTACGTGTTTAGGGCCTATGTGTTTAAATCTCTCAAATTCAATCAATGAATATGTTCTACCATAAGCTTGCTCTTTAATCTCATTTCTATTATTAACATATTACAAGCAATGCATGAATCAAAATGTTTTATTTTCTTGTTGTAAAGGGGCTAAGGTTAATGTGAGGTAAAAGAGAGTAAAAGAAAACGTTCAAACCAAAGAAAATAAAGCATTCTGAAAAATGATATTTCAAACAAGATATTTCATCAAAGCACATAAAGTTTCCATCTTTAATCACCAATGATTAACTTCTTTTGATTTCTAAATCTTTCAACATAAAATCTTAAGAACATAAAGGAACACTTTTTTTTTTTCTATTTATTTTGTTTTTTTTTCTTGTTTTTCACCTTTGGCAACTTTGCCCATCTTTTCATCAAGCATCACTTCTTCTTTCTTTTCACATAATTTCCAACCATAACTCCATGAGATATCACAAGTATATGCTCTACTAATCCTTGGCCAAGGGAAAAGAGGAAAACATATAAAAAGTTAAAGCTTATACATGGATAAAGCAAAGAAAAGGTAAACAAGCTCAAAAGGGGCTTATTAAGGATAATATGCTTTAGGTTAGCTTTTTGGCTCAAGTGGTTAAAATTCCTAATGCCTTTATCATCTTCATGTATATATGTAATGCGAATGTAATCTCAAAAAGATATGAAGCAAGTTCTAGAGATACATATCATTGAAAGAATGCACAATCAAAGAATATAATGTTGAAGGCTCAAAAGCTTGCATTGGTATAACACTATAAAGTCAACATGGAATATTTTCAAAGTCAATCCCTAAACTAATTAAACGTTAAAACCTGCATGCACACTCATTCATTCGATTTATATCTTCATCTATCTCAATTAATTCTCATACATAATACTCATATTCTCATAAACCAATGGGAGTTCAAAAAGATCAAACATAGATTATTTTTTTTGAAAAATAACTAAGAAAAGCAAAATTCTCTTAATACCCCCACACTTGAAACACAACATTGTCCTCAATGTTGAAATGAAAGAAAAGGAATATAAGAGAATGACAAAAATAAAGTAAAATGCGAAAAATCAAAGATAAGAGAAAAAGAAAACAAATCTGATTTTTTTTTTCTTTTTGCGCTGGGTTGCCTCTCAGTAAGCGCTTTTATTTTATGTTATTGGCTCGACATGTGGCATGCTCATTCTTCATAGATTGATTCAGCTAACTCCACATAAACGGTGAGTTCTATTGTCCAACCTTCATATAAAGGTTTCAAGCGATGCCCATTGACTTTGAGCACTTTTGTTTTATGTCATTGGCTCGACATGTGGCACGCTCATTCTTCATGGATTGGTTCAGCTAACTCCACAGAAACAGTGAGTTCTACTATCCAACCCAAGATTGTCAATTCCGTTCCGTTTCGCCCGGAATGGCCTAAACATTTCGTACCAATTCAAAAAACAGAACAAAACGGAACAAATTTCATCTCATTTTAAATCTCGGTCCGTTCTGGATTTTTCAGCTAAATTCCGTCCGGAACGTTCCGATTTCATTCCATATGTTCTGTTCCGCTCTTGAAAAGCCATTGAATTAAATTGAACCTTGTTCAATTTAATTAATTAAATCACCCAATTATAAAAAGCTCTTTTTCATTACAATTTTCAATAACAATGATATTAATAATAATATTGAAAATTATTATTACTATTTTCATTAACAATGATATTAATTTTTTAAAATTAGATTTATCACTAATATATATGGTTTATATTCATGTTGTTTTTTTCATGTTTATACTTTGTAGGAATTTGAGCAAAACAAGGGATGCTTTAGATTTCATTATCTTTGATAACATTGACCTAACTTTATATTTAAAATATTTGTGTTAAAACATTTTACTTTTATAATATTTTGATATTTTGTTTAAGTTGAATTACTTTAACTTAAAGATCTATTTAATCTTGACTATTTAGAAATATTTTAAATTTTAAAATTATATTTGTTTGGCATTGTGTTTGTATTGCATAATTTATAATTCATTTATCTTGAATTCGAATTATGTTTGTTGAATATATATATATATATATATATATATATATATATGAACAGTACAACCCCGAAACGGCACGCCGAAACACTCTGAAATTGAAACATTCCATTCCAATTGAAAAACAAAACACCTACCGAAACGGAATTGACAATCATATAAAGGTTTCAAGCGATGCCCATTGACTTTGAGCACTTTTGTTTGTTTCTAAACTTGTAATTTCAACTGCATCATAAGAAAAAAACATTAGAAACAATAAAGGGTCCAATCCAATGAGAGCGCAACTTTCCAGGAAATATTTTCAAACACGAATGATAAAGAAAGACTTTGTCTCCAACATTAAACTCTTCTCTTGTAATCATTCTGTCATGAAGATTCTTGGTCTTTTCTTTGTAAATCCTTGCATTCTCATAAACATCATTTTGTATCTCTTCTAACGTGGTTCCCGTCTTTTTAGGTACCAAAACGATAGGCGCCACCCATTTACTGTCTGTGATGGGGTAAATGACTCTTACATCATGGGGGACAGTTTGCAAAGCTTGTAAAGCCAATGTTGATTCGTGCACGTTTTGGGGAACACATATATGCCTCTCATAGTCATAATAAAAAACTTGTTGCACACACTTATCAACTTTGTCATAACATGTGATAGAATAAACGTTGCTATAAGGATATTTCATTACATCATGAAAATTAAATTCAATTTTTTCATCTCCTACTAATTAGTACTTAAAAGTGCATTTTTATCAAGGTTTTATATCATCATATTACACTTAAAGTATCATTAAATTTACTAATTTAAGCATGTTTTATAATAACAAGTCTGATAATATAAGATATCTTTAATTTATGGTAAATGCTCATTTTGAATGCAGGCATATCTCACAATTTAAAGGATTGATTAATGTGTTTAACTATTGTAAGTGAAAAGACAAAGAGAGGGCTAAGCTTAAAGAAGATATGTTGGTTCAATTCAAACTAGAACACCATTCGGTTATTGGATCATACTGGAGCTGTAGAACTTGGATTTAGGTCCGGTTTACATGGATAGAAAGCTAAGACATGGGCCTAAAATGTTCATGAAGAGTCCAAGATTCAAAAGGGGCAAGTTCAAATTATAGCAACAAAAGAGAAGTCAGAATCTGTCCTGCAACCCAAACACTATTTAGTGTTTAGCCCATATCTCGAGTTCTAAAAGTCCAAATGAGCTCATTCTTGTCTTGTTGGAAAGTTGAGACAAATGCCCAAAACTTTCATCGGACTATCTATTCAAATTATGATGTTAGCAATGATGTTCTGTTCAGACAAGAAGATAATGGTTGTCACCAAGTCAAGAGGTGGCCACTCACTCAATAATTAGTCATCAAATCAATAGTTCTGAATTTTAGCCTATAAAAGGAGGCATTTGACATCCATTTACACATCTTGGTGTTCAGATCAATATCACTCTCTTTCTTTGTATTTTGTAATGTTCAAGTTTTATTTTATGTTATATTAATCTCTTGTTTATGCTTTTCATTTCCTTTACTATACTTAGTTAACTTATATCATGTTTATGTTCTTATATTGTTTATTTATGTTTTTCTTCTTCATGATGTTTAGCTAAGTTAATTTTGTCAAGGTGAAAAGGGTACACTAATGGTGTAAGAATAAGTATAATATAAATTCAACATGGACTTTAATGTTTGATACTAACATGTTTTGTATTTGTTATCTTACTCACTCTTAATACCTTGCTTGTTAAATGGTTAATCTAGATTTGTGTTGTACAACCCTTGATACAACAAATATTTTGGCACTTTCATAGCCTACTGTATGGTATAACTGACACTTGTGCTATGAAAGGAACTTGATTTGTTGTTAACATAAGTTATCACCATGAATACCTAACCACATTTACAAGTATTGGCATTACTCAAATAAGATAATTAATATAATCATGTTAATAATTTATAATCCGATTATGTCACCTACCTCCATAGACAAAGTATCCTTACCATAATCAATCTTTCTTTACAGTGACAAAGATTGAACACCGACTTATCGAAGATTAACTAGCTTCATGGCATCATTCACATTCTTAGGGTTCTTAGATACAAGGTCATCTATGGGTCTAAGTTTTTTTTCCAATACCTTTGGTTCTTAAGTATAAGGTTACCTCTAGGTCAGGTCCTATGAAACTTGATTTTCGGCTTTCTAAGTTGTTATTACTTCGTTGGGGGTTGCTTGACAACATGATCAAAAGGTTCGCATCACCTAGGGAATGATTTCACAACTTGCCTATTCAACAAGGGCACTAATCTCATTAATCAAGAACTAGTTTCAATATTTGTCCATTCAGCAGGACACTAGTTCCATTAACTAGGAACTAGTTTCAATATCTGTCCATTCAACATGACACTAGTTCTATTAACCAGAGATTAGTTTCTACAATTCACCTAGTATACAAGGCACTAATCCTATTAACCATGGGTTAGTTTCTCAATTTTAGCTTTTATGCTTTTCAATTTAAACTAAATATAATTAAGAAAAATTTCAACTAACAATTATACAATTAAATAGCTTTCATAAAGGTGTTAGATACTTACCTGATGTCTGTGCACATGATGTGGTCCTCTGTTGTTGATTGGACCCTGTAACCTCTTTTATACCACAAAATTAATAATCACTAATCAATTATTTACCATAAGGGTCAATCTCATCTTCCATATAAATTTCAATTTCTTACCTTTTCACATTAACACTTTCACTATATATATAATGAATGGGTATGTAAATCGTCCGAGGTCGTGTTAATATAAAATAGAAATTTAAATGAAAAGGGATATATATATACTTATGTTTGGCTGAATTCCTTGTCCAAAAAGGGAATAAAATCCCTTTTTTATTTTTTATTTTTTTTCTATCTTTAAACCTTAAAACAATTTAACCAATTTTAGTAAACATGACCTCCTACATTGATAAGATCAAACTTAAACCCTCCCTTTTTAAGGTGGTTATAACTAAAACTATGGGTGAAAGAATTCTCTCTCTCTTCTTCTTCTTCTTCTTTTGTAATTTTTCCTTCCTTTACATGTATTAGCAATCCTAAACACACCATTTCACATAATTCTAAACAATGCATCAAATTCTCCAATTCTTTATTTTTTATTTCTCTATGGCCGAAACCATTAATTGATTGAGGGAGGGAAGGGTTTGTTTCTTCCATTTTAAATAATTTATCAATTGCCCATTTATATTACATGCATACGAACACTATTTAATAAAACTTTGCAACAATTCTATAATCAATACCATAAATCTCCAAGTTAACTACTTGAATATGCTCTTTTACCTTAATTGGTTATGTTTCAAGGAATGGATTCTAGGAAAATTTAAAGTTCCCTTCTCTTCCCTTTCCAAACCCTAGCTTTAGGATTTTTTCTCTTCAAAACAACCCTCCAACACTTAATCACCTTTATTTTTTTGCCTAAATATGATTTAATTCCTCTAATTACACCTCTTTTTGGTGAATTTAACAAGATAATAAGTAGAAAAAATCAAGCAATCCTCACCTTCTTTTGTGTAGAAAATTGTCAGCCAGTGAGAAGAAAAATGGGCATTTATAGTCAATTTTTTTTTATTAATTACATGTTAACCTCTTTTCTTTCTCATTTTTTCCTTTTTGCCCAACTACTTTTCCTTCTTACATTAATTATACCATGAAACTCTTTCCTTTATTTAATTTCATCCCTCTTTTTGTTATTTAAAGTTCTTTTATTCAATTTAGCCTATATATTATTTCTAGATTAAATAAGATTTTTTATTATTTTCACTAGAGAAAGATTTTTAACCTGGTTTTTATAGGGTTCCTAGATTAATCACCAAGAATTTACATTATATTACATAAATTAGGGGTTGTTACAATTGGCATTAGAGAAACTGGATAGAATTCAATAAACTTTTGGATAAATTTAGTTAAGGAATTGTTAACAAAAAGGTCAATGTTTGTTTCAGAAAGATATGATCTAGAAAAGGAACCATGACTGAACGATCACCTATCAAGAGACATGGGCACTCCATTAATGGTGGGCATGAACAACTAGGAGATGTTTTTTGGGATACCGCTTTTTATATTCCTAAGAGACAGTCACAAAAAATACAAAGGGATGTTTCCCCAACCGTATCTTACAGGATACCGCAATTTGGAACATCTGAGGGGAAGGACAATCCAGTGGACCCCCACTTGTGGTACCACCTGGGGCACCCATATCACATCCAATTCCTGCTTACCTAAAACAAATTATAAGAGCAGTGATGATAGGTATGTCTAGGATAAGAGGGGGAAAGGGTAAGGATAACCCTCAGACCCTGGTATATTGTGTATATAAGAGAAGTGAGATGTGTTCCTTTTTTGAGAAAGGATGATTTTGAGATATCAGAGAGTGGTTAAGAAAGGTGGAACAATCCCTTATAGGAATTCCTATTCTTGGAAATGTGCAAGTGGACTGTATGGCCCAGTTACTTTCTGACAATGCCTATACCTGGTGGGAAACAGTAAGGGATAGGAGGACTGGAGAAGAATTATCTTGGGTAGAATTTAGAAAAGAATTTGAGGATAAATATTACTCTCAACAACACTAGAGAGTAAGGAACAAGAATTTATAGGTTTTTAATAGAGAAACATGATAGTGGTAGAATATGACAAAAGATTTAAGAACCTTTCCACTTTTCCTACTAACTTGAATCTAACTAAACAACATATGATTAAGAGATTCAGAGATGGACTCTGATAGGATCTGAAGAGCAGGGTAGTTACTGGTTAGTATAATACCTTTAGAGCATTGGTTGAAGTTGTTCAGGCTTGGAAGGTAGTGTGGAATGAAGGACCATAAGGTATGTCCTAACAAGGTTGGTCAGAATCAGGGAAACAAAAGGAGTTGATGTCCTTTACAATTATGGTAGCAAGTATGGTTTTAGTTAATGCACAACAAGGGTATGCTTTGTTGGATCCAAGGGCTACACATTCTTTTATGTCATATAAATTGTTAACAAATTGAATGTGAATGTGTAAACTTGATAAATGGTTAGCTATTGGTACTTTTTTAGGGGAAATAATGAATGTATATAAGGTTTATGAAGGATGCAATGTTTAGATATAAGGGTGGAATTTGAGGGTAGATTTAGTGCCCTTAAATTTGAATGATTTTGATATAATTCTAAGGATGGGTTGGCTGAGTGTACGTCATGCCAAAATGGATTGTTATATAAATATTGTCACTTTTAAGGTAACAAATGGGGATAGGGTAAAATTAAAGGTGAAGGGATCATTATACCTAATAGTTTAGTTTTGGTGATTACGGCTAGAAAATTAATACAAAAGGGGTGTGAGGCATTCTTATCTTATGTGGTGAATTTCTAGATTTGTTCCCAAAGGATTTACTAGGGTTACCTCCTATGAGAGAAATTGAAGTTCCCATAGAAGTATTGTCAAGCACGACACCAATTTCCTAGGCCCCTTATAGAATGGCCCCTGTTGAGTTAACAAAGTTAAAGGTTTAACTACAAGAACTATTAGAGAAAGTATTCATACGTCTAAGTAATTCATCTTGGAAAGCCTCTTTTTTTTGTTAAGAAGAAGGATGGTACCCTTTTGCTTTGTATAGATTACCAATAGTTGAATACAGTGACCATAAAGAATAAGTATCTACTTCCCTGAATTGATGAATTTTTGATCAGTTAAAGGGAACACAAGTGTTCTCATAAATAGATTGAGATCGGGATACCATTAAATGAGAATAAAGGAGTAAGATGTGCCAAATGCAGCTTTATAAACCCATTATTAACATTATGAATTCCATATGATGCCATTTAGGTTGACAAATGCTCCAACCATGTTTATGAACTTGATGAATCGAGTGTTTTGACCTTGAATGGATAGATTTGTGGTGGTGTTTATAGATGATATTTTAATTTATTCTTGATCTCCAATTGAACATAAATAACACTTGAGGATTATTTTGTGGGTATTATGAGAAAATAAGCTATATGCCATGTAATATAAGTGTGAATTTTGGCTAAAGGAAGTGATGTTCCTAGGTTATGTAATATCAGAACAAAGGATATAAATTGATCCTAGGAAGGTGGAAGTAGTATTGAAATGGGGGAGACCTGTGAATATGACTTAAATTCATAGTTTTTTAGGATTGGAAAGATACCATCGAAGATTTATTGATGGATTTTTTACCATTGCCTCCCTAATAACTCAATTTACTAGGAAAGGAATCAAGTTCGAATGGTCAAAATAATGTGAAGCAAGTTTTCAAGAGTTGAAGAAGAGGTTAACCCCAACCCTAGTATTAGAACTTCCGAAAAGACAAGAGGAGTTTGTAGTTTCTAGCAAGAGCTTTAATTGTGTACTCATACAACATGTAAAGTCATTGCCTATGCCTCAAGGCAATTGAAGCCATATAAGGCAAATTACTCAGTACATGACTTAGAACTAACAATAGTAGTGTTTTCTTTAAAGATTTAAAGGCATTATTTTTATGGAACTCAAGTATATTTTTTTACGAATCATAAAAGTCTAAAATATTTGATGTCTCAAAAAGAATTAAATATGCGATAGAGAAGATGAGTGGAGTTGATTAAAGACTATGATTGTATAATTGATTATCACTTAGGAAAGGCGAATGTGGTAGTAGATGCCTTAAACAGAAAGAATAAGGTGGGTATTGGAGGTTTATGAGGAGGAAAACATGAAGGGCTAACAAAATTAGGTAAGATGAGAGCAAAGTTATGTCTAAGAGTAGATGGGTCCTTATTGGCTAAGCTTGTAATGCAACTAGTAATTTGGGAGAAGATTCGAGAAGCATAAAAAAAAAAAGATGCTGGAGTGGAATAATGAGGAGAATATAATTGGACCAGAATTTGCAATTTCAAATATTAAAAAATGGAGTTGTAGGATTGGAAATGAGAGTTTATTTACCTAAATATAAGGTGTTAAAGGATGAAATACTAAGAGAGGATCAAGAGTCTAGACTGGAAGTACAATCAGGGAGTACCAAAATGTATAAGGATTTAAAGAAGAATTATGGTGACCTAAAATGAAAAGAGAAACAGCAGAGTTTATGGCTAAATATACAATGTGTTAGCATGTGAAAGTAAAACATCAAAAACCTACAGGAGAGTTACAACCTCTTCCAATCCCTAAATGAAAATGGGAGGATATCATTATGGATTTTATATCAAGGCCTCCTAAAAGTAGAAAGGACAACGATTTAGTTTGGGTATTTGTGGATCGATTGATAAAATCTGCTTTATTCTTACCCATAAAAATGACAGACTTAGTGGATAAATTGACCAAGTTATACGTGGACGAAGTAGTTAGACTTCATGGAGTTAAGGTGTCAATCATCTTAGATAAGACCCTAGTTTACTTCAAGATTGTGGCCAAGGTTACAATAGGCGATGGGAACAAATCTACACTTCAGTACAGTGTTTCATTCTCAAAATGATGGTCAGTTCAAAAGAACAATATAGATATTAAAGGATTTACTGAGGGCCTGTGTACCCTTAATAGAGTTCACCAACAATAACAGTTATCAAGCCACGATTAGCATGGCGTCTTATGAATCCTTATATGGTCATAATTGTTACACTTTGGTATGTTAGGATGAGGTCGGAGAGAGGAAATTGTTGTGGCCATAAATTGTATAGCTAGTTACCGATAAGATAAAAATAATTCAAGTAGATATGAAAAGGGCTCAAGATAAACAAAAAAAGTATACTGATAATTAGATAAGACTATTGAAATTTACAATGGGAGATCAAGTATCTTTACAGGTCACACCTTGGAAAGGTAGTATTCAGTTTGGAATAAAAAGCATGTTAGCACCAAGGTACATTGGTCCTTTTAAGATTAAAGAAAAAATTGGACCAGTAGCTTATAGATTAATGGTACCGGCCTATTTATCAAAAATCCATCACTTGTTTTATGTATCCATGCTACGAAAAATTGAACTGGATCTTTCTTGGGTGTTACCCCAAGTACCAATAAAGATTCACGAAGATTTAACCTTAAAGATGGAACCGAAAAGGATTCTAGATCTACATGTGAAGGAATTAAGGACAAAAAGGTTACTTTGGTAAAGATATTATGAGGAAATTCTCAGTTTGAAGAACTTGGGAATGAGAATCAAAGATGAAGAGGAAAAATCCAACACTATTCACAAATTAAGGTAACAAACTTTGAATTTCGAGGATGGAATTTTTTTAGGATGAGAGGATGTGAAACCCTGGTTTAAATGTAACTAAAATATTTTGAAGATATGATAGAAAATTTATCAAGAAGAACTAAATACTAAGAAATAAAATAACATATTAATGGGTATTGGGAAGATAATTATTAATGGTAGCATTGTTCTGAAAGTTAGGCTGAAAATATAAACAATTCAGACATAACATAGTACATAAAAACACTGGAAATTAATTAGGGAACAATCAAACAAGGTCTAATATTATTTGTTTGGTATAAATGCATATGATACAAAAAAAAAACATCATGTCCATTCTCCTTCATTACAACTAGCAGCCAGAACAAATTAGGGAGGCCAAGTCTCTTCATCTAAACACTTTGCATGTCCTTCAAATGAAGAGTTTTGGGTGTAGGGGTACGTGAGAGTGAGATGAGAGCAAAACATTTGAGAGTAGAGAGAGAGAGTGATAGTTTATGAGTGAAAGAGAAGAAAGAGAAACCAAAAAGTTTTAAGAGGAAAAAGAATAAGAAAAGGAAGTTGTCTAGAAATCCATAACTTAACCTTGTAGGTACGATGACTTTCATTATTTCATTTGTGTTCTTTTTAGAAATAGATGGAGGAGGTAGTAAACCCTTATTATTGTGACCTTAAGATTTGTATGAATGTTGGAAATAGAGAATTATTGAGCATACATGTTAAGTTAACCATAAAAGGACATCAAACTAAAGGAAATAAGAAGGAAAATAGAAATAAATCATGATAATACCCATAACTTTAAGGGTGTCCAGCCTTGAACAAAGAAGGAAGAGATAAAATTGGTTGGGAAGAAGAAATGTTAAGTATTTAACAATCTTGTGAAGAGTAAGTGGTGGTTAAACAAGAAAAAAATGAAGTCATTGTTAACTAGAAGTATTATGTGTTCTTTGGATAAATGGAAGAATGACTGAAGTGTAAGGATATAAAGGAACTTGGTTGTAAATATATTTTTAAAACGTAGAAATTAATCCTTAGGTTGAGTATATGACATGAAATAAAAAGATGAAGTAATTGGAATAAACGAAATTGAAAAAAAAAAAAGAGGGGCATTTTAGGGCCGGTAATGAGAGGGGTTTAAAGGGGAATTATTTGATTGATAAAATTTCCTTGTGGAATGAAAGTAGTGATATGTAAATGATAGGGTAGTAATGCAAGAACAATTGTTGCCGTTGATTCTTACTTAGAAGCATCATTACATTTTATCATGATTTGTTAGATGGAGTTTAGGTGTAAGAACAAGTGTTGAGGACTTAGAGGAAATGATATGAAATTTTTTTAACTATGCATATGAAAACAAATAAGAAAGAATAAATTTTTTTTAAGAAAAATGTAAAAAGAGAAATTTGGCCATTCAGCCAAATTCATAGTGATAAAGGAGGAGAATTTAACAATGTTTCAATGGGGTTCATAAGGATAAAAGGATACTTATAGTAAAACTTGGAATAAGATTGTTTAATTATTTAGAAAGAATTGGGATTGATACACATATAAAGTCATCGTTCATACTTAAGAGGAACACAATAATAATGACAACAAGACCTTACTTGAAAAAATAACAAAATTAAAGAGATAGTGGAAAACTTGAGATGATTGGTTGTCAAATCCATAAACTAAACAGTTATATTACCTAACTTCTACATGAGGTTAGGACTTGTAAATGATAAAATTTAAGGTATGTTTTTTTAATGAAAGTTGTAATTAGGGATATTAGCTTTCAGAAATGATTGACTTTGTTTAATTTGGACTTGTATAACTGCAAATATAAACTAAACATTGAGTAAAGGTCTATATCGACATAAATCTGGATAGATTTTGAATGCTATTGTGATTGTTTAAATTGTACCTTAAAACGATATAATTTAGAGTTGGTTTCTCTACAAGCGTTGTAGATATGGACGTTATATTTCAAATAAAATTGGTCTTGATTAATTTAGAGTTAAATAACTTCAAATATGACTTAAAAATTGAAGGAAGGTCAAATTTAATCTTGGTGGACAAATTGTATAAAGTGCGATAACAAGTAAATTTGGGTATGTTAAGGGCTGAACTGGGTTTTTTACCCTTCACTAGAGTTGTAGATTAGTGTCTTAGCTTTCAATAAAGTCAAGATATGTCCAAAAAAAAGATTTCGAACTTTACTTACAAGTAAAATACTAAAAAATATTCTCGAGTAATAAATGGGGTTAGAAAGTGTAATGAGAAAATTAGTTGAAGGAAACTAATTGGAAACTTAAACTACTTTATGGCAATGAACTTATGTGAATGGAATTGCAATGATATGAGAATTCACATTATGGTGAAGTTATGAAATAATACTAATTATACTTCTTAATCCAAAACAAAAGAAATGCCTAGAGCAAGATTGTCAGCAGTTGAAGAGATTTGTTCAATCGGAGGAGTAGGTAGGTGTATCACACCTTTTTCTTTTAAATTCTTATGCATTATAGTAATACAATTCAAATTATAATAGATTCAAGTTTACGATGAATTAAAATTGATTGCAAGTAAAATAGTCCATATGAATAGTGGATGGACTAAATATATATTGACTATGGAATTAAAAAAAAACTTGGTAGTGGAAATTGATGAATGTTGCTTTGGAATCATGTTTAATATAGAATAAGCATTAATTGAGGAATGATAACTAAGGTTATGATGTGAATGTGATACTTAGTCACCACAATGTTAATGATCAAGGATACAAATTTGAAATACTTGGTTCCCGACGAAGAATAACCAAGAACATGGTATAAATGAATAGTCGTTGTAAGATTTTAAAGTGGAAGGACATGGAAGGATAATGCTAGATACTTGAATAACTTATCTGATGTGTATTAAATGTCTCACCTTATAATACAACTAGGCATACGATTTTAAATGGGTATATATAGATAGAATTATGTATATATTAAATGCGATGTATGAGTGTTTAATATAGGGTATGTGTGTACCGCTCTAATCACTTTGGATCTTTCTAGAGGTGAGTTTGGGAGTGCTTCCTTGATCACAACAATAATAACGTGGCTGATATGAGCATATCAGCCATTACTAGTTCCGCAATTATCTACTACATTCAAATGGGTCTGAGATTGGATCATCTTCTTTTTTTGAATTTGTTATTTCAATAGAATGGGAAAAAAGGAAATATTGTTTGTCCAAAACAAAACAAAAGGAAAGGAACTTGTGATTTTTTTCCTAACAAAGGCTTTTTTTCTTTTATAGTTCAGCATTCCTATCTCAAAATAATGAATTGAGTTCACATGGACATTTTAGTCGCTGCTATTGAAATAGCCTTTCTGGCTATATTTATGCTACCCTGTCCATTTCATAAATCATTCTACCTTGTTAAATGACAACTACCCAATATTCGAAACCCCGAACTCAAGCATGTTTCCAAGGATCTTAGGGTAACTAGTTTGTCAGGAAAGATACACACCCGTATTTTTCCACCGTGGTGTACATTTCGTGTCATTACCTAACGCCCCACTTCTCTTTGTCTTCTAGACATAATCGAAGCAGGTTCAAGTAGCTGAAGAATATATCTACTGAAACAAATGTGATTGGCTCGATAAGATATTCTTTTCATTCTTCCTCCTATATATGTAGGCATATATTAGATGAATAAAATGTATTCTTGATTTTCACCTATGGGTATAAGAGGTATGTTATGGATGAATGCTAGCTACGTGGTAAACGATGAATGAAATATGTTGTTGGAAAACTGTACAAAGTCAGACAATGTGGATGGTAAAGAGCGTGAAAATGATGGTTTCTCTCCTTCGTTTTTTTCTTACCTTTATAGACAAAAGTGTTTGTGCATCATTGGTTGGTTTGGGCGGTGCTAATCTTCGAGTTAGCCACCAATTCATGTGTATGCTTAGATAAGATTTCCGGGTGGTTTAATCTGAAAGTTTTGATCTCTCTCTTTTTTTATATACTCCTCATAGTTTAACAAAACTCATGTCTTATGTACTTTTTACACTTCATATCATTTATAACCCTAACCCCACAACGTGGTCGGCTCAATAATATCCATAACCTTAGTTCCACCACGATTTTCTCAAGTAATAATTTTTTACCTTGGTTCCACAACGACAAACCAAGTAATACTTCACCACCTTGGTTCTATAACCAAGTAATAATTCATCGCCTTGGTTCAACGACCAAGTAATAATTCCATCAACTCAGCACAATCAATCACCCATTCACTATCTTAGACACAAAATTCATATCTTCCTTTTTCTTTCTAACTTCCCAACATTATATTCCTCAAATCACATAACGTTACATTTCTAATAATTTAACAAAAATATACACTCCAATAACATGAAAGTTTAAGAAATTTAACGAAATGAAAAGTGAAGTGTAAGACACCTACCTGCTAATCATGTCGTAGATGTTGTTGCTTATGTTGCCTCTCCTGAATCCAAAGAAGGTACCATAAATTAATACTTTTATCACCTCGTATCTCATCATTATTTCAGTTTATTAATCACATTATATATGTCAAATCATATTCTTACTTTTCTCTATTATTCATATTTAATCTAATTACATTTCTCACACATTTATTCATTTTACTCCTTTCTCCTTCTATAAATTTCCAATTAAATCAAATTCAACAACACCACATTTAAAGTCTATATTCCACTACTTTTACTTATTTAGCCATAAGCCCCTTTCTTTTTCTTTTACGTTATACTATAATATAAATTTCCAACTCCACATTCGATCCATTACAAAAATTTACAACAATTTAAAATATATATATATATAGCAACTATCTAATTCTTTAACATATTATTTCATACTAGTTCTTACCATACTTACACATTGTCACGACCCGAATCTCGGATCCATGACCGGCACATAGGCAAGGTTCCCCTCCAAGGTTCCATACGTATGCCAACCCAAACTTACACACAAACTTATCGTAACTCAATCAGAGTTCAACGCAGCATTAATAACAAAATCAACTTCATAATATAATCGAATTGTCTTAATACAAGAGTTAATATAATTCATAGTTTTGGAGCACTAACTTGACATAAAAAGAAGGTACAAATTACAACCAAAAAGCAGGTTCGGAAGGTTCAACAAAAGTAACCTGCTATCAAGCTATAAGCCTGAAAAGAATAATAATGAGAGGGTGAGTTCAACAACTCAGTGAGTAGATAACGTTCAATATACACACACGAGGTAATACAGTAATGAGAAATATATATACAAGTATGGCTCTAGGTTCTTATATGAAGGTTTCTCAAATAGGCCATAACAAGAATATCATATGGTAAAACTCGTCAGAAAATCAAAATGCAATGAGCATGAGGCTCCATACTGTGGGATGATCAGTCCACACAGGTTGGCGACTTCCCCGACCAACTAGGATTCAGATATGATGTGCACAAAGACTAACACTACCCTGTTAGCATGGGTATTCTGACTGACATACCATAGGTTCATAATCATAATCAAACAGACATATTCATATCTCAAGGCTCAACTCATGACATCAATCAAATGAGGAGCTATCAATTCAGAATTCAATTCAAAATATATACTGGTTCATATCAAGAATTCAGATTCAACAATTGATCATGCTTTATCAAAATAAGGATAATAATCAACATATATATTATCAAGAAGCATGATCCAATTCATATTAGCAAATCAAATATTTATAATATTTCTCATGCATATGGAAAATTATCCACTCACCTGACTCGAAAGCAACAAAACTCAAACCTGATATCGAAGAAAATCCTACTGACGTCCCGCCGGTAGAATATCAGGATTATCTGAATATAAAGGAGACATATTTAAAAATGACTCAAAAGAATATATATAACCTATTTAATACACTTATCTAAGGGTGTATTCCATAACCCTAAATGTTTTTGAGCTAACTAGTTATCTTTCCTAAAAACCCAACATTTAACGGTTTTCCCGAAATCTAATCCATAATAAAACAAATAATAAAATTGGTAATAATTCACTAAATAACCCTCAATTATTCATCAAACCAATCTGCAAAAGCTAATATTACAGCTAGGGACTAATCTGGAATTTATCATATTTTTAAGGGTCAAATTGTAATTTTTGTCAAATTGAAGGACCAAACTAAAAATATCATAAATCCATTACTATACTGAAATTCTGACCATAATTAATCCTCATTTCTGTCCAGATCATCTCATTATACTCCAGGGACCATTCTGGAATTTGTTTCCAAATTTTTAGGGTCAAATTGTAATTTTTGTCAAATTGAAGGACCAAACTAAAAATATCATAAATCCATTACTATACTGAAATTATGACCATAATTAGTCCTCATTTCTGTCCAGATCATCTCATTATACTCCAAGGACCATTCTGGAATTTTACCAAATTTTTAGGGTCAAATTGTAATTTTTGTCAAATTGGAGGACTAAATTGAAAGTGTTAAAATTTCATAACTATACAGGAATTCTTCCCATAATTCATATTTTATTCTGTTCAGAATCTCGGAATAGGCTCCAGGGACCATTCTGTAATTTCCCAAAGTTTGGGGACTAAACTGTAATTTTCCAAAATTGAGAGACCAAACCGAAATTTTATCATCTTCAACCTCAAACCCAGAATTCTTATAGATTACCTACTGTTCTTGCCAAATTTCTAACTCAACATTCACCATTTACACAATTCATAACTCAAAATCATCACAATCTTCCATAATCAACTCATTAATCAATTACCCATAACAAGCAACCTTATAACATTTAATTTAATTCATCAATTAAACCCAAAACACAAATTTTCAAAACCTTAACATTCATCAAAACCAAAATTAAAGCTTAATTAACACATATTTATACATAATCTTACCTTTTTACTTATTTCCTCCAACTCCTTTCTATTTCCTTTCTAATCTCTTCCTTTTTCCCTTATTTTCCCTTCTTTTCTCTTCTTCTTCTTCCTCCTCCCTTCTCTCTCACGGTTTGTTCTTTAAATTTTCAGATCCCTCTTTCTTTTCTTTTCTTTTTCTTTTTATATTTATATTTATCAACTATTTATCCAATTACTAATATACCCCTCATTTAATTTATTCATACATCTAAGCATTCAAGGGCTTTCCAGCCTTTTCCTATGTCTTTATATTCAAAACATTACACACATATACATCAAAACCATAATTCTCCCTTCTCTCTCTAGTATGGCTAGCCACATATACCATTTCCTCCTAGGATTTATTTTTCAATAACATTAAATTTCACCTCCTAAACATTCATTTCCACATGTTTAAGTATGTCTAACCACCAATTTACAAAATCCCTAATTTTCAAACATAAGAACCCCAACTAACAATTCTAACAATTAGACAAAATTAATGTTAGTTTCCCATTAAACTCACTATAACAAGTGTAGAACTTCTTACCACAAACTAATTTGACCTTCAAATACTACCCAAATGAGAATTTCCCAAGCTTTCACATTCTTTCTTCACCTTCCTTACTTTCTCTCTCTAAAACCTTACTTACTCTTCCAAAGTCTTACTTAGGCCTGTTTGGGATTGTGGTTGCGATTGATTTTCAAAGTGCTTTTCACTTAGAAATGTATTAAAATAATGTTTTTTTATTTTTTAAAAATCATTTTTGACATCAGCTCATCAAAATGATTTGAAAACATCAAAAAATATTAATTTGAAATAAAGAAAAAAATAAAAAAATTCAATTTTTTTCAAAAGCATTTTTGAAACGCAAAAATAAACAGGGCCTAATCAATCCTAAAATATGGTTTCCATAAGATATAATGTAAGATTTGGTGCCCTCTCACAAGATTTCTCACTTTTTTTCGTACTTTTCTCTCTTTTCCTCGCACTTTTCTTTCTTAATTTTCTCCCCTCAAATGGCCAGCCCCACACACACATAGAGGGAACAATTTTAACAATTCTCTCTATGTCCTTTCCTAACCTTTTATTTTTTATGGGTAAAAATTTCTTGGGTCCTAATACTGATTTATACCAGATTTAAAACAAGTGAATTCAGATTTCATTAAACTTTACGTTACAAATAAATTTTCCTAAAAATTTATTTTCATTTAGTTTTTATATATGTTTTTGTATTTTGTATTTTTTAGTTATTTTTCATAACTTATTTTTTTCAAAACCATACCTAAACATTTTATTTGAATTTCTTCCATTTTTTATCATCCCATGAGTTAATTATTATTCCTTTTACTCACTTATCATAGTGCTCCCTTGATTAATTTTATGAGTTTCTTCTTAGGGGTTTACAGTATCAAAGCAAGACTCTAAAATCAAGTTATATCCTTTGTTTAATTTTTCACGTTAATTTTTATATTGTTTCTTAAATATGGCATGTGGTAAGTAGTATGTTTTACTTTAAAAAGAAAGTCGGTAGCTTATATATAGGAAAAAAAAAAGAAGTGAAATCATAAAGTGTTATAAATTCTACCATAAATTGAAATCATCAAAAGATTGAAATAAAAAACTAAGAGAAATACACTTACAATATGATATTCTTTGGGTTTTTTGTTTTTTAGTTATAAATTTTGATTTTAGGGTTATTTGGGCATACTTGGGTTTTGGTAATTCTAAAATTATGAAATAAATCATATTAGGTCAATTTGTGTTTACACAATTTGTTTTTCTTTGCTATTGTCATATCTAATTATATTAGTTTGGGTTAATTGAGTCATATTACATTAGCTTTCTTATTTACATACTGTTTTCGCGTCTTCATATTTGATTCATAATCTCTAGCAGTTTTGTATTTGTAATTTGTTTTCTTTGAAGTTTTTAGTCATTTTCTTACTTCTCAAGTCTAAAATACTAAAAATCTCTTTACTAAGTTCTTTCTATTTGGTTGTTTGGGATTAGTTCCATGAAAGGGTGAGTATGAGAGGTTATAGGTGAAAATGTGAACTTATTATCTTGAAAAGCAATATTTGAGTGAAACACGAAATGAGTGGCGTTTATTAGAGTGTAAACATATAAGAGAGTATGTGAGGACATGTTATTCTTGCTACTAACATGTTTTTTGGATTTCAACGATGTCTTTCAAAGATGAGGCATAACCTAAGAAAGGGCATGAGAACATATTTTTTATGTTACAGGCTATGGAACAACATTTTGAAAACATGAATGTAATGTTTGATAAGGTGAGGTGCAAGACCAAATAGAGAGGCAAGAGGTTGCAATTGCTAGTTTATGAGAGATATCAGTATAACGAGGTCTAGAGGTTAGAAGGATAAAGAGGCGTGTTCTCAACCTAGTGATGAGTCTGTTAAAGAGAATGTAGATGAGGGAGTTGAGGATTATAGTCAGGCATCAGTTTGTCATGGATTTTATCAGGGTGATCAATTCGACTATAGGGGTGAAATTCAAGATTTTAGGTATCTTGATCCTTTGGAAAGAAACTTAGGGAGTGCTAAAATGAAAATTCTAGTGTTTCAAGGTAAAACTTAATCCCAAGCTTATTTAGAGTGGGAAAAGAAAGTTAAATTGATTTTTTTATTTCCATAACTATTCAGAGGAGAAAAATGTAAAACTCGTTGTCAACAAATTTACTAATTATGCTATAATTTAATGGGATCAACTTGTTTTAAGTAAGAGAAAAAATTATGAAAGACCTATAAACTCTTGAGATGAGTGAAAGCAATCATAGGGAAAAGATTTATTTTGGGACATTATTATTAAGAGTAATATAAGAGGTTGCAAAGTTTGACTCAGGGTCTAATAATGTAGAAGATTATCATAAGAAGATGAAGATTGTCATAATTAAGGCTAGTGTAATGGAGAATAGAAAGGCTACAATGATGAGATTTCTAAATAGGCTGAATTTTGATATTAATATTGTTGAATTACAACATTATATTGAGTTAGAAGATATGGTTCACATGGGTAAATAGGAGGAAAGATAATTAAAATGTAAAGGCAATACACGATAAATAGGTAATTCAAGTTCTTTTTTATCATAGAGGCCAAATTATAGGAGAGAATAGGTTGTTCAGCCAAAGCCTAGAGTTAATGCAAAAGCCAAACCTTACAAGATTAAAAAGGAAGTCACTATCAATTCTAAAGGTAAAGCCAAAACTTAACATGCCTATAATCATGATATTAAATATTTTAGGTGTTTGAGAGTTGGAAACATAATGTAAAACCCCAAGCTTTTATTATAAGAAGATAATATGACATAAATAGTGGTTTTGTCTAAAGCGTCTAAAGAAAAAAATAAGACTGAATTTATTAAAGAAAAGGGGATTAGGGCTGGATGTGAGAGATATAAATTAAAATGAGGAGTAATATGGATTTAAGAAAAGTAAAAGACAGGATAAAAAAGAATAAAAAAAGGAAAGTAACGACCTTTATTGGAAAGAGAGAGAGAGAGAGAGAGAGAGAAATCATCTCTTTAAATAAAAGGAAGCAAAGGAAGGGGGAACTCTTCTGTGATTTTTTTATTCTAAGAGATAACACATCAAAATAGGACATTGAGAGAATTCATAGAAAGATTAGCAGTAAAAACATTACATAAGCAAGAATTCAAGAAAATAAAAGGGAATTCAAGGAAGTTAAAAAAGAAGTAGGAAGAATTAGAGAAAAAAGGAAATCAATTAAGAAATCATTCAAGAAAGTGATCTCTTGTATTCAAGACTCATTGATACAATGTCTTAACATCTTTACTCTTTTATTTTATTAATCTTGAAGAAAAACGAAAAAACCCCAATTTGTTCTATAAAAATTAGGTTCATATAGAGTGGATAAAAATGTTGAATTAGTAAAGATTTCATGAAATAATGTTGCAATAAGAAGTAATTAGAGAAAATAAACAACAAATTAAAGAAAAATCCAACATAGAAACCCTAATTAGGTTTGACCAATTAGGGGAAATTTCTATGTGTAATCTTTTCTTGAATTTATGCTTGATTATGATGGTATAAACACTAAGGATATGATAAAAGTAACTTTATGTATGAAAACTAAATGGAAAGATGAGTTTCATAAATTCTTGATTTCTAGGATTTTGAGTAATATTGGGGAAAATATGTTTTCTTTAGGAAAACAGTGAAGTTTTATTATTAGGGAATAAAATTAAGTATAAATTTATGAGAGATTTGAAAACAAAACCCTTAGAGATTAAGATGAGGGTTTCGACCACCATGAGTTTTGTTGGGGGATGGGGATATGTAGTAATTATGAGTGTTTTTTAAGATATTATCAATTGTGTGATGATTATGTTACCTAAATGTGTATGATTTGATCTTGAAAGAAAAAAAACTCATGATTTCAAGGAATAAAGAGTTCCGCCAAATTGTAGAATTCTTGAATGGTGTATAGTGATAAGTCTTCTTGAAATTCTTGAATTGTGTTGATGAAGTCTTTTGAAATTATTGAATCGTGTTAATGAAGTTTCTTGAGATTTTTGAACGAGTTTAAGGGTTTGTATGAAGTTAAAATTGTTTGGATGATTGGGTTGAAAAGAATATGCACTTGGAAT
This sequence comes from Populus simonii, assembly GCA_007827005.2. NCBI lineage: Eukaryota > Viridiplantae > Streptophyta > Magnoliopsida > Malpighiales > Salicaceae > Populus > Populus simonii. The sequence continues at coordinate 13,469,712 of CM017467.2, forward strand.
AGAGGGTTTGATTTGGTAGAAGGATTAAGAGGTTGATGTGATGCATAGATTTTGGTTTAATAAGGTCTGTTATAATAGCCTAAATATGAAGTTTAGGGGCTGATTTATTACATAAAAATAAAAGGAAAAGAGTTGTTAAGACAACCTTAAAAATTGAAATAAAGGCCAATTATGGTGCCTCAATCATGGAGTGAAAGGGCTATCATTTGCAGCCCTTAAAAATGTTTATTAGGGGCTGTTTTGGCACCTTAAAATGATAAAAAAAAAAAAAAAGGTCGAAGTGGTAGCCTTGATTTGGGAAGAGTTTAAGAACTCTTTAATGGCCAAAAGTGCTTAAAATATAGTTGTCGTGACAACCATATCATGGAAAGTAAAGATGGTTGTTTTGGGTAGCCCTAAAGCTTAATATATGGAAAAGAAAAAAAAATATGTATGTATGCATAGAATTAGCTTACACGATAGTATTACTTACATTGGAATGTTAAGTGTTGGAAACCTAATGCTTAATGTGTGATAATGTAAGAGTACATATATTCGTAAGTAACAAGTACTTGAATGGTTAAAAGAATATTGAGAAGTAAATTCTTAATATATAAGGAGTTAATTTGATGTAAGACTTAGTGTGATGCAGGAGAGGCATCGGCTGCGGGACCCTAGACAAGCGGGACGGAACTAGTAAGAGGAACAAGTAGGTGCTTGTTGCCTCGTCCTTTTTAATTTAAAATAATTTTTATCAGTTTTTATTTTTAGTATTAAGATAATGTTTTGTATATATGTATTATGATGGATTGATAAAGACTAATGAAGTCTTGATGTGTTGATTATTTTTAGACAAGTGTTATATGCATAAAGTCAGTTATATGAGTAGAGCTTGAGTTGATAAGTTGTTATTTATATGATGTTTGAGTAGTTGTATTAAAAGCCAACCATATGAGTGGGGCTTAGCTTAAAAAACTTGAATTGGGTAAAAAGATACACATGATTTGTGTTCATGATAATCATGTATGTGGGGCTACGGTCAAGGTCCAATGAAATACATATTGGATGCATTTTTATGCATGTGTGTTGGGCTAAATTGTTAACTTCAAGTCGGCCATGAGAAAATGGAGACTTTAGCATAAAATCTAATATATTGGTCATATGTGCAGGGGTAGCAGGTAATTTATAGTTAGCCGTATAAGTGGAGACTAAGAAGGTGTTGAACATACATCTTTGGCATGGAAGCTAAGTGAAAAAAAAGGATTGATTGTTGTTTATATAAATAAACCTCTAAAGAAGGATTAAGAAAAGTTGGAAATGATGACCTTTATTGTTAGGTTTAACCTTTTGGTATTCTTATGTGGAAATCATCATTTTGGATCTAATGTTGTACGAAAGAGTTAGCCTAAAGATTGGGAGCTTATGTGTTAGATGTTGATATAAAAGGATCTGTTTGGTGTCATACTACTACTAATTATTGGTAGATGAAATGTTTATGGATGTAAAAATGTAATTTGTGGAAATTATAAAAGTTTGTTTTAATATATGCTTGATTTTGTTAATGTCATGATATGATGATACAATTTTATTTTGAATTCTTAGTATGCTTGTTTTTTATAAGTTCATCTTGTGCTCCTCGAAACTAGATTGACATGATGAACTATTTTAGTTGTAGGATTTTTTTAGTTTCTATTTAACTGTAGGACTTTTACCGGTTTTTATTTAGTTGTAGAATTTCTATATTTGATGATATTCATGTTAGTTCCTAGGAGATTGTAATAAACATAATTATTGAAGTATTAAGGATTATTATGTTATTATGGTAAAGCAGTAATGATGAAGATGGATTACTTTTTTTCATTATAAATATAAGATTGTGATGTTTTGCTCTTTTAAGTTCTTCTATTGTAGTATTGTATTATAAAACTTTTCTATGATTGTTTGGTTTGGAAATATATATATATGGATGGTTATGGATACTGTTATCAAGTGGGTATGATTACACTCAAGGTTGTGATTAAAAAAAATTCAACGATTCTTATATATTATATTATTGCTTATCTTATGTGCTTGTATAGTAATAATATAGGGGGGTTCACATAGCTCTATAATGTCCAAACAAGCGAGTCATGATTTTATGAGATCACAATTCAAAAGTGACAGATTTGAAGATAATGAGATGCCACCACTTAAAAAATTATAGTGATGAGGATGTAGAGTATCCAGTTGATGGCAGATCATTAATAATTTAGCATGCACTTAATATTCAAATCAAAGAAGATGATATGGTGGCATCAAAAGGAAAATATCTTTCACACGAGAAGTCATATCAGTAATAAGATATGTTGTTAGCATTACACCTGTTAAAAAATTAAATCTAAACACTATTAAACATCATAGACCTTATAGGTTTCAATGGTTGAATAAATATGGTAAAGTAAAAGTTACAAAATAGGTCTTGATGTAGTTTTTTTATTGGGAAGTATTTTGATGAGGTACTGTGTGATGTGGTTTCTATGCATACGAGTCACTTGTTATTAGGTCGTCCATGGTGGCTTGATAGGAAAATAATATATGATGGGTGTAGGAATAGGTATACTATTGTCAAATATTGAAAGTCTAACAAACTTATACAATTATCACCGAAACAAGTCTACAAGGACATATTAAAGTAAAAAAGAGAAAATGACGCCAAGAGAAGTGAAAATACAAGTGAGACTGTCAGTTTAGATAGGGAATAGAAAGAGGAAAAAAAAAGATCCATGAGGAGAGAAAAATGATAGATTTGGCCAAAAAAGAAAAAGAAATAGTTTTTGCCAAAAGTAGAGGTAAAACACGAGGAGAGAAGAAAAAAAGGGTGAGAAAAGAAGAGAGTGTATAAAAAAATAAAGAAACTTCTAAGTTTTTATGAAAATAAGAGTGAGTTAAAAAATGCCTTTATTCTAACAAGCCGATTATTGTACTTTTATACATAAAGGCTTATTTTAATACTTACAAACTTTATCCTTGTCTTTCTAGTATGATTGTTTCTTTATTGCAGGAGTTTAAAGATGTGTTCTCATATGGGATTCCTAATGGCTTGCCATCGATAAGAGGAATCAAATATCATATTTATCTTGTACTTAGCGCTACAACTTCTAATCAACCAACCTACAAAAGTAATTTTAAGAAGATAAGGAAACTTTAAAGGCAAGTAGAGGAGCTGATGTCAAAGGGGTACATAAGAGAAAAAATTGAGTCTATATATTATTTCAGTATTAATTATGCCTAAAAAAGATAGAACTTAGAGGATATATGTTAATTGTCATACTATCAACAATATTATGGTAAAATATTGACATCTCTTGCTAGGCTTAATGATATGTTAGATGAATTACATGGTTCTTATGTTTTTATGAAAATTAATATAAGAAGTGAATATCATCATATTAGAATGAAAGAGGGTGAAGAATGAAAAACTTCTATTAAGACTAAATATAGTTTGTATGAATGGTTAGTTATGTTTTTTGGTCTTACTAATACACCTAATACCTTTATGAGATTGATGAATCACATGTTCCATACATTTGTAAGCGTATTTATAGTTGTTTATTTTGATGATATTCTAATCTATAGTTAGAATTTGGATGAACATGTTGAACATTTACATAATTTGCTTGATGTTTTGTATAAAGAGTCATTGTATGCCAATATGAAAAAGTATATTTGTTGCATGGAAAGAATTATGTTTCTTGATTATGTTGTTAGTGTAAAAGGTATGAAATGCAATTTTACATTCATCCCCTTTTTTCATCCTAATTTGATGGCACTCACTTTTCAAATCAATTTTAAAGAAAATACATGATTTGTGTAACTAATCTAGCATATCATCAGGCCTAAGGATAAGATATCTATACTTTATTATTATATTGTTGTTGGCTCGACAATCAACACACACCTTTTATGTCCCATTCTTCTTATGCACAAGTAACATTGGCACAACATAAGGGCCCATACTCTTATGAATATACCTCTTCATCATTAGCTTATCAACTTGCCTTTGAAGCTCCTTCATCTCCTCGGGATTACTTCTACAAGCTAGTTGGTTAGGAATCACAGCTCTAGGTACAAGGTTATTTTGATGTTCCATTCCCTTCAATGGTGGTAATTTACTAGGAATGTCTTCAAAAAATACATCTTCAAAATCCTGCAATAAAGAAATGGCCACACTAGGAACAACATGATCAAGATTGTTAACATTAAAGTAAACCTCCTTATACACAAGTAAAATCATTAGCTTGTTAGTATAAAATGTAGATTTAATCTCACCCTCTCTTGTATAGAGATTTGGTTGTTTCTTTAATTTTTCCACACAATGATCATCACCACACTTATTTTTTTCACTCCTCAGATCTTACCTCCACTCTCAACTGATTTAATTATTGGTTTAGAATTAGTTGAATTTGATGTTATTCTTTAACCATTACCCTCACATGAATTTTCACTCTCCCTAACCTCATATTCTCTTTTCAACTTTAATTAATCGTTATACACTATTTTTTTGAGATAAAGGTACAAGAGTGATGGTTTTATCATCTTTTTATAATAGTGTATTTATTTTTAAATCTATCATGAATAAACCTCTTATCAAATTGCCAAAAACACCCTAAAAGTAAGTGATTAACATGTTTTGAAACCACATCACACATAACATCATCAGAATATCTACCAATAACAAATGAAATCAGCTCCTGTTTAGTGACTTTCACCTTACCACATTTATGCAACCACTGCAATCTATAAGGCTTAGGATGTTTCATAGTATTCAAATTTAATTTCCTAACAAGAGTAGTACTAGCTACATTGGCACAACTGCCTCCATCAATTATCATATTACACACTTTGTTTTAGATGCAATTCTAATATGAAAGATGTTCTCATTTTGTTGATCTACATCTTCCACCTTGACTTGTGCATTTAAAACACGCCTTATAACCAATGCCTCCCCCTCAATTGGATATGCAATCTCCACATCACTACAATCCTCTAAAGGTGGAATCTCATCAATATCAAATTTGTCACTTTCAGATTCAATATCACTATGCTTTATGATCATTATTCTCTTATTTGCACACTAAAAAGCAATGCTCAAACTCTTGAAACATTTTATATCATAATTACGCATAGGTTATGAATCGGTTTTACCTTTCTCATTAGTAGGCGTCTCCTTCTTGGCCTTAGGTGGTTCGGTCTTAGTATGCATAAAGGACTTCGGTTGGGTTACCCCTTATCTCTTAAGATTTAGCCTCTAAACTGATAAAAAAAGATGTTAAAATTGATATATGGTCTTACATTACCCCTTCTTTTGATTTGTGATTTTATATCAAAATTGATATAATAGTGATTAAGAACAGAACACCTCTTCATCAAGACTTTCATCTGCTCTCATATCTCTACAGGTCACTCTTTATTCCTCATCTTACTAATCACAATCTGATCCCACCAAATCAATGCGTAATCCGTAAATTCAATTACCACCAACTTCACCTTTTTTTTTGTTTAGAATAGCTATGGCAATCAAAAATTCAATCAACCCTTTTCTTCCATTCTAAATAAGTCTTGGGATTGTTTTTACCTTGGAAATTAGAAATTTCAGTTTAATAAAGTTCAAGTCTCTATCCATATCATCATGGTTCCCTATGTTACGGAAATTTACCCTATGAATGAATTGGCCTCTTTATCTTTTAAAATCCCTTCCATATATCTTAAAGTCTCAGCCTCAAAATCTTCACCCCCAAAGTCATCATTGTCCTCCCCAAAATTAGCCTCCACATGCTTCTCAGCCTATTGTCATGGTTCATTCTTCTTTCAGCCTCTACTCTACGTACATCATGATTATAAAAGTTAGAGTCATCCCTATGTTTTTAAACCTTCTCAAGTCTGTCACTTATATCTATTAACACCATTTGCATATTTGTCAACATTTGCACTATGCCTTGAATCTTAAACCTTACATCATCCTCGGGAGGGGTTGGCGTACTGTTCTGATATGACTTGTTTATAACTGCAAAAATTTGTTAGTGGTGATAAAATATCCTCATACCTCTCATGTTTCACTTAAATATTAGGCTTTTCACTAATAAGCTCGTTATACCTTTTCCTTTCATGTCATATTCTTTTGGCTCTTGCAGAACTGAAATCAACACCAAATAGAACTACTTAGCAACATAATCCAAATGATTAAATATGACTCCATAAGCAAGAAAATTATGAAAACAAGCAAAAACAAAACTATGATTATAGTCTTGCTAGTAACAAGCGAATTTGTACAAAATATGGACGACTTGAAGACATAAACAAACAATAGAATCCAACAACATCGAGAAAGATCACTAACGATGACCAGAGTAGGTCATACTCTCTATCCAAAGGCAAATGAACAATTACAAAGAGGAGATGAGAGAGATGTGAGAGAAAAAGAAAGAAAGACAAAGACCTTAGAGACACACAAAAGTTTCGATTACGACACCATTAATATTATTAGAAAGATCTTGACAAGACAAGTCTAATGACAACAAGGAAGGTCACCATGGGTGACAAGAGTAGGCCACACTCGGGGTGGCTCACTTGCATTTAGACTAAGAGTGTGGTCTACTCTAGTCGCCTTTGATGATCTTTCTTGGTGTGATTAGACTCTTTTCGTCCATAACTTTTTGATGGTATTAGTGGTATTATAATCGGGGTTTCGGTGTGCCTACAATGTTTCTTTCTTTCTTTATTTTCTTCTTTCTCCTCTCTCCTAACTGCTCACTTGCCTTTTGGATAGAGAGTATAGTCCACTCTGGTCACCATTGACTACCTTCTTTAATATTGTTGAATTCATCTTATTGAAATGCTTTTTATTATACCAATGATATTATAATTGGAGCTTCAATGTACCTCTCATGTCTAAATATATATATATATTCATCTCTTCTCTTTCATTATTGTAATTTCTCAAATATGATTTATTTGAGTTATTTTTTGATATTGTTGAATTCATCTCAAGATATTTCTAGTTTACTAAAGATGATTTTGTAATGTAGCTTTAACATGCCTTTAAAATTTATTTATTTCTTTTTTCTCTCTTCTTTGCCCATTGTAATTTGCGTAAGTCCCATTTAACAATTTCTTTGAAAAATATTGCGTTTCTCATCAACAATTACTTTATTTTCCAATCATGATATATTTCAAACTTTACTTGTCGCTGCGTTATTTGGCCAATTTCTATTTTCTTCTGAAATCTTTATTTACGTTTTCCATCTTCCCTTCTTTCTTTCTAGGTGATAGTATACAAAACGATGCCCTCTTGATAAACACAGAGATCACTTTATTTTGTTAATGTCTCTCCCCACCAAACGCTCAGCCAGAGCCACAGCCAGCACTAGCACAGCCAGCACTTCCGCCTCAAATAATTTCCTTCCAATGAAGAAGGCCAAGTCCCAGGCCGCCTCCGCCTGTTCTCCTCTCGACCACAACAAAAACGGCCTCTATCACTCTGACGATGTCGTCTTCGATCCTTCTTCCATGTCTCTCGACGACGATCTCAAGCTCGTCGACTACCGCACTCCTCCCGCCGCCGCTAATTTATCTCGCAAAAAAGCCACCCCTCCACAACCCGCTAAAAAGCTCGTAATTAAGCTCGTCAAGGGTAACAACTGCTCAATTCGCTTGCATGATTTAAGGGTTTTGCTTATATAAACCACTAAATTAATGTGGATAACATGTTGGTTGTGGAGAGTAGAATTTGTTTGGATATTGGGATCTCGGTACTGCATAGCTTAATTTGGTTGTTTGATTTCATTTTAGTAGTGAGCTAAGCAATTGTAAACAGAAAACCCTATGTTTTCTTTCTATTTTGGATCTGGGTAATTAATTGCAGTTCAATTAGCTTCTTTCGGAATTTGTTATTTATACAAATTGCTGCTGCTAAGGATTTGCACCTTGGTTACATGAATTCTTTGTAACTTGGAATGATTCTATATTCTTTAAGGTTAGTTTTCTACATGTATACATGTTACGGCAAAAGCTTGGAAATATCTAGTATTGTTTTTTTCATTCGATTATATGTCCGGGTAACATCACTTCTTGTTCTCATTAACTAAGCTCTCCCTCTCAACACTTTTTCTTGAGCCCCTACTCATCTAGCTCAATTGTACGAGCTCATCGTGCATGAAAATAATTGTAGATTGAATGAATTTTAAGGAAATAATTTGTACACATTAATGCAATTGATGAATTGGCGTGTCATTCTTCTTTAATGAGCTTTTTTCTTTTACTTCTGGTTTTTCTGTGATTATGAATGAATGGGGTTGGATTTAGTAGCAGTATTGAAATCTAGATTCTGGAATTACAAATCGTAATAAAATTTTGTGCCAGGTATGTTTCACCTTTAACTGATTTTATTTTTTTCGTGAAGCTAAACCAACTCTGCCTACAAATTTTGAGGAGGCCACATGGGCAAAGCTGCAGTCAGCTATTAAGGCTATATTCTTGAAACAACCAGCTCCTTGTGACTTGGAGAAGCTTTATCAAGTATGTACTCCTATGTTTCTTTCTCCTTGTATTATCTCTACCCTTGTTTCAACTCAATGTAGCAATTTGTCAATGCGAATGTGGTTTTTATTGGTTTTGGTATTAATTATCCTGTTTTTTTTTAGGCTGTCAATGATCTTTGTTTGCATAAGATGGGGGGAAATCTCTATCTGCGTATTGAAAAAGAGTGTGAAACACATATATCTGCAGCATTACAATCCTTAGTTGGTCAAAGCCCGGATTTGGTGGTCTTCTTAAAGCTTGTTGAGGAGTGCTGGCATGATCTCTGCGACCAGATGTTGATGATTCGTAGTATAGCCTTGTATCTGGACAGAACATATGTGAAACAAACTCCAAATGCACGTTCATTGTGGGACATGGGTTTGCAGCTTTTCCGAAAACATCTTTCTTTTTCTCCTGAAGTTGAGCACAAAACTGTCACCGGCCTCTTGCAAATGATTGAGAGGGAAAGGTACTTCTAAAAACTAAGATATTAGTCTTAACATATATTTCTGGTTTCTAGTTTTCTGTCAATGGGTTCCACATGTCTGGGAAACTTTAATGTCCTGTATGTGTATGGGGTGCTTTAAATTTCTTTCAAAGCTAATTCTACAATTAACTGAGCTACTATTAAGAGTCAAGTTCGATGAACCATTGTCAACACATGTCTGGAATGCAGACTCCTTGCAATCTGTAACGTAAAGATATGCTTTCATTCTCCAATTGGATTATTAAATATGGAGTGACAAAAAATGAATTGTCAAAATAAGTGAAAACTAATCTGTAAATCAAATTGAAAGTAAAACATCCACTCTCTTTCCCATAGATTGGAATAAGGAAATTTGTTTTCTATTACGATATTGGAGGTCAATCATTGGAGTGGCCACAAATCTTGCAAATGAGAACTTTGTGACATTAGATTATTGGAGTGTTTTGAAGTATCATAATTTTTTTTCCTTCTTGGACACTTCATAGAGATCCTTTTCTTGTGATTGCAGATTAGGTGAAACAGTTAATAGGAAACCCCTTGGCCATCTTTTGAAGATGTTCACTTCACTAGGAATTTATGCAGAAAGTTTTGAAAGACCATTCCTTGAGTGCACATCTGAATTTTATGCTGCCGAAGGCATGACATACATGCAGCAATCAGATGTTCCGGATTACTTGAAGCATGTGGAGGTGCCTTTTGTTTCTCCTCTGATATTATTCGGGATTAAAGTAGTTATGAAAATCAATTTTAGTTTTAGCTACAGCTTTTGTCATTTCTGTTACTTAATATTTGTTAACTGCTGGAAAATTTGATTTGTCACATATTCCTGCAGTCGAGATTGAATGAAGAACAAGATCGATGCAAGATTTACCTTGATTCAAGCACTAAAAAGCCACTAATAGCAACTGCAGAAAGGCAGCTACTTCAACGCCATATATCTGCTATTCTTGATAAGGTGCAAATGCCCTTTAGTTATACATAGCCTCCTTCTAAAGAGCAATCTATTTGTGTTGCTTGAATAATTATTTGTCTCCCTGATCTGTCCAGGGGTTCATGATGCTTATGAATGGACATCGGATTGAGGACCTTAAGAGGATCTACTCACTGTTCTTAAGGGTCAATGCCCTTGAATCATTAAGGCAGGCCCTTAGCATGTACATCCGAAGAACCGGGCAGGGCATGGTCGTGGATGAAGAGAAAGACAAAGATATGGTTTCCTCCTTGTTAGAGTTTAAGGCTTGTCTTGATTCAATATGGGAAGAAAGCTTCTCCAAGAATGAAGGATTTTGCATCACCATAAAGGATGCATATGAGCATTTAATTAATCTTCGTCAGGTTAGTCTATCGCTCCTTTGGTTTGATCTTAATTGGTTGCAGTACTAGATCCTATTATTAACATGTAAAAGTAAGCTTATCACCTGTGTGCTGCATGAGATTACTGCAAAATCTTATTAAAAATTAAAAATATCCTTAAAAAAAGTAATTGAAAATTTCTAAAAGAAGAAAAAAATGAAATACTTTTTTGCATCCAATTTACAGTAGATTTCAGATAATCAAACCCCACAAAAAGTTGGGTTCAAATCTATACTAAGCTTTCACCATTGTCATGTTGGAAGAAAATGAAAGGACAAATAAAATAAAAGGTAAATGATGATGAATTAGGAAAGTAAGCAATAAACAAGTGAATGACAATGCATACCTTTTAGAAAGACTAAGTGGAGAAAAAAATATGAATGAAACTAGCCAGAAAATGGTAGGCTTGTTCATCTTTTTGTTACATGCGTCCACTGATTATGCATTGAACTTTTTTGTTTAAAGCAATTATTTGATCTTAAAAGTTATGCAGGTAAGAGAGGTAAAATGAGAGCCATTGAACTTTTCCATGAATGTCCTAACTCTTTTGCTTAAAACACTTGAAATGTAATAAAGGCAGGCTTAAACATATTTGTTAAGAAATGTCACCAAGTTTCTTATCTCTTAGTTTGCAGATTTTCTGAAACTAAGACAAATCTTCTCTGGGCTTCAGACATATCTGAAGTATTTGAATGGTGGAATTTTCAATATATACATACCTCTCTGAAGTAGTTAATGGTAGAATTTGCAATAAAAATGGAAATATTAAACTGATCAGAGTTGGATTAAGTTTTCTTTAAATTTAATTGTGCAGTTATTTGCACTTGTAGTGTCATTCACCAAAATGACACATCATGAATTGTCAGAATCAGACTAGTGTTCAGTCAAAATTGATATTGGGATAATATGCTAGTCTTCTATCAAAGTGATGCATTAATAATATGCCTCTCCTTTCCAAAAATGTCCTCTGATATGATTTACCCTGTAATATCTTTCTTGAGATATCATAGGGTGAGATTCTCCTAGTATTTTGATGTAGGAGGGGGAGTAGTCTGTTCGGTATTGCTCTCAGCTTCATTTAGCTGCTTTTGGTTCTTAACACAGTGTTTGGTTAGGTGCTTGTCTTGGAAAAAAGAAAAGCACTAGCCTCTTTGTAAGGGCACCACTTTGTTTTTGGATCAAAGCAAGGTACCCCTTTGTTCAACCAAAAGCAAGGCAACTTACTGTTGGGTCTGTTGAGTAAAAATATAATATTTTTAATACATAGCAGTTACCAAAAATTGCCTTTTTTGGTGTCACTTTCATTTCACACCTCAGCACACTAGCCACACAGCACAACTCATCAATACCAAACAGGCCCTACAAATGCTTATTTATTGGTTGAGAAATGTTGCACTAGCTTATTTATTGGTTGGCAAATGTTATTGATAGCACCAGGTAAGTTAACTGCTAAGGGCTCTTGGAGCGTTGTATACTTGAACAAAGCAAGGCACATGCCTACAATGCCTAATGTATGATAATTTATCTTTTCCTTTTTTCTTCTCGGTTTCTTGGGAAAAAAAAACATCACAAATCATTCTATCCTTTGCTTACAAAATATACCGAGTAACTGTACTATTTATAAGAAAGTCGTTAAAAGTGTCATCTTTTTTTTGTCAAACCACTGTAGATTATAAATTAAATCACGTAAATTTTTAAATAACAATCGCATGCCCTTGTAAAACTTGATATGAAAAAGAAACAGGTGGCATCTTTACCTAGCCATGTGTTTTGTTTTTCAATCTTTTTTTGTGCTTCTTGAGCGACCTTTGGAATCCTAGTTGAAGGCGCCTCATCTAGGGTTTGAGAAGTGTTTTGGCCTCCTAGCTTTGTGTCTAGCACCAAAGTTGCACTTTTAACAACACTACGGCTAGGTTTTGGGAAAATAGAGAATTTCTAGGTTTTTATCTTTATGAAGGGTTTCGGAATGTAGTGATCAGGTTGTGGAAAAGCTATGGCATAGAGACTAAATTGGCTTTTGCATGAAGTAAATATCTACCAGTGTCAGAAATTCCTTTGAAGATGGTATGTATAATTAGGCAGTAATTTTATCAGTTTAGAGCAAGTTATAGTTGGCTACTTTGCCAAGTCTGGTAACTCATCGCATTGTTGTGCAAGTAGCAAGCCAAATTGTGCATGAGTCTTCGTACATGTATAATAGAAAATGTCCTTGTCTATTATGTGTTTCTACAGAGTGGGTTTCCCTGTACTCATTGTTCCTTATGGAAAAGTACGATGCATTGCTCTTCAACTGGAAGTCCTTTCAGCATTTCTCATTATGAATGAAAGAGCCAAAATTTTCTAGAAACTTTTCATGTACATTTTTTTTATCCTTTGGAAAGGCCTCCCCTGATGCATTGCTTCCTTATAGATGTTAGAGGATATGCATGGAGTATTATCTATCATTGAATTTGGATACACACTGAATATTTGGGTAGAAAATGAAAAAGAAAGAAAGAAAAACTAAATCATTTGGAGTGCTTGGTCCTTGTCATTGCTATCCTCTTCCTGTTACTATTAATGGAATTAGTCTTTTCTTCTTGGAAGAAAGGGAGGTGGAGAGGAGGTTGAACTATCCAACTTCTTTACCGTGGGAAAGTCGGTATTCAATAATTGAAATTTGTTTTGAGTTCTACAATATACTTGTCCAATGATCAGCCAAGAAAATTGTATTGGAAGGATATTTGGTGGTTTTCTGTCTAATAGTCACACAATAGCCATGGGGAAAAACATTCCCCAACTTCTTTTTTTTTTGTTTAACTCGGCTTTTAGTTGTTTTTTGTGAGAAAATATAAAGAATCATGACAAGGGCTGGGCTATTTGACACCTATGTTGGCTGCAACCACATAACAAGGCTAAGCAGCTGCTAAGTTAATGACCAACTGAAAAAATCCCCCCTAGTATTAGATTGTAATGTTAAAACAATTTCACCGAATTTATGGAAATACATATTTAGGCAATAATAGATCAGTTGTGGGATGGTCATTTGTACTCGTGATCATCACTGCTCCTTTCCTTTCTTGTTTTTCTTCTTCTTTGTTCCGTTTCCATTCCTGGGATTTATATCTGGCATATTATTAGATGTTTTGCATGTATGCATAAACACAAGCAATGAAATTTCATGCAACTTGTATTCTTTCTGTGCAAGGAGGTTGTACACTTTCATTATGCTCTTATGATGATTCATCATCTGAGATTGACATGATGCAATGTGGTGATTTCTTGTTGAAGATATAAATCACATAACCTCACACTCCACACCAAAAGAAATGTATATTATTCTTGATAGTGCTGTCTATATTGTTCCTTTGTTTTTAAACTGTGTTTCTGCTTACAGTTGATTTCATCATGGGAATGTGTATCCTTGAGGGTTCCTCTATTTATTGGCAAAACTTTTTTGGCACATGATTATTTATCTAATTGTTAATGTCAATCTCAGATGATGAAATTCCATAAATCGTTGTTTTTCAGAGTGCCAAGAGTTTTTTATTACTCAGTTGTCAAAATTGATTCTATAGTGTTGTTTTCAACTTCCTGCCTAAATATCCAATTTTGTTCTCCATTATAGAACCATCCTGCTGAGCTGATAGCAAAATTTTTGGATGAGAAGCTTCGTGCTGGGAATAAGGGTACTTCCGAGGAGGAGTTGGAGGGTACACTTGAAAAAGTTTTGGTTTTATTCAGGTTTATTCAGGTAGTCTTGGTGTTAAAGAAAGTATTTTTTCTGCTAGCTCAACAGATTTTTCATTACTATCATATTTCTGGTCGTTTGGGAAACAAAATGATGTTAGACACGTCCATCTTTTTTTTTTTTAATCTTTTTGTTTATGAAGGGTAAGGATGTGTTTGAAGCATTTTATAAGAAGGATCTTGCAAAAAGACTGCTGTTGGGAAAAAGTGCTTCTATTGATGCAGAGAAATCTATGATATCTAAGGTTAAGCATGGCAATTTTTACGAGTACATGTTTCACCAAGTAATTTTTTTCTATCAATCAAATTAATATGTTTGCATTGTCATTGCAGCTGAAGACTGAATGTGGCAGCCAGTTTACAAACAAGCTTGAAGGAATGTTTAAGGTCTGAACTATTTATTTAAGTTCATTCTAGATTCTTGTTTGTTCTATTTTTCTCATTGAAACTTCTAAAGAGGATGGTAGTGATGCGAACCTCGTGATTACATGGTTACACAACCCATAATTAAGATTGAGATTTGATTTTGGAAAGCTGAAAGAGGTCTGATAGGATTGTGATACAATGGAAACTTGTCCTACAGCACTAGCACTATTGGAATGAAGTCGAATGACACCATGAAGTTACTTAATTTTTGACAAGTCAGATTCAGTTCGTTCAAGAACCAAAAAATGCAAAAATCTTTCTCATATTAAAACTGAAAAGTTCAGAAGTATTATTCATTAAAAGTTTTTTCTTTCTTTCAAAATTTAGGCTTAACATGTGTTTAAATAGTTTTGAGAAATTAATCCTAATGAATCTACTCTTGTGGGCTGAATTGACCCCACTTAAAAAATTGACCCAAAACTTTTATTAGTAAGCTCAAACCTTGATCCAAACAAGTTTTGGATCTTAGCTGAAAACCAAAGTATTAATTAAGCTCAAACATAGAAATAATAATGAAAACAATAAGTTTGAATAGTAGCTTGTCGATGCCGCATATAATAGAAAGAAAAACAAGAAAAAATATCTTAATTCACTAGCTTAAGTAACTTTTGGCTGAGATCCACCTTCCTAGATTCTCTAGAATTGCTTAGCCAGCTTTTAAAGTCCTTTTGATGCTAGGAAATCTGATCTGAATAGGAATTTAGGGTGTGTTTGTTTCCCGAAAAGTGGTTTCCGGGAAACCACTTTCCAAACTTTCCTGTGTTTGTTTGCCATTAGGAAAGTTGGTCAACGGAAAACACTTTCTGGTCAACGAAAAACACTTTCCAATTAAAGGAAAATTTAGTTTGGTTTCCAGGAAAGTGTTTTCCTTTTATTTTGGGTGGAAAACACTTTTCGGAAGTTGTGAAAAATTTAGAAATGTCATATTATTTGCTGATTATATCAAATTTGGTCCTCAAACTTTTGATTGCTATATATGTTTTGTTTTGAATATTTGTTTTTCAATTTCATCCCTTACAATTTAATTTTTATATAACTTTGGTCCTCGTTTTTATAATTGTTAGTTGTTTTTCCCTTATCATTTTTTAATTGAAATTTTTTATCTATCAAATTTGGTCCTCATTCTTTTGATTGTTATTTATTTTCTTTGAAATAATTTATGAAATGTTAATTATTATTATTTTAATTTCTTCATCTTTCAATTTTTTCATTTTTTAGATTTGATCTCTATTATTTTGATTATTATTTATTTTATTTGAGATAATTTATTAAATTATATTTTTTTCAATTTCATTCTCATTCAACCTTTTAATTTGTAAGATTTGTTCCTCATTATTTTAATTAATTAACTTGAAAAAAATAAAACATTGATAAATTATTTTCCAGCTCATTTTCCATGACATAACCAAACACTAGAAAATGTTTTCCAACTTATTTTCCATTACACTACCAAACATTGGAAAATAGTTCACTTTCTCGGAATTCACTTTCTTGGAATTCACTTTCCAAAAGGAAACTACTTTCCAGCAAATAAACGGGGCCTTAATTGAAGTTTTCTTTCCTTGTTGGACTAGGATTTTCCTTCAGGAATACATTCATAGAAATTCTTCTTTGTATCCGCCCATCACTTTCCTTCCTTGCCTAGGAGAATCAAATCTTTAGCATTAAATAATCATTCCAAGTCTAGGATTCAAATCTGATAGTCTCCTTTAGTTTCCTTGCATGACTAAAAAACTTCCTTCTTTTTTGCTAAATATTCTCCTAAATAATACGGATAATAATAAACGAATTTTCTTTTCAATTTTAGAAGAATATTTTGTTGATCCTTGTAAGAATCTTAATATCTTAATTAGCCTAAGCCAACTTTGGACCTCATGTGGCCTAAAACCCATACTCATAATATAACCAAAATCAAACCTAGTACAAGCTCCCAATAAGCCTACTTTGCTGCCCAAATTAGACCTATACATGGGCTGACTTGATTTGACCGAATGAACCATCAAAGAGATTGAACTGATCCCATCATCATGCATAAACCAAGGCTAGCTAAAACTATCCCATTCCAAAAACCCATCATGACCGAATGGAACACAAGCTAAATTCCAAGAAAAAACATAATTTTGGCCGAATGGCCTCCCCCATCAAACTCAAGCACAAAATCGAAGGCCCTTCATGAGAAATCCATGGCTGAACCGTATCAAGTAGTTTATTTTTAGCCAACGTAATTTGTGAAGCTGTCATGCCTCCAAGAATGCATTCATGACGGGACACTAACAAGAGGTGGTAATATGAACTGGTTGCTATGATTAACATGGAGCGAACTATATCCCTCTCACCTGCTTTCAGTTTTGCCGCATTGCACTAGTAGTGTAAAATGTCAGCACATGTGCTATGTTTGCCTTTTTCACAAGCATACCCAATCCCTCTAACATATCATGCATGCACACCTAAAAATGGAATTAATAGAAGACAAACAGTAAATGTTACCTTTAATTCTAAACAATGAGGCAGGTCATCTTGTGACTGTAACACACATTTCTTGACTGTTGCACGTGTATATAATTTTGTTGAAATGGTGCTTGATTGGACTTCATGAGAGTGACACAGGGTCATGTTATTACTTCAAGGTAGTTGATACGAGTGTTAAGAGAGGTAAGAGTATGAACTTAAGAGTCAATTTAAATGTAATGTACTAGTATAATGAGAACATTTGTTTTCCTGAGAAAGAAAATTTCTCTTGCAGTTTGATGCTGGTTTCATACATGGATTTTTGTTTATTGAATTTGATTTGTTGGGGAGCAACTACTGCTTTGAATTTCTTATATAGCCCATTAGAAGTGCGTTCTATGCTATTGTGGGCTATTAAATCCTAAAGTCTTCTCTTTTATTAATTTAGTAATGTCATGTGGGTGGGTTACCAATGATGAAAATGGGTACATATTTACCACTTTCTTTTTCTTGGTGTTACTTTTTCAGGATATTGAACTGTCAAAGGAGATAAACGAGTCCTTTAAACAATCATCTCAGGCCAGGACTAAACTTCCATCAGGAATTGAAATGAGTGTACATGTCTTAACTACTGGGTAGGTTTAGACCCTAATAGCCTGTATTTGATTTAAATTTTTGTATATTTAGTCCCTTATTTCCAACAGAAGTTTAATTTATGTTTGGTTGGTTTCTCTGCAGGTACTGGCCCACATATCCACCCATGGATGTTAGGCTTCCTCATGAGCTGAACGTTTATCAGGTATTGCACAAGATACTGATTTTTTTCTCTCCGTTTCCACCTACTAAAATATTGAATAAACAATTGCCTTATGTGTAGGATATATTCAAAGAGTTCTACTTAAGCAAGTATAGTGGAAGACGCTTAATGTGGCAAAATTCATTGGGTCATTGTGTGTTGAAAGCTGAGTTTCCGAAAGGTAAAAAGGAGCTGGCAGTTTCTCTATTTCAGGTCGGTCTTGTTTAGTTTTCAATGCATTGCTCTTTTGATGTCTCTTACTGTCATTTGTTTTTATTGATGCGACCTGCACAGGTGGATTTGTTCTAATAGCTTACCATCCTGTCCCTTCTATTCCAGACTGTTGTTCTGATGCTGTTTAATGATGCCCAAAAGCTTAGTTTTCAAGATATCAAAGACTCTACTGGCATAGAAGACAAGGAACTTAGAAGGACTTTGCAGTCTCTGGCGTGTGGAAAAGTTCGTGTCCTGCAGAAGGTAGGTGTTGATTATATGCATCATGATTTTTGTGTGTTTGAGTTCTTACTAATGCTTATAAAATTGTTAAATGTTGGGTTTTCCTTGTCTCTTTGCCTTATTATTATAGAATTTATGGTTTACAGCTGCCCAAAGGGAGGGATGTGGAGGATGATGATTCCTTTGTGTTCAATGAAGGATTTGCTGCTCCACTCTATCGAATAAAGGTATGTCTGTTTCATACCTATCTATAGTAATAATAGCATGTTGTCTGACTTGCATAAGCATGGCTAATGCCAAGAGTGACCTTGTGAAGTCAAGTGCTGTGCTTTTCCTTTGTTAGCTGGATTTTGGATGTTTAAGCTAACAGTTGTTTGGGGATGCAGGTAAATGCAATCCAGATGAAGGAAACTGTAGAGGAGAACACAAGCACCACTGAGAGAGTATTTCAGGATCGTCAATACCAGGTTAACCTTCACTCAAGTTCCATTTTTATTAAAACAGTTTCTGGTGATGGACATTTAACAAAGTTGTGAACTTGCTGCTTTTGATGTTTGTAATAATTACTTAATATATTCCAGGTTGATGCCGCGATTGTCCGGATAATGAAGACAAGGAAGGTGCTAAGTCACACACTTCTTATAACTGAACTATTCCAGCAGGTAAATTCCCTTTTTTTTTTTTTTTGTTGTTGTTGTTATTGTTGTCATTGTCGTTGTGGTCTTGAGTAGGGATAATGAAGCAAGGAAGTGCTAGGATGTAAGTTATAAGCATATCTTCTCAATTTTGTTTTGGGGGGGAGGGGGGCGGTGGTGACCCCTGACCACCCTCTAGATTCATCACTGGTCTTAAGCATACGCATAAGATGTACGTGACCCCTGACCACCCTTAGGATCTGAAGTCTCAGGTTACTATCACATTACACCAACGCATGGTAGAGTTGGGTACCGTGATCTCATTTTAACTTTATAAAACATCACCTGAATGTACCATGATTAGTCAGTTTGATAGATGAACTGGGTGAGAAAAATGGGATGCCCAATTCTGAAACTTCCATGCAGTGAATGGATGGATATTAATATTGATGAAAAAAAATTGTATGTTGTGAACAGCTGAAGTTTCCTATAAAGCCAGCTGATTTGAAGAAAAGGATAGAAAGCCTTATCGACAGGGATTACCTTGAGCGAGACAAGAGCAATCCTCAGATATACAATTACTTGGCCTAACACACTGTCACACCAATTGTGTCCTTGTAAATGGCACAGGAAACTTCTGTTCTATCCAAGGGGCAGATGTTCAATCCTGGTCAGATTAATGTACAGTATGTTTATTTTTGCTGCAATCAATACTGTAATTGTAAAGCGTATTCTGCCCCCTCTTTCGACACTTCCCTGCTGCTATTTGATCTTTGAGTCACTTGAGACAAGGGGCGAAATTGATTAAAAAAAAAAAATGGAAGTAAAATAAGCTCCGCCAGTGGGTTATAGAAGTTTGGAGAGGTAAGCAGACAGACTGGCATTTTCACCAGCCAAAAGAATTGGAGCATTCACACCTCAAAATGCACGATTAATGTTCAAATAGAGGTCAGTTTTATTCTTATTTTACGGCCGTATTAACAGCCCCCGTGTCATTTGAACGCTTGGTTCTCATGCTGCCCTTTGTTTTGTTTTTGGTGCCTTTTGTTTTAACATCTTACATCAATCTAGTCCCACTCGGACGACTCCATTATCAGTATAGTCCCCAATCCTTGCAGCACCATCAATTTTGTCCTAAACTTGGTTGATATTAGACTGTCATCCATCCACCGGTAACAAGTAACCTATTTTTTTCCCATTTGCGTATGATCTCCCTGTGCTCGTTGTTTCCTCCCAAAGAGCCTTCAAAGTAGGTTTCAGTTAAGTCATAATTCACAACCGCTGTAGTGCCAAAATATCAGTAGATTAAGATTTTAGGCGTAAAAAATGAATCCAACTCCCCCTCGTTTAGGGTATGTTTGTTTGAGCTAAAGCTACAAGTTAGGGCTTGAGGAGAATAACAAGAATTAATGAGTGAAAATAATGTTTGGATTTAAATGGAATGTTTTTAATAAATGGATGGTAAGGCCATGTTATTATGTTCGAGATAAAATCGACAAGATTCAGATAAAACTAAGAGGTTTGGAGCTCTGACTATTAGTGACTTCTAAAGTTAAACCGACACAAGATAATTCTGTTGTTTTTGTCCTGGTTAATGTGAAATTAACGTTAAATTTCTTATGGAATGGCGCTAAGGAAAAGGAAAGGAGGGTTTAATAGTTAAATGCCAAATATTATTAAGGTTGTGCAGAAGTCATGCCAAGTGCCCTCCACTCTTATACTATCAAAAGCTCTTACATCAATCAATCAGATGTTTCGATTGCACATGTCACTGCAGCCATTGATTTTCACTCCTCCTGTCCCCACCCAAGATTCAATGCTTCTTGCCGGAGAGACAGCCATTGTCTTAGTGGCCCAGCCCAGTCAGCCATATAGGTTCATCAACCACTACTTTCAGAGGCTAATTGCAAAATAAACTCCCGCTTTGGCTCCCATGGAACAATCAACTAGTCCCCTCTTTCCACCCGCGCCATGCTGCGGGTACTATTTTAAATAAATTTTTAATCGTAACAGAAAAAACAACAATGTTATATATATATATATATATATATATATATATATATATATATATATATTATGATTTTTTTAATTGAGAAATAAAAAGATGATATTTATATTTTATAAAATAAATTAAAAAAATATATGAAATGATATAAAATAAACAAGTTTGAAACTAATTAAGTAAAATACTAAACTGCGTGTGTTTTTCATAGTAGTCCATCCACAGTTAAATGTGTTTAAAGCTATAGTGAAATCATCCTTTTACTCTTTATCCTTTAGCGTTTAAAGCTTTATTTTAGAGGTAGGATGATCTTCACACATGATCAACTTGTCATTCTTGATTTGTTTGGGGGCAGCATTGTCTTTTTATTTTTTTTTATAACATTACAATTACCGTATTACTCTTAGAGAGTAAGCAATTAGAATCTTTGGTCCATGAACCATATGATAATTTTAATTTTTTTATGAACAATTCAATTATGCATGTACCTTTAACTATGCAAATTTGTTAGCCTTGGCTTCGGGAGCTTAATTGTTATTTTCTATTTGTTTTTTTTTTGTTATTGTTACTTAGTTACAAGGGCATTTTTTTTATATATATATAATTTTATGAACAATTGAGTTACTCCATTACCCTTGCCATTTAAATTTTTTAGCTTTGGTTTCAAGGGTTTAGTTGTAATTTCATAAGATTTTTTTTTATTGTTGTTTAGTCATTAGAGCATTTTTGATTTTGTGCACATAAAAAAAGGTTGTTGAAATGTACATGGCATGCGTCATAACATTAGTCACTTTGCCACCTTCAGGTGACATGTGCTACTGACGATGATGATTGAAATCAAGCTTCCACCATATCATTTGATGCATCTCGACGTCCTCTTCCTCCCTAGGTGTCACATGTATACTAGTGAAGTCTGGTTTGGCGTCAGTTGGCTTTTCTTTCTTTTTCTTCTCTTTTTTATTCGGATTGCATGTTGGCTATGAAAAAAATTATATTAGCCCTTCAATTTCTTTTGATTCAATTTTTTTTTTAATTTCAATTGTTTTATTTACAATGTTTGTTTCTAATTGGATTTTATTTTTGATTTCGTCCTCGTTGTTTGATTTTGTTAGTTTTTTTTGTTTATCAAATTTAGTCCTTATTCTTTTAATTGCTTTTTTTTTTTGTTTTCAATCATTTTATGTAAGAAAGAAAGACTAGTTCCCCTTTTTTACTTTGAAAAAATTAATTAAGTTATTTTAATAAATAAATAAATTTTAAAACCAGCATAGAAATCTATTAAATTTCTTTAAATACATAAAAAGAATGTATTTTTTTTTAATTAACGTAAGTGTTCGAGCCAACTTGTGTGCACCTTGACTAATTCCACGGGCCATGAAGTTAACGACCATGTAAGTCTCCAGTGGCTTTGAGGTTTGTGAAACTCGAACTGGTGACCTTTAAGGAACAAACCTAGAGTCTGATCAATTGAGCTAAACCTTTCAAGGTTAAAAAAGAATGTATTCTTAGGTTTAAGTACAGGGTGATATGAAAATTATCTAAAACGGTGCCTTGAGTTAAATGAAAAAAATTAATTACTCCATTTTTTTTTTTTAGACACACATTGAATACACAAGCATGATTAAACCTTTCAGCTCTTGATCAGCTTCCTTTCTTGCTTTATGCTAATGTAATATAAGCATGAAAACACGTGTGTGTGTATTATCAGCAACATTAATTAACAATAAACACAGAAATAATTATATATGGACGAGTCATGGCGAATGCGCATGGGAGTGCCAATGCCAAGCGTCCCAAGACGCCGATCCATGGAGGACATTGCAACCACAAGACATTTCATGGAAGCCAGATTAGACCTAGACGATTTCTCAGACGTTTTCGGGGGGCCTCCAAGGAGTGTTCTTTCTCGCAAATTCTCTGCTGACTCCACCAGATCTTCTTCTTCTCCTTACGAACAGATTTTCCTGCCACCTACGGAGTTTGTGTCTACGGGGAAAACCAATGGAGGGCCGGCATTCAGGATTCCGGACAAGGTAGAAGGGCTCTATAGTGATGTGTTCGGGTTATCGGAGGAGGGCAGGTGGTCTAGGCAACCGTCAAGAGAAAACTCCAAGTCCAGGTGGAACTCTTCGTCGGTACTAAGTTCGAAGGAGCTCAATCCTCTACGGCGGCCGGTGACTGGAGATGACGTTGCCTTGTCTTCTTCTGCTTCAAAGCTCAGGTACCGACTTTTAACTATTTTCTTTATGGTTTGTCGGTTTGAAAATAATATAATTCCCTTTTTAACGTTATTCACTTTTCACACTCCTGGAATTTCGGGGTAAAGTAAGGAATAAAAAAGAAGAAGAAAGAAATAAAGCGAATGATAAATTTTTTTTTCTTGATATTTTTTTAAATGGTAAGATTAGTTCCGTTCGGAATTTGTAGCTGTCATTTCTAATAAATACGCTTCCTGAAAATTAAATTTGTGTTCTTACCCTTACAAGAATATAGCAGTGTTTTAACCGCAAGACTAATATTTTATTGGTAACGATCATAAATAAATTTTACATTCTAATTAACGCTCAATTTCCTTCAACTCACACTTAATATTACCAAATAATTTAATTTAGTGTTCTATCCTTACCTTTTGATTTTTTTTTATCCATATTTTTACACAATGTACTCATATCTTACAATTTCATGACACCAAGAAATTCATGTAATACCCCTACTAGGTTTCTACTCAATATTTAAAAATAAATGAAATATACAAAATTTTTACTATTAATATGATTTGTTTTTCTAATTTTTTCTTTCTGAGAAACACCTTTTTTTCTTGCTTAATTATGATTGAAATTGTTAATAGTCATTGATTCTTGCACTTAGGAGTTATAGAATAGTATATAGAAATTTGTGCTAATGTTTGAAAATATCTCATTGTCTCGCATAAACTGAAAGACCAACGAAGGCAACGAGTGCAAGATACAAAATGTTTCTTAGCAATATATTAGCTTATTTGATGTAGGAAATTCTTAATAAAATTTGAATTAAAATAGAAATGCTAACAGATTAAGTTTTAGGGGTGGCTGAATTTGTGATGGGAGGTTGATTTGTGTTAAAATAAGAGAGAGTTGGGAGAAGGGAGAAGAAGAAACGGTAGAGGGGGAGAGGGGGGGTCGTTGGCCAGTAAATTAAATATCACCGACAGTATATACTGGAAGGAATTCACTAATGGGTTAATTCTTTGGTAATTCTATTTGTATGAATGACACATCATCATACTTTTTAGGTTTTTTTTTTCATTCATTTTTTCCCACTATAATTCTAATTAGTATACATAAAGAGAATATTTTCGTCAGTGTTTACCAATTGATATAACAAGGGACTATTGTATCAATAAAATTCACCACAATCTACCAATGAAAAAATTTCATCGATATTTCTGTTGGATTTGTTAATTTTCAGGTAGTATTTTTTACCTGAAAAAATATTAAATTGATGTTTTTTAAGTATTTTATTATTATTTTGATGTATTAATATTAAAAATAAAAATAAATTATAAAAAAATAAATTATTTTAATATATTTTCAATTAATTGTTTTTTAAAAAAACAACCAAACAAACACTCATATGATCCCTCACGATTTATCATTGCAAATATGCATATATTGTAGTTTATTGTTTGTTGCGTTTCCTCCAAATGATTGGTTTAGGTGGTTATTCAGTTTGAAGTATCGATTTTAGTTTCGTTACTAGTTTTTTATTTATTTGTTATAAAGTGGCATATATATCCCCGTCTAATTAATCTAAATCATAAAGGTATCATAACTTTAGTTTTAATAGAAGATCAGTTTAGATACGTGAGAGTTGATTAAAAAAGACACAATATTTCCTATAAGATTAAAAAAATAATATAACTAACTTTATAAAAAATATTTAATAATATTAAGTGAGAGTTTTACAATTAGTTATCTAACTTTATTTATTTAACATTATGATTAGATATTTATTTATCTAACTTTGTGAGGCGTTTCCAAAAAAATTTAATATTTTTTGCTAAAATTTAATTTTTTTGTGTGTTTTTTGGATCGTTTTTATGTACTAATCTCAAAAATAATTTTTTAAAAATGGAAAAAAATATCATTTTGATGCATTTCGGCACGAAAAATACTTTGAAAAGCAACCGTAACTACACTTTCAAACAGGCCCAAATATAAGAAATAATTTTATTTTTTAGTTGGAGAATAGAATCATCATCTAAGGGTATGATTATCTAAAAAAAATATAGACTATTTAATAATATTGAGTAAAAGTTATATAATTAGGTGTTTTCATATGAAAAACATTATTATGTTTCTTGGTTAACAAATTTTATTCTAGGCTTCTTGGTAGATAAACATTATCTGGATTTCTTAATGAAGAATGCTAATATTTTCATCTGATCTATATAGGCCAATCAATGTGCCTTACAGATGGAACTCAAACACAATGAGACCTGAAGAACAACCATCTGCGAGACAATGGAATATGCCATCTTTTTCATGCAACCATGCTGACTCATATTACATGGAAAATGAATACCTTAATGAGAATCTCAGAAACTCCTCCTGTTTTAAAGTTTCACGGCAGGTCTCATCCCCAGAAACAATTAGTGATCTTGAACCCCATTCATACCGATGCCTCAGAGTTTCTTTGGATGATTTAGAACTCAACTCCCCTTCAACTCCCGTCTCTTCACTATGTCATGAACCAGAGGCGGAAAGAGTTGGTGTGCAGTGTAATACAATGCTAGAAGAAGAAATGGAACAGGATGAAGATGAAGTAATGAGTTCTTACGTTATCGAGAACAATTCTAATCACCAAGAGGGAACTGGCGAAGCAGTTTCTATTGATGAAGCAATTGCATGGGCTAAGGAGAAATCCCAGTCACTATCTTTTGGCAGACAGCATGAAAATGTTTTGATAGACCACCACCACTCAAATGAACTGCAAGGTGAAGAAATATCTTGATGTCTTCTCTGAGATTTGATTGAGAATTCGTTATTATAATTTACACGTTCTTTCTCTTTGTCATCGAAATCATGCAGAAAGGCCTAATATGCATGATTTTGTTGGGCATCAAATGGATGGACATGGAACAAGGCAATTGACTAAGGCAAACCACTTCTTTCCCCCCCAAAGCATTAACAAATGGATTGTGATAGAATGATGAAATATTTGTTTAGCTCTTAGAACAGTGTATATATCAGTTCGACAAACTAGATATCGATCACTGCCGTCTAGCAACAGACTAGTCAGCTTTGGTATGTGCTGGATCGTTTGCTGTATTGTCAAAACTAAAGACATTTAGCATCGATGGCATTGTAGCTAGATCGTAGGTATATCATTAAACCTTCCAAGGTATTGTAGAGCCAAGTTCCCCAATGTTCTAGTTCATCTCATAGTTTTAAACTTACAGATTTCACATTCTAAGGATACCCTATTTTAACAATGAATCGAGAGAGACACTACTACTTTTGAATAATTCATTTGTGTTATTTTCTGAATATGAATATTGTTCTGATGAGGAGAGAAATCAAAATTTTAAAGTGGGAATAAGTGTACTTCAGTGGTATATTTCCCCTTTTACTTTGCAGGAAGAACTATATAAATCCAGAAGAGAAGAAGTAGAACAACCAGAAAATATTAATCTCCTGAACTAACAATGTCTAATACTGTCAACAATAAACATTTACTTGAAAGAGTATAATAACATCCCAGCAGTGCAAAATTAACTAATTTGGAAATTAGTTATGAGATTTTTGATGGATGCTTCTGTTTCTTTTTCTATTATATATATACACAGATGGAGATGGAGCTATTGGATGAAGACATTAGGTTGTGGTCAGCTGGCAGGGAAACTAATATCCGTCTGCTGCTATCAACACTGCATCCCGTAATAGACATATTCTCTAATTTAGCTATTACGTACTTCATATATATATATATAACAATGTTTTGATAAATGAATGAATGCAGATTCTGTGGCCAGATAGTGTGGTTGGTATGCAATCCCACTAACAAGCCTTGTCGAAAGCTCACAAGTCAAAAAAGTTTATCAGAAAGCAAGGCTATGTCTCCACCCTGACAAGTTACAACAAAGAGGAGCTACGCTCCCACAGAAATATGTTGCAGAGAAGGCCTTTTCCATCCTGCTGGTAAGTTTTTGACCTGGCTGGAACCAAGACAAGAAGAGGATACAGCAACAAAAAGTTTTTAAGACAATGGACTAGTTTATATATGTTGTTATTTCATGAATACTAGTTTCAAGAACACCGAAAATCTGAATATTATTCTTGTTTCTGAATGTGGTTACAGGATGCATGGGCTGCTTTCGTTTCCCAAGATTTTTTGTTTAACTAGAGACGATTCAGGATCCTTTTTATATTAATTTGAAAACCAACAAGAGAAGCTAGCTTGCTCGATCGGCTAGTTAATTTGAAGAATGAAGAAACATATCAAGAGTAGATGAGCACGACCCAGATTTCTGGACTGTGAAAACAAATCAATAACAGTTTATGTTCATTGTATGCAAGCTTTTCAAAGTTCCTAGATTAAGTTCACTAATGAGAGAACCAAAAAAGCTATGCTAAGCAACAAGGAGAAAGATGGATGATGTACTAATGTTTCTTTTTGTCTTTTTCTTAATTTTATTTTGTGGTGAATAATTAGTGACTGTATTTTGGTATTTTACTTTTACATGAAATTTTCGAGATCAAACCTCTCCCATGCAATCTGCCCACCTCACGGCAGCGTTTGGGAACACGGTTGCGGCTGCGTTTCCAAAAAATTTAAATTTTTTTTTTGTTAAAATTGAGTGCGGTTTGTACCTTTTGGATCGTTTTGATGTGCTGATGTCAAAAATAATTTTTAAAAAATAAAAAAACATCATTGGCATACATTTCAGCACAAAAAAGTTATTTGAAAAGCATCCGCAACCACACTACCTTCAGAATTTGCATTGACTGATAGGCTGAATGAAAATTGTTGGTACATTTTAATTGATTAATAATCTGACTTCTATAATTAATATATAAAATATACATATAACTAATATTTTAAATTAATTTACAATATTTATTGATAGAAAATAACTTGAAGAAGTAGATTAAGAAAATAATCAATTTTTTGGCATTAAAATAATTTATTGTCTACCCTGGTTCTAGTAGTATAATTGCAATATTGATTCTTATGCTTACTGAATTTTTTATTTTTGGTAGCACAACATAAAATAAATAACGAACCAAAATTTTTATGTTATTTAGGAGATATTTTTTTTTTAAAGAGGAGTTATTGAAAGAGCAAAAGTTTTATATGAATCATTAAAATCATGTAGAATTATTTCTATATTTATAATTCTTTAAGAATATGACATCTAGTTATTCAAATTTAGTTGTATTTCCACCTTCTTGCTCACCTATAAACAAATGTCTAGTTATTCAAATTTAGTTATATTTCCACCTTCTTACTCACCTATAAACACATGTCCTTTTAAGTGTTTTGAATATCATATAAATTTTTTTTTTAGACCTAGTTTTTCATATTTATGAGCTTAAATTGCACAACTCTAAAGTTTCAAAATACTCAAGTTAGGTTTTACATTTTATCCATAATTCATATGATATACTTATAACTGACTTAGATGACACATGATTAAGTGCATATGTGGCAGTTAATAGTGCATCATCTAGTAGGTGATAAGCAAATTTATTTATGCTATTATTGACTTAACCATTTAAAGTAGGGTTCTATTTTTTTTTTTCCAGAACTCTATTCTATTATGACATTCCATGAATAGTCAATTGTTATTCTATTTGTCTTTCATCACATAATTCTCTAAGTTGATTAGATAAATACTATCATCCTTAATCGGTTCTCAAAATTTTTATTTTCATGTCTAATTGATTCTCAATAAGATTCATGTATTTTATGAAGTAACTTAAAGCTTCTGATATATATATAACACAACCATATCAAGTAAAAATATACACAACCATATCAAGTAAAAATATATAAAGGTAATGAAATAAACACCCTTATATCTTGGTCTCACATTCATTGAATCAAATATATCAGAATAAATTAATTGCAATAGAAATTCAGCTCTAGTACATTTTCCAAATGGTTTTCTTATTGTTTTTGTAGCTACACAATATTTACAAGTAGACAAATCTACTTTTCCAATATTTTCCAATAAGTTTTTTTATGAGAATCAGCTAACTATATCTAAAGATTCATTAGAAGTGCCAATTGAATGGATTATAAGGTTAATAATCAAGAAGATTAAAGAGACATTCAATGGGCTAGTTCTATAAGTGATGATTAGATCTTAATTTATTAGATTCATATAAAGGTAGGGGCTAATACATGGGCATAAAACATTTGACAATTTAGATAGCAATAGAGAGCATGACAACTTGTGTTTCCATATGAATTATGAATTATGAATTACATACAATACTAGGATATTCTAAGGATACAAAGAAAACAACTTGGGAGTTAATTATTTTGCAAAGTTTTCATATTTGCTAAGGTAACCAAAGTCGACAACTTATGTTAATTAGCAAAGAGACAAATAAATAATTGTTTCTTTTATTTCAAGGATATCTAAGCTGGCTACACATCCTAATTCACTAATGCAAAAGTCAACTACATTTTCTATTTAAACAAGGTTAATTTTTTTTTGCCTTATATTAGGAATTTTAACAATGTTTTAAAAAAAGGGTTATGATTATCAGAGAGTATAGGAGATTGAATCAAAAAATGACAAATTTGAAGAGGATGAGATGTCACCACTTGAGGATGATGATGTGGAGCAACCAAAGGAGATTATCTTCCATACTAGATGCCAAATAAGTAACAAGGTATATAGTATGATTATTGATAGTGATAGTTGTGTTATTGTTGCTAGTGCTATTTTTGTTAGAAGATTGAATCTGAACACTATTGAGCATGAATAACCTTATAGACTTCAATGTTTAAATGAATATGATGAAGTAAGAGTTGCTAAACAGGTTTTGATTTCTTTTTTGGTTGGAAAGTATAAGGATGAGGTAATGTGTGATGTGGTTATTATGAATTCTACTCATTTACTTATGGGGTGTTCTTGGCAATTTGATAGGAAGGTTAGGCATGATGGATTTAAGAACATATATTGTCTTAAAAAGGATTGGAAAACTTTCACGCTTATAGTATTGTTACCTAAGCAAGTTTATGAAGATCAATCAAGATTGAAAAAGGAAGATGAAGCCAAAAGTTCAAAGCAACCATGTGAGGATGTGAGGAAGAGTAGAAATAATATGAGCCTTTTTATTTAAATAAAATCAATGTGTTTGCTTGAGAGCAACTTTTGTCTCTTTATTTATAAAAAAATAAATCAAACTTATCAAAGTATAATTGACTTTGTGGTGTTCTTTCTATACTTGTGATTATTGGTTCATATAATTAACAAGTCCAAGTTCATTCTAATAATTTAGGTTCTTTGATTTAGGTAATTTTTCGGTCAAGGTTCTTTTCTATCCTTGGATCTGTTCTCCATATTATTATGTCTGGAAAGGTCACTTTTTAAGAACATTCACGATTGATTCGTCTTAGGAAACTATTCGAGATATCAGACCCGAGGACACTATGAACCATTTACTATGGTTCCTGGGCCATATCCCACAACCTTTCTCATCTTGTGACTTGCTTCTTTAGATTAGCATTGTACTATTAACAAATTGCATGCACTTCAGATCATTCTAACCTTGGTTTGTATCTTGTGTGGTATGCATGTAGAGACTCATGAACATCTTTCTTTGAATGCACCTTCTTGACCTCGGCTTGGGGAGATATCTCATGCAAGACACTCATTTCATAACCATCTATGACATGACAACCTCTACTTTAGTGGGTGTGCTTACGCTTGAAAAAGGAAGGAGTTCACTCATATTCTAGCTCGGTTAGTTTCTTCATCCACAATCTACTTTATCTGGAATAAAAAAAAATAATAGGACATTTTCTCAAATCTTTCAAACTCATCAAAATGTTTGTTCAAATATCTTTTAATTAGTCAGATCCTAACTTATTAGCTTGGATCCTAAAATTCAGGTTTCAGCTTAGTTAAGGGATATTTGGTGGTTGTTAGAATGACTTTCTATATGCTCTAGAAGCTGATTGGTTCTTACTAGCAGAATTGGTCGACCGGTTTCTGGGATTTCCAGAAACCAGTTGACTGGTTATTGAGTTTTTTTAGACTTTATCTAAATAATCGGTTGACTAATTACTGGGTTTCTATAAACCGGTAAACCTGCTATTTTTTATATTTCTGGTCTTCTAATTTATGAGGTTCATCTTTAGCTTTTTCTTTGTTTTTCTATTTCCTAAAGGCTTTTAATCCGGGTAACAGATCTAAGTACTTCTTGGGGTACACCCCTCGTATTTTGTATAGTTTTTTCCTCTTTATTAAATTTACACTTATAATAAAAGGTATTAAGAAGATCATACATTTGACACAACGCATTCGCAATGATGTTTTCCTTACCTTGCTTGTAACATCCCCCATTTCTGGGATAAAACCACAATCTCATGTCAATAGAAAAACAGAGTAGTTAATTTTATTTTTTTATATATATACATATTCCCGGTCTTTGTGTTAACATCTACCGGAAATTTCAACGGAGTTCTCCCTATACCGGAAGGTCCCAAATTACTGACATGTAACCTGTTTACACTTCTAACAGTTCGCATCTCATAACTTAATTCCCGACCCAATCAACCTGGGTTTCAATTCCACAATTATACTCACACCTATCAACCATAATATTTATGATATGCATGATATAACAAAAATATCATTATGGATGGATAATTTAAATAAATATAAATTCATAGACATGAAATATGGTTATATAAACTACAACGTTAAATTCATCCAATCAAGTTTAAACATTTATTATACAAATTAAGTTATACAACCATTTTCATGTTTACAAAATACAAGGGTATACTCCCTAGCACCTAGACTTCAAAAAGGGAACATAAGCTAGGATCTACTCCTGTCGTGCATTGCGATGATCCTGAAACAAAATACATATTATTGCAAGGTGAATATTTCCATAAATATAACAATATGAATATCTAATAATTTCAACAGGGTAACATGCATTCATATTTCATTTACTTCTCCCTTCTAGTTTATTTTTTATTTAAAATCTCTTCCTTATTCAAACTATTAATAAATGTTCCCTCTACCACTATCAACCTTCATTCCAGACCTTATAAGATCAACGTGGTTACTTTTGCTTATCACGTCATCACCACCCCATAGGAGTCGATATAAGGCTATCCCTTTACCCGAAATCGTAACATACACTAAATGTATGATGGCCATTCCATGGTGATCCCCTTACCCGGGATCCTAACATACACTGAATGTATGTTAGCCAATACGTGAAGATCCCCTTACCCGGGATCCTAACATACACTAAATGTATGTTAGTCCATTCGCGACGATCCCCTTACCCGGGATCCTAACATACACTAAATGTATGCTAGCCAATACAGGGTGATCCCCTTTCCCGGGATCCTAACATACACTCAATGTATGCTAGACAATACATGGTGATCCCCTTACCGGGGATCCTATTACCCGGGATCCTAACATACACTCAATGTATGCTAGACAATACATGGTGATCCCCTTACCCGGGATCCTAACATACACTCAATGTATGCTAGACAATACATGGTGATCCCCTTACCCGGGATCCTAACATACAATACATGGTGATCCCCTTACCCGGGATCCTATTACCCGGGATCCTAACATACACTCAATGTATGCTAGACAATACATGGTGATCCCCTTACCCGGGATCCTAACATACACTAAATGTATGCTAGTTTATGCCTCAAATCACACTTCTCATATTTTCCTTTTTCAGTGATAATTTCATCACTTGGCAATTCACATAACAACTTTTCACCTTGAATACACATACATTCAGTAATTCGCATTTCACATCAAAATATATTAAATCATGGAATTTAACTAGGAAGCATAGGTGTGAATCACCTACCTGCAATAGAAGCTCTACTCGTGCTCCCCTGCTGCTGCTGTTGCACCACGTTTGTGGTCCCTCTTGCAAATCACAGGTTTATCTCATAAATTTTCCTCACTCAAGGATATGTTTTATAATAACCATATCAACAACCAATAAGTCTTTCTTTCCGTCATTTCTTAGTACTTTATGTTTTTCTCATTTCACTCATTATTACTTTCGTTCCTTGTCCAATCCTAGTTATCATTCCTTTCTTTATATTTGGACTGTTACTGTCCAACTGTTACTGTCCATTTTTGAACTGTTACTGTCTGACCTCTCCTCAGAGTTTTAACTATATCTGGAGTTATGGAACTCCGATTCAAGTGAAATTTGTGGCGTTGGAAAGGTAAGACATGAGGCTACAAGTTCTATGTTTTGGGAAGAACCCAGTTCTGCCTCTAAGGTAGTCAAAATCACTCATTAACAAACGCTTGGACTGTTACTGTCCAACTGTTACTGTCCATTTTTGAACTGTTACTGTCTGACCTCTCCTTAGATTTTTAACTATATCTGGAGTTATAGAACTCCGATTCAAGTGAAATTTATGGCGTTGGAAAGGTAAAACATGAGGCTACAAGTTCTATGTTTTGGGAAGAACCCAGTTCTACCTCTAAGGTAGTCAAAATCACTCATTAACAAACGCTTGGACTGTTACTGTCCAACTGTTACTGTCCATTTTTGAACTGTTACTGTCTGACCTCTCCTCAGATTTTTAACTATATCTGGAGTTATAGAACTCCGATTCAAGTGAAATTTGTGGCGTTGGAAAGCTAAGACATGAGGCTACAAGTTCTATGTTTTGGGAAGAATCCAGTTCTGCCTCTAAGGTAGTAAAAATCGCTCATTAACAAACATCCAAAACTACAATTTCTATGAAGGAACTTGATCCTAATTCCTTCATTCTCCTACCCAAAATCTCTTTGAGGGTCAAGAGACGGAACTGTCCAGATTCATCAACCTTTCCATTTACACACAACACATGAAGTTCTTTACTTTAGCAACTCTACTTTTTCCTCAATTCAAGTCTAAGAATTCAATATATAAATTAACATCGAGGCATCAATTCATAATCGACTTGAAATGACTCATAAGACCAGGTTTAGAATATCTTACCTGATGCGAATCAAGGCTTCAAACCCTCCTTCTCTTTCTAATGACAGCCGACCCTCCCCTCTTCTCTTCTTGTTCAATTTTTCTTGTTAATCCCTTTCCCACCAGGGTTTATTTTACCTATAACCCTCAATCTGGGATGGGTTCTTGAAATTTTAGTGTTTCTCTCTTGATTTGTAAAAATAGATATAAAAACTCCTTCTTTTCTTTCTTTACGTAGCTGCAGATCTGTTTTTGGTGAGAATAGGAGTATTTATGCTCTATAATTATTCTTATTTGCATTTAGGCCCTATTTTCTTCAAGTGTATTCGTTCTTGCCCCCACTTCTTTTTATTTTAATTTATTTTCTTTAATTTAATCCAGCTTTGTTTTTTTTTTCTTTTCTCGGGATTTACATTGCTTATACTTGAATAACATATGGGAACATCTCACTGAATTCAATCCACATGGCATATCGCCTATTAAACTTACCTTGGCTTTTTAAGTGTTTTAAAGATTGATGGTCCGTATGTATCACAAACTCCTTAGGCCAAAGATAATGTTTTCAAGTCTTCAAGGTCCTCACCAATGCATACAACTCTTTATCATATGTTGGATAATTAAAAGTTGCTCCATTATGCTTCTCATTAAAATAGGCTTTGGCTATTTTTCCTGTATTAAAACTACTTCAATACCTATACTTGAGGCATCACACTCAACCTCAAAAGTTTTTGTAAAGTCAGGTAAAGTAAGCAATGGGGCCGAAATCATTCTTTCTTTTAACAATTTAAAAGCTTTTTCTTGATCATCATCCAATTTAAATCATACCATTTTCTTTACAATTTCATTCAATGGTGTAGCTAGAGTCCTAAAATCTTTGACAAATCTTTTATAAAAACTAGTTAAACCATGAAAACTTCTTACCTCACTTATCGTCTTAGGTGTAAGCCATTCTTGAATAGCCTTGATCTTTGCCTCATTCATCTCAATCCCTTTTTCACTAAGAACATAACCTAATAACACAATTTATTCTATGCAAAAATCACTCTTCTTTAGATTAGCATATAATCTTTTCCTTATAAGAGTATTTCAAGAACCTATCTTAAATAATTAATATGCTCATCTAATCATTTGCTATAAATCAAGATATCATCAAAATAGACAATAACAAATTTTTCAATAAAAGATCTCAACATAGGATTTATTAAGCTTATGAATGTACTAGGGGCATTAGTCAAACCAAAAGGCATTACTAAACATTCATACAATCCATATTTAGTTTTGAATGTTGTCTTCCATTCATCTCTTTCTTTCATTCTAATTTGATGATAACCACTTTTTAAAATAGTTTTTAAAAACATAGAAGAACCATACAACCCATCAAACATATCATCTAATCTAGAGATAAAATGTTTAATATTGTTAATGGCTATCCAATCAATGCATATAGGACAAGTATTGTTCTTTTTAGGCACAAGTAATACTAGAATTGCGCAAAGGCTCATACTTTCTCGAAGGTACCCTTTCGACATCAACTCTTTTACTTGCCTTTGAAGCTTCTTAGTCTCTTCGGGATTACTTCTATAAGCTAGCTAGTTTGGAATTGATGCTTCTAGCATAAAATCAATTTGATGCTCAATCTTTTGAATTGGTGGCAAACCACTAGGGATCTCTTCATGAAAGACACCCTTAGATTTCTACAAAAGAACTTTAGCAACACTAGGAACACAAGAATTCAAATCATCAAAATTAAAATATGCTTTCTTATACAAGAGTAAAATCATTGGCATATTGGAATGATAAGCATGAGTAAGGTCACTTTGTTTTGAATAAAAATTAAGTTATTTCCCTCATTTTTCTACACACTCTTCTTTTCTCACCTTTACTTTCTTCTCTCCACTTTCAGACTGCACCATGTTTTATTTTATTTTTTGTTGAAATCTTCAAACTTATTACTAATGGACAAAACACCCCCCCCCCCAAATGTTTTACATTTATGGCACACCTTATTTTCACTAGCCCTCATATCCTTACCATTATTTTTTAGGATTTCTTATTTAGCTTCCTCAACTTTCTTAAGCTTCAATTGATCCTTATACACTTACCTTGGTGATAATAGGGCAAGTGTGTAAATCTTTCCATCTTTCTCCACAGTATACCTATTTCTAAACCCATCATGCTTGGCCTTCCTTTCAAATTGTCAAGGTCTCCCTAAAAATAAGTGTGTAGCATATATATGAACAACATCAAGTACAATCTCATCATTAAACTTTATTATTGTGAATGGAACCAAAACTTTCTTAGTCACCCTAACTTCTCCACATTCACTCAACCACTAAAGCTTATATGGCGTAGCATGTTTAGATGTATTCAAGTTTAATTTTCTAACCAAAGTTCCATCCGTTTTAAGTTAGGCTTTTGCTGCTGCCAGACAGAATGTGGAAACAACGAACTTGTCTTATTTAATTAGTTGGGCTATCAAACTTTATTTATTTTGAGAGGAGACATTTTATTTGGGTCTTAGACTTGTTTATTTTGTTTATTTTAATTAGTTTGGGCTAGTTTTAGCTTGGGTAGCTTGAGCTGATTATTATTTAAATTGGGCTTATGTGAGACCCATTAGGGAAACTAGGGTTTTGGCTTGGAGTTTAAATACTCTTTAGGAATAATTTTAGGGCAGACTTTTGATGATAATTTCAGAATTGTAGCCGACTTTTGGTTGCTCAATCATGGTTCCTGATTGAACTTTCAACTCTTCAAAGAATTAACCATTTTTTGTTGTGAATTTATACTTCTTTTGCTCGTCTCCAGGTGTAGGCGTTGTGATTGAGTTGGCTTATAGTCTTGTTGCCTTGGAGCAAGTGTTCCATTGTGATAAGCTCATTCAAATCTCAACAAAATTGGATTAGATTGATATTGGGGTCGCGAATTCCATTAAATACTGCTAGGGTTTGCATCAATTAGTATCAGAGCTGATCTAATCACATGTTATATCCTTCAATTTGAGTCTTTGTTGTTTCTTGTTTGATTTTTGATAGATTCGACCACCTCCCTCTCTCTCTCTCTCTCTCTATATATATATATATATATAAAAGGGAGGCTTGATCTTGAAATCTTAATTGTTGCTGCATAAAAAAAGAAAGAAAGAAAAAAAATCACTTTGTTTGAGTTTTGGTTGAATACATGCTTGAAGAAACCTTGATCATTAGGCAATTGGATAGTCTTGATTCGTGAATATTTTAGTAGTCTTGATTGTGTTTCTTGAAAATTTAGGTAGTTAGTTGATTACTTGAGTTTCTGGAAATTTCTTTTAATTCTTGATAATTCGTAATTGTTTAGCTCTTTTCTGATTCTTTTTTATTTCGTGTCTTCAAATCATTATATTATTCGTACAAATTTGCATTGCAATTCGTGAATTTGTCATCGAGTTTCGTTTTGTTATTTTCGTAGTTCTTTGCTTCTTGAGTCTATATTGCGTTTATAAATTCACTGTGTAATTGGTTGTTATTAGGATATTTGATCTCATATCATGGGGAGCCCTTTAAAAATACTTTATTTAACTATATGACAATTTTTTTTATTTTATTTATTTTTGTAAGAGGATTGCTAATCTAAATTTCATAAAATTCCATCGAAACATGCATCATGTTAAACCTTCCCTTTTATATATTACGACGAAGACATTTTAGATTGGCTCGGGTCAACTCGAGTTAACTTGTTAAACTTGTGGCCTAAGTCATGGACTTAGTTGGATTTAATAACTTTTTTTAATCTATTTTTTAAAATTATATGATAATAAAATCAAGATGCACATGAAAGACCTCAAATACAATTCAAGAAAAAAGTTCATCGTAAAAGGTTGCACAAAAAAAATGTTTGTGTAACACCTATTTTTTTTTAATGCAAATTGCACCTTTCCAATAATTATATGCGTAAAAAATTATGGATTTTTTATATATTTCTATAAGGTAACCTTGACTTATCATTTTTAACTTTTATCATAACATAATAAAGATACACAATACTAAATTCAATATATTAATTTACAACATCTTCTTAATTACATAATTTTTATAACAAAATATTCATCTTTCCTTTTTATTATTTTTTATAATTTATACATCATTATTGGCTTAAAATAAATAGAATAATTTATTTTTTATATTTTAATTGATTTTACAAAGTTTTTCCCAAAATAATTTTTTCTTCGAAGATCTGTACACAATCTGATGATACTTAAGACGAATAGGAAAACATCTGTAAAACACCTAGGAAAAAAAATAAGATTTTTAGTATACAAATATTCATTTTAATTGGTCACTTTATAACTCTAGGAATAATATAATACAAGTATTGATTCATCAATTTTCTTGTCGATACCATAATTTTCATTTCAATCATCATTTACATTTTAATTCGACCATTTCCATAAAATTATTAATTACCAATACTTTTAATTCATAGTCCAAAATAATTCAATCATAGTTTGGCTTAACCTGTGATCTCATTAGTCCATTAGTACTCATGCCTATTTATGGCTCATTTGTTTAATTTTTATCCTTGATTTCTCATTATGCCATTTTATAATTCATCCATATAGTTTCCTAAACTCCACCATTGTGGTCAATATAATTAAATTC
Source organism: Populus simonii (assembly GCA_007827005.2). Lineage (NCBI taxonomy): Eukaryota > Viridiplantae > Streptophyta > Magnoliopsida > Malpighiales > Salicaceae > Populus > Populus simonii. Next base: position 13,508,412 of record CM017467.2, read on the forward strand.
TCACTGTTGTGGTTTATTTCTATTTCAAGTATTGAATTCCACTGTTACGGTCAATTTAATTTCTTTTATACATTATACTTCGCCGTTGTGGTCCATTTACTTTGCATAATATTAAATTTCTTCTATGAAATAATATTTCTTTTCATGTCATTTTTCCCTGCCTCATAGGTGTATTTTTCACTTAACATTTATTATAACAATTGTCCTTGTTCAACTGGTAAACTTATCAATCTATCTGTATACATGATCTCTGTCTAAATAGTCAACTATGTATAATATCCATAATCTTAGTCCCATTACACGACCAATTAAGTATCAATATCGTAACCTTAGTCTCGTTACACGACCGACTAAGTATCTTTACTATAACCTTAGTTACATGGCCAACTAAGTATCAATACCAAAACCTTAATCCTGTTACACGGCCGACTAAGTATCAATACCATTATGGTCTATTTAAGATTTGTAATTGCCCTATAACGTTACAATTATTTACAATTTATCGTTACAATTGTTTGTGTGTGTGTGTGTATTCGTTATTGCGATGATTGTACTTCACATGTACATTACTGTCTTTATAGTCCATTAAACATTATACATAATTTTCTGCCTCATAAGCATAAATTCTTATGACAAGTACTTATACATAACACAAATAAATAAAAATTAAAAATCTATCAATTACCAAAAAGCATTTTAAATAAATAAAAAGGCAATGGACATGAAACTCCTTTACCTTAAGCTCCTAATGTACAAACTCCCACAAAGTCAAATACCACTTTGAATGTGAAGCGATTTAAGCAACACCAAGAAATCTGTTAGAGGTTCCAGTTCGTCTAGTGACAAGACTTAGAGCTAAGAGGTTCAAAAAGGCTTTCAATAGACTTCTTCAAGACACATGAGCCAAGGTGGACTTTAAAAAAATATTACAAAATGAATAGCAAGCCTTGATTAAATTTAATTCATGTTTAAGAAGAGCTTGTTCAAAAAGATTGGAGTATAAAGATTTAAATCTGTCAGTTTTGACCATTCGCTACTTTTTCTTATCATAAATGGAAATACAAAAGAAATTTTAATGCAATTCTAGTTACATTGGAAAGTAGACATCAATATATTTCTAGTGATGTATGATATACCTTCTAATTCATTAAGGCGAGAGAGAACTATGTGTTGAAATTTTGGTTTCGATTCTGTCAGTTGATTACAAAAACAACTTTAGTATTATTTAAATTACTTGAGTTATTATTTTAATTATCTTTTAGTTATTATTGGACTTTTTGAGATATTAGGGTCTTTCTTTAATATTATACTTTTTGAGATATTAGGGCCTTTCTTTAAATTTAGGTTCAATGGATTATTATTTTTTATTAGGTTTATCCATATCTATTAGGGATATTCTATTAAATTTAGAATTTTTTTTTCTAGTATAAATACTCTTTTGTAGATACTTTTTGAGGTTAGACTATTTTTAATATAAAAAAATTGCCATTCATGCTATCTTTCGTGTAGTTGAATGATTCTTAGACTAATTTCTTGATTGAACTTGCAAACTCTTTGAAGGATTGATCAATTTCGTTGTGATTTTACACAACTCGTTTGTGTCTTTTATAGACGTAAAGTGGGGATGATCATTACATATAATTTTTGTTCTCCAAAGCAAGTTTTTGTTCGCTCAAGTTGCAAATAATTCAAATTAGATTTTAGCATATCTTGGGAGATGTTCACATCGAGATGCTTCTCTTACAACTCCCAAACAATAACCATAAATGTTCATTTAACAATATACATCCAACTATTTGTTTAACAATCAACTTCAACCCAATACCTAATTTCACATCCAACACCCAAATTAATATTCACACACATTTCCAACATCAATTTATATTATCATCTATGAATCATTATACTTTCCACAAATTTAAATCCCTTTGTGGCTACACATACACAAAATCATTTATTTAGTAATAATTTTTCAATATCTCTAAATTTATTAACTACCTTATTATTCAATTTTTCGTCGATAAATTCTTAAATTTCTAAATTATCATATAACGTGAAAACATATTGAATTTCATATTCTAATTGAATGCTTTTCCACTTCCATAAATACCAACTGATTACTAAATTAATAACTCTACTTTAATTCACCTTCTATGTCTTCCACAATATACAACAAATTTTTATTTTTCTTTATACCAAAATTCCATATTTATTTTAATTTTCAACTTCCATATTTACAAAAAAAATACAACCTTAATAATTTTCCAAGCTTCTTAATACATACCACAAGTATATCATTACAACAAGCATATTACCCACACTCACCTGATTTCTCATTATTTTAAAATATCCATTTCAATAAATCTCACATTATGTCAACATATATTCAAATCAATAAAACCATTTAGATTATTAATTCTTAAAATCTTCCTATTAACTTAGTTATATTTAACATTACTAAAAGTATCCAACATCAAGTCCACAACTTTTCCAAACATATATTACACATACAATACTTATATCTAAATAAATTTTTATCCTTAAGGACATAACTATTCGTGCCAATATTTTAATAAACATATAATGTCATACAATTCAACCAATTTCTAAAATCAAGCCTATAGTTAAATTAACATCTAGTAATTTTAGCAAAAACATTTACAAATTTGATTTTTCTCTTTCTTATCATACTAAATACGTAACCATATAAATTTACAATTATTCATACAATTTCAATATTTTTCTCCACTTTCATATTATGAAACTCATGTTCCCAAATAAATTTATAGTACATATAAACATGCTCAGCTAACCATTTACCCCATAACCTAATTCCCACTAGGGGTGTTCACGGTCCGGTTTTAACCCAAAAATTCAACCAAACTGAAAAATAATAGTCCTTGTTAATATAACCCGAACCGAACCGAGAACCGGTTCAAACCGAACTGGTTTTGTTTGGTTCGGGTCGGTTTTTAACATTCAAAACTAGAAAAACCGAAACATTTTTGTTGCTGCCGTTATATACCTTAATTTGGGCTTTGTGCCAGTGGAGGAACGAGATGCTGTACTACATCTTGGATAGATTGCCATTTAGGATGGATCTAAGAATTCCAGAAAGCAAAAAAATCTCAAAAATATTTACCATAAAACAATGAAACAATCTCAGTGCCTCATCTATATCCCAAGAAAAGTTTGTAGCTGCCAAAACCATCACTATTTTCCGATGGCCATCTTCACAAGTGGGACTATTGTTTACACCATCTACCTGAACCAGAAGTTCAGATTTGACCCTTCGAGATGATTCATGTTCCCCTGAAGCCCTGAAGATTGAGATCATGAAGGGTTAGGGGAAAAGGAAGGGGGAAAGGGTTAGGGCAGCTGGTTATGGGAAAAGGAAGGAGGAAAGGGAGGGGGTGAAGGGGGAAAGGGAAAATGGCTGGAAGGGTTAAGGTATTTAGGGTTAGGATTTTCTTTTTATACCTTTTTTTTAGATTTAATTAAATCGGTCCGGTTTGGTCCGATTCAATCGGTTTAAACTTTTTTAAATCGAAACCAAACCGGACCGGGCTGTTTTTTTTTATTTTTTAATCGGTTTATTCGGTTTTTTCTATCAGTTCGGTTTTTTTGGTTAATTTTTTTTTGGTTTTTGCGGTTTAATCGGTTGGTCGGTTTTTTTGAACACCCCTAATTCCCACACAATATATATCAAACTAACACATAACTACAAAATTCCATTCAATTCTTCCATTTCCTCAACTATACTTTTCCAACACTTACATCACAACATGCTAACACCCATTCCTTCAAACATTCTACTTCATTTTTTTTTTATTTCTAAAGCTTTCATATCAAACCATAAGCATTCATGTAATTAAAAAAAAATTCACATTTACAACTTTTCCCAAACACAATTTCTCATACCTATACACTAAATAAATATACAATATCATCAAAATCTAAACAAATTTATTTATTTTATCTCTCCCTAAACCCTCCCTCTCATGATCGGCCACACAAATTTATTATTTCATTCTTTCAATTTGTCTCTAGTTTAACAAATTTTAAGCATTAATTTATCATCAATACAATCAATCCCATAATTCAATTAAGTTAAATTTATTGTTCTCTTTTACATACTCTCCCAACACATACTTCTTATGCAATACATATACATTTATCAAACCAAAACCTCATTTTAAACACAAGTAATCACATCTACACAATTAATTAACATGAATTACATCAAAAATCAAGATTTCTATTTCTCCCAAAAAGCCCACCATGGTTGGCCACATGACAAGTTATTTATCATTGGTCTCATTCAATCTTTCTCTCAAATTTATTATTCTCATCATTCTTTCCATATCAAATAAACTTATAACTATTCAAAAACTATTTCCCCTAAAATTTCTTCATGAACCCTAAATTTACAAATTAGGGATTTCTTCCACCTAACCCAAAAGACCATAAAAAATTCAATAAATGGAAGATTAGTCCTTTACCTTTTATAATTACTCCCAATTTAATACTTTCTTGTCAATTTCTCCACTAGTTTCACCTTTCCTCTTCTAAATTCATTTTCTCTCTCTCTAGTTTTTTTCCACTCCCAAACTCGTTTTTTCTCTAAGTTTTGTATCTTAAATTGATCTTCCTTAACAAAAATCACTCTTACACACTCTCTAGCAAATGTTTTCGAAGAATATGCACTAGATTTGAAAAAAAATGAAGTATCCTCTTCTCTTTAAAGGTTGTTGGCCACAAAAATGGCAAGGGACATAATTTGGCCAAAATTATGACAATTCCATTAATGAGTCCATATGCTATTTTTTGTATTTTTTTTGTTCAACTATTGACACTCATGCAAAGCTTTCTAAAACTCTGATTGACTTGAGATTTTAATTCAAGAAACAAAAATATGTCAGGAGATTGTTTGTAAAATTTCAGCCCCATCCAACATTTAAATTGAGATCTATGCTTGATATCATAAAATTGAATAAAAGATAACATTTAAATTGAGATCTATGCTTGATATCATAAAATAAAACTGAATAAAAGATAACATTTAAATTGAGATCTACGTTTGATATCATAAAACTGAATAAAAAATAATCTTACATCGAAACCCAAATTTGTGTACTATTTTATTTACTTAAATCATCAACATTTTCAAACTAATTCATTAAAGACTCCCATCTATAATCATAATAAAACTTTTCTTAGAATTTCACCACTTTCGGTCAAAATAGTGCAATTGTACATGGGGTTTTATCAACGATCAATGTTTTTCACGCTTAAAATCATAAATTATTTTTTTTAGAATTTCACTCTATCATTCTTCTTATTATTATTATTATTATTATTTTCTAACTATTTTCACCCCAATTTATAATAAAAGAATTATTTTACCAGATTGAAAAATTTACATGATTCGTCATTAGGTTGATGTTTCGCATACCAATTTATTACATTTTCTCATCCAAAATTTATTTAATCTTCTAGGGATGTTCATCCCAAATCAAAATAATTTGCCTCCTAATTTATCATTTTTCAATTAAGAATTACCCTATTTAACACTAATTTACCGATTTATAGACCAGGAGATTACAGTTTGCTAAAGTTATAAAAACAATCATATAACTTTATTTGAAAACAAATAAAAAATGAAATGGTATTTAATAAAAATTTATCCAAAAACCAATTAGTGATCGAACAAAATTTAAAAAACAAAATCATGAAGGGTTGCTAAAAAAAGCACTTCCCAATATATAATGTTTTTTTCTCTTAAAAAAAAAAGACCATGACCTTATCACAAACAATCAATAAAAATATAATGGTATATAATAAAAACAAATCTCAAATTATTTTTTATTTAATCTATTTTAGTGGATTTAAATTAAAAATCTAGGGAAAAACAATGAACAAAACTAGCCAAAAAAATGGATTTTGATGGGCCCGTGCGCCTCACCTATAAGAAGGAGGTCACGCCTATGTGTTAGTACTCCTAGTATTTTTTTTATGGTAAAGGATGGACAACACCTTGTCTTACCTTTTTATTTTAAAAAAAAAAACAATGCAGATAATGTGCCGCCTAATCTGCAAATTTAAGACAGAGGTTTTTTAACCTAAAAAATCTTTTTCAACTTATTTTCAGAAGAAAAAAAAAACAATAAACACTCCATAAACTCTAACAAACACACATCTAACCTGAAAACAATCTAAATCGGGAAAGAAAAAACTAAAATTAACTTTAGAAAAAACCCCAAACCACGATCTATTTTTTCTAGCAAGATGAAGGGCAAAAAACATAAATAAAACTCTTCTCATCAAATGGAATTTATTGATACTAAGATCAGATGTTTTATTTGCCAAAATATGACCAACTAATAACTGTCTCTCTCCTACACTGTTTTCTAACAGTTTCTCTTTCTTTTCTCAAACTTAAGAACCAAAATGTGAAAAAAATAATTTAGACCAAAATGCAAAAGGAAAATTGAATAAGTAGTAAAAATTCCTACATTGTTACATATTGTCAGATTAAGTTCCTCGAGCCTTATATTTTTACAAAAATAAATAAATTTTATTTCATAAAATCAAGCATCAACCCAATGTTAGGGCTTTTTTACCGTGATAATCTCATAAAAAGCAAATTAAAATAAAATTAGTAAGTTCAAATCCCAATTAGCGCAATGCATAAGGACTATGCTAAGAAAAGAAATTGATTGATAAACAAAAATGAAAAAAATTAAATGAAAAAAAAACATATCAATATGATTTGTCACTTTCTCTTCAGTTTTTTTTTCTTTAATTAATTTAATTATTTTACAATTTGCAAGTTGGGTTGGAGTCTAATCCTCACCAATATGACCTATCACGATTTTCGACTAGCTAACTGGTCTAAATAATGGTAAATTGTTACCATTTGCTTTATTGCAAACAAAACATTGTCCCCTATAAAGAGATGAAACATGCATTCATTCATGCAAAACAGTTATTATGATATTGTTAACATATACTAATTCATGAGGGGAATTCATCATTCCACTCATCACAAAGCACTATTCATTTAAACAATGGATGCTTTGTTTTTCTTTTTCTTTTCTTTTTGCCTTTTTTATAATTTCTCCTTAAATCGGTTTGCTTATCCTGATCTCATAACCCGGGTCACAAGTTTGGCAGATTAACTCAAATTCTTTTATCCTTTTTTGAGTTGATTTTTCCCCAAACTTCATCCTTCCATATTTGTTTGATTTGAAATGACGCTTCATAATTTCTTTTAGTTTGCTTTATATAAGGTTATCTTCGTCTCATTATCTAAGTCACGAGTTTAACGAGTTAACTTAGGTTGACTCAAGTATCTTTTTGTGTCTTTTATTTAATTAATTTTTTTTCAATTTCTTCCTTCAACATTAAGTTTATTGGAATTTGAGCTTCATAATTTGTTTTGATTTATTTTTTATGGAGTTATCTCAGCCACATGAACCGGGTTGTGGGTTTGGCAGGTTAACTCGGGTTGACTCAAGTTATTTTTTTTTTTTTTTTAATTGAATTATTTTCAATTTCATCTTTCAACATTGAGTTAATTGAGAATTAAGTTTCATAATTTGTCTTGATTTTTGTTCTATAGGGTTATCTCGATCCCGTGATTCAAGTCGTGAATTTGACAAGTTAACCCGGGTTGATTGGGTCAATAACATATGTTTTAGTCTCAATATTTTTTTAAAAAAATATGTCGTCTCAAAAATATTTTTACTGAAAATATGATTTTATCGGTAGTCTAGGTTCTCTCTAAAACCTTCAAGTTGACCAAGTCACATTGGGTTAACACCACATGGTTTAAATCTTTTTCTACTAAAAAATATGTTAGCAACATCTAGATATTTTTTTACATTACAAAAATTGATCTACCCCGCAATGTAGTGTGGACAATCATCTAGTATAAACTAAAAGAGCAAGCAGTTTTACTTTTGTGAATTCATTGTTCATCTTCTCACATTTCACTATAGATTTCAATAGTGAATTTTTTTAAAATTCTAAATTTGATCCTCAAACTTTTTTTTTTGCACAATTGAATCCTTTTGAGCCCAATTGCATATTTTTTTAGGGTGAGGTTTGAATTAAAAGATAGGGGACTGAAGTGAAAAACATGAGTAAAATAGGTGGTGACTCTACAATTTATTTGCAAAGTCCATTTTAGTCCTTCATCATTTTAAGCTATAAGGTAATTGGTCCTATAATTTTTAAAAATTACATTTTGTTACCGATATTCATTTTCCTCTTTGTTTAGTCCTTTTTTGTGGAGGAGAGAGGGGACTGCTAAATTTCAGCTTAGAGAGAGAAAGGTTGGGGAAGATTTTGGCCACCAAAATGATTGATTTTTGTGTTAAATGGTTTCATATGATAAGGAGAGTTAAGATTATGTGTTTTTATACCTTAAAAACACCTAAAAACATATCTAAGCCCTGAAAGATTTTTTTTTTTTTGTTGATTTTGTGTTTTGGGGATTTTTTTGTTCTGTTTTTGTAGGCTATGGATTGATTTAACGAAGTTCATGGGGTGTTTCTTAAGTGTTTTGGGTCAAAAGAGATTGAAAACAGGTTTTTAGATTAAAAAAAATAAACCCTATTTTTCCAACCACACTAGTGGCCAGACTTTGGTAAACTACAAATGATGCATCGTCTGTTTTTTGTCAAAGCATTTGGGATTAACTAAAAAATTAAAGGCTCGCATGGGGGCCTTTTATAGGTGGGCCAAGTGTTAGTTCTAGCAGCACCTAGCCTCTTTCATTTGTTTTTTTTCAAGGATTTAATTTTTAATTAATATATTTTTTTATATGTCTTTTGTAAAATAATTTATATATTTTATGTTTTAATTAATACCCCTTTCTCTATGATTTTTTTTTGTCTTATTTAGCCTTCTTAAAATAACAATCATTGTTTAATTATGTTGGGTGTGTTTAATTTTTTAAAAGGTTAGAACAATTCATCTATAATATATATATATATATATATATATATATATATATATATATATATATATATATATTATACGCTTTCAATATGTATTTTTTTTATAATATTTTTAATATATGCAGTCTTGCATAGTATTTTTTTCCTTTTATTTTATTCAATAAATTGTGTGTCGATTTCTATTACAAATTGTTTTTAATAAACAAAATCATTAAACACAACCAGGTAAAGGATTTGTGTTATGATACTAAATATCTTGATCTACATTGATCTATTAAAATTTTTAAATTGTGTTTTTATTTATCGTTCATGACTTTTTTGTAAAATTTATATACAAAATGGTTTGTGATTTATTTGATTGGTTGCATGCATAGTTTTTTTCATGTAAAATTTATTTGATTGGTTGAATGCATAGTTTTTTTCATGTAAAACAACAAGTTGAAGAAATCTACGTGTTCAAATTTTTATCATGTATTGCTGTTTTCAATTTGATCCTTATTCTTAATATTTCTTAGTTTTTTTCTTTAACTATTTTGTAAAAATTTTATTATTTATAATTTTACTTTTCAATCTAAGTTGATCGTGTATTGTTTTTATAAAACTAACTTATTTAATTGATCAAGACTATAACCCTACTTATTTGATTTATTTTTTTCTTTAAAATATACTTATAACATCTAAATATTTTAATTAAAAAATAATATAGATCCACACCCTAGCGTTCGCTAGCCTAGTAAATATTAAAAAATTTAAGCTTCGTTATCCCATAACTAATAACGTTGCTTTCAGTACTTGCCGTCCGGCCTATTGTCTTTATGGATTCAACTCAATCACATATACTGTCGGCCGATGCCCCATGTGAGAAAAATAAAGCGGAAAGCGCAAGAAAGGTCCTTAAAAGGTCTGCAATGGACTGCCAAAAGGTCGATGAGAATTGAACAACCAAGTGTTAGGAGTGGTCCTTCAACTGCTCAGTATGGCTGACCGACTGTTCATGCCCTGGATAAAAGGCAAATGTGTTAAGAGGCACAGAGAGGTGGGGTGTGAGTTCGTCTCAGCCACCGCAAATCAACTGTGAGCGCAGGGCTAGTTCATTGTCATGAGGCCTTATCTATATCCATTTAGGCCTCAACATCACCCTTTTATATATATATATATATATATATATATATATATATATATATATATATTCATTTCAGTGCCTTTTCATTTCAGTGCTTTTAGCGCCGTGCAATCAAATTCAAGCACCAACCTCCAAGCTAATTGCACTTTTGAAGAGCAAAGAGCACATGTAATGCTGCCAAGTATAATGAAAGTTTGGGATTGGCCTACACTAAAGTTTGTGATTGTGCTAAAGAGTTTTCATGAAATTATTAGCTTTTATAGGAGGTTTGTAAATGATTTTAGTACTATTACAGCAACTTTAACTAAAATTATGAAAGAATCTAGTGGATTTAAATGGATTGATGAACATGATAAAGCTTTTAATTTATTAAAAGATAAACTTTGTTCGACACTTGTTTTAGCTTTGTCAGACTTTACAAAAGCTTTTGAAGTTAAATGTGATGCTTCAGGTATATCTATAGGAGTTGTCTTAATGTAGGATAGGAGGCCTATTGCATATTTTAGTGAGCAATTTAATGGGACAACCTTGAATTACCCTATATATGATAAGGAGCTCTATGCCTTGTAAAAACTTTAGAGATGTGGCAGCATTACTTGTGGCCCAAGAAGTTTGTGATACATTTAGATCATGAATCATTGAAGCACTTGAAAGGATAAGGTAAGTTGAATAGGAGACATGCCAAATGGGTTGAATTTAAAAAACCTTTCTGTATGTAATCAAGTATAAGCAAGGAAAAGAAAACATTGTGGCTGACGCACTTTCACACAGGTATGTTCTTTTATCTAATTTAGATGCTAGATTTCTAGGATTTGAACACATAAAAGAATTGTACAGGGATGATAGTGATTTTGCTAATGTTTATAATGCTTGTGAAACTTTATCTTTTAGGAAGTTCTATAGACTTAATGGGTATTTATTTAAAGAGAATTGTTTGTGTGTTCCATTACATTCTATGCGTGAATTGCTTGTATGTGAAGAACATGAGGGCAGGTTGATGGGGCATTTTGGTGTTGTTAAGACTTTGGATTTGTTGCATAAGCATTTTTGTTGGTCTAAAATGAAAAAGGATGTACAACGCATATGTGATAAATGCATAACTTGTAGGAAAGCAAAGTCTAGTACTCAACCACATGGCTTGTAAACCCCTTTGCCTGTACCTAGGGAACCATGGGTAGACATTTCGATGGACTTCGTCTTAGGTTTGCATAGGTTAAAACGAGGTAGGGATTCAATATTTGTAGTTGTTGATAGGTTTTCAAAAAAGACACTTTATTCCATGTCATAAAATTGATAATACAACTAACATTGTTAATTTATTCTTTAGGGAGATAGTATAGTTTCATGGGGTCCCTAGAAGCATTGTCTAATAAAATGTTAAGTTCCTTAGATATTTTTGGAAGGTGTTATAGGGAAAATTGGGTACTAACCTGCTGTTTTCAACTACTTGTTACGCCTAAACAGATGGACAAACCGAAGTAGTTAATAGGACCTTAACATAACTTATGCATGCTGTCATTCAAAAGAACTTAAAGAATTGGGAAGATTGTTTGTCATTCGTAGAGTTTGCGTATAATCATAGTGTGCATTCTATTATTGAATTTTCACCATTTAAAATTATGCATGGATTTAACCTTTTAACTCCCATGGATTTGATTCATTTGTCTATTGATAAAATAATTAGTTTAGATGGTAATCATAAAGCATAAGTGATGAAGACACTCCATGAGAGTGTGCAACAACAGATTGAGAAGAAGAACCATGTGTACGCAACTAAAGCCAATAAGGGGCGCAAACATGTTGTCTTTCAACCCAGCGAATGAGTTTGGATGCACATACACAAGGAAAGATTCCCAGCCTATAAAAAATCCAAGTAAACCCACGAGGAAATTGACCATTTCAGACCCTTGAGAGGATCAATGACAATATTTATAAAGTTGATTTGCCAAGTGAGTATAGTGTCAGTGCAACCGAGCTTAATCATGCTAAAGACCCATTAGAGGTGCCAAGTGGGCCAATTACAAGAGCTAGGACAAAGAAGCTTAAAGAGGCATTAAATAGGCTTGTTCAGAACATATGGAGCAAGATGAACCTAGATGAGTTTGAGACACCTAGGGAGTATAAAGGACAGCCTCTAACTCATCTAATCCAAGTCCAATAAGAGCTCAATTCATGTGGATCAAGGGGGTGATGTGTTTGGCCCCACAACAACATTGTTAGGTTTGTTTTTTCTAATGTTACAGGGATATAAAGTCAGCAATTTATTTTTCTAAACAAGTGAGGAAAGTAATTAAAGCAAGGAAATTGGCTTTATTATTTATCTAAGTTGTACAAGGAAATCCAAGCTAAACAAGGAACTAAAAGAGCGGCAAATCAGGTCAGAATTTTCCTAATCTACAAAGGACTTATAGTGGCGGTAACTACTCCTATGAATGCAAGGAAGGGTTATTCAACTATAACAACTTATAAATTAGGGAAAACAGATTGTTTGGCTTTTATTTTCTTTGCGATATGCGGCAATAATACCAGGCTTTGTGTTATTTTTATTTCTTTATGTTTTGGGTTATATTTTGGTTTAATTGTAAGTAGACCTCATATAAGTCCACATAAGAGGCCTACTAGGGTTTATTTCAGTTTAGAGTCAGTATAAATAAAGTCATAATCAAACATGTAGGGTTACACAATCTTGAGATTAATAAGACTTCTTTGTCGCACCTTATTGTGTGAGTTGGTGAGATATTCTTTTTTTCTTGGTTTTCTAAAGAACTGAAAACGATCGAAGAACAATTGACTTCGTAACGTCATCTTTATACTTCTCGTTCGCGAATCAATATTCGTTGAGTGGGGGTTTTTATTTTCAATAATATTGGTGCCTAGATACAAGTTATCTTAGTATCACACTCCTATCAAACCTGATTTACTTGACTTTTCTGAAAAATTAGTATTTTTACATATGGGTTGTTTGACCACATGTTCAAGAGGTTTGTATCAACAAACTATAATAGCAACGACAAAAATGTTTTTGGAATCAAGTTCAACAGTTAAACGTACGAGCATTTTACAAAATGCTCTCATCTTTCCCTGTTTATATTCATCCATGCCTTTTCTGATCAATCTAGTTTAGTTAGTGGACTAAAATATTTACAATCCTTGGTGTAGGTTTCCTCAAGCTGTTGCACAATGAATTTCGAGTCAGCAAAATAGGGCTCTTTCTTCTCCGAAGAGGCAAGAAGGTTTGGCAAGTTTCCTGTTAACATCGTTAATTGCTCAAATCTAGCCCAAGCAGACAGTTGAGACTCTTTCTCCTAATTAAGCGAGTATCTAGAAAGTTACAAGGATTACCTTTTCTATCAAACACATCAACTGACAGATGGCATCAACTGGCTGCTTCTTGTTATGCCCAGAAAAGTGCAGAATTGGAAGCCATCGTTCACAACAAAAACCATATCTTAAGAGATATCTGATTTTTCCACGAAAGGTGTGACACATACCAAATTATGGACCTACCACAAGATTATCTCCTGAAACTATCTTGCAAACATCAACCATTGGCAAATAATACCAGAAGTTTACTGGCGGCACAAACTGATAAATTTAATTTCACTTGATCTGTTTGATTAGACTAATGATTCAATTCCAGCCTATATATTTCAGTTCTAAAGCTCAACCATAGCACGAGTTCATACTCATCCACAGCCAAGCCTCCTTTCAACAAACACTTCATCCTTCATCTTATAGCTTCTCTTTCTCTTGTAGCTCTTGAAACTCCCAAGAAAAAATATTTGAAAAGAATGGCAAATTCACGCATAGCAAAGTTCATCACAGAGGCTGCACCACCACAATACATTAATGTCATTAGGCAAAGAGCATCGAAGCTGCTGGATACAATTAGCGAAGAGGACAGAGATGTAGCTGCAAGTGATTCTTCTCCCATATCACCAACTTCTTCCACCATTGTTACTACTAGTGTTACATATGTTGCTGCTGCTAATTCCACGTACTTTCCCAAAGGGATTCAAAGATCTTTTTCAACCTTTGAAAACTGAAAACACTTTCGAGAACTGTTTCATTTCTTGTGAAAATATCGTGTTTTTTTTATTCTCTCCTTTATTTTGTTTTCTAGTTAATGAAACTGGGGATGGAATTGCTGCTATATATATTGTCCAAGATATTATAAGTTGTATTAGGCAACAGAGTGCCAGGAGGATGTTGTAATTTCCATGTTGTACAAAGCTGTTAGTTGATGCTTGATATCGCTAGAAGTTTTTTTTTTTTGTTTCTCTGTTAAGAATATATTTATCTTTTTTACTGTGGATTATGTGTATTGCAGAGGGTGCAGTATAGGAATCGAGAATCTCTGTAGATGGTTTAGAATTACAACAGGTCATGGAATACATTAAAAAGGATCTGAATACAACTAGTTAGGAACCAATACTTAGTTGAGTTGAATTGTTGAATCTCCGTATATGAAGCTAAAAATTACTTCCAGACCGTGGAGAGAAGAGGTGTCAACGAGAAAAGAAGACAGGGAAACTGCAAAATTGAATCTGTATGTATCGACTTCTCGTCATAAATTTGAGTGTCAAAAGAGTTAGTGTATAGACGCTTTATGATTCAGAAAATTGAACTGACCTGTTTACACACAAACTTGGATAACACTTGATTATTCCTACATTAAATTCTTCTCTCCTCTCCTCAGTCTAGAAAATTTGAGACCAATTTTACGTTTTCTTGATGTTTCTTTCAGTTTCTCCAGTGCTGCATGTAAAAAGAAATCAAAAGCTCAGTGTTCTATATACAACATGTCAAGACATTCTATTAAATATTCAAAGAATTTCATAGTCTCCCCGACTAGAGATGACACTAGCAACTTTTGAACAGGATCTCATCACAAAGATCTTTGTCGCCATATCCCATCTTTATGACCTCTTCCTTCCTCTACGGTAATAGTGAACAGAAATTGCAGAAGATTCTTAGAAAACCACTCCAAAATCATCATGAGTCCAGTATCTTTGATACTTGCTACTAAAAGCTATCAAGACCAAAAGCAAATAATCATGACTGTTAAGACAGCGTTTGGGAACGCGGCTGCGGCTGCGTTTCCAAAAAATTTGAAATTTTTTTTTTTTGCTAAAATTGAGTGCGGTTTGTACTTTTTGGATTGTTTTGATGTGCTGATGTCAAAAATAATTTTTAAAAAATGAAAAAACATCATTGGCATGCATTTCGGCACGAAAAGCTATTTGAAAAGCACCTGCAACCACACTGCCAAACACGCTCTAAATATCATTGATACTTGCGTTTTGGATAATTACTTTAAGATTGAGTTGTTACAAATCAGAAATCGTTTAAATATCTAGCCTCTAACAATAATCTATACGAAGATTATTTAAAAATTATTTCATTTTAATATTGTTCTCTACTTTCCTTTTCACCATCCTCATGAAATAAGATGTATAGCTTTTTATTTATAGTGAAACTTAAAAACCCAATAAATAAAAAATTATTAATTTGTCCCTTAAATAATATCATATATATTATTTTAGGCTAATTTTAGAAATTTATTGAATCAAGTTCCTACTTGATTTTTCTATGTCTAGCATTGTAATTCCCTGTATAAATTATACTCTAGTCCTCAATTTCTAAAACTTATTTATAATCAAGTCATCCTTTATTGATCATCTCATTTTAATTTTCAACCAATGGTTCTTATATATATGACCCATTAGATTCCCTAATAAGTTGGCTCAAATATAAATCATAATTCTAAATAAAAAAAGATTAAATTAATTAATTTACTATCAATTCAACAATTGATTGATATATATATGAAGATCAAGTACAACTTTTATCAACCTATCATGATCTTTCAAATATTAGAAAAGTCATAAGTAGTTTGACTTAACCTTTCAGTGACTAGATTCTTAGTGTAATCATTATTCTTTAATCGATAATGTTTTGATTTAGACATTATAGCATAAAGTGTGTCTACTATATCAAATCATGTTTGTTCTCAATATCATAGTTATTGCTTCTTTGAATAAGATTTGAAATTCTTTTCAAGTCTCATTCCACCTTGCGCAAGGTTTACAATCAATACTATTTGAGTACATATGAAACATTTTCTCTAATTCATCATGGGTGATAAATCCTTTCTTGATTACTTAAATACCTTCATATAGTTCATGTTATATTCAATATATACTTATTTATCACCCTTGATGAGGACAGCGTGTAGTAGGATGCAAATATAATACTTTTCATATAAGATAACTTAGTAATCTCAAGTTTAAGGATCACTTATACAATTAGCACATGAACTTTTTCACAGACACAAGTGATCTCTATGGGATTTTCATGCAAGTTAGTCTAGTGTACATGTCATCTGACAAGCACCTACATATTAGTTTTAGGTATCTCTCATACCTTAATTTATAAGAAAAACTGTTTATTTTCATAAAGAAAATAACATAATATGTATCAGTCTTAACAACTCTAATTAATATCTAGTCCTAATAGATTATTTACTAAAAACATTTAGGAACAATTCTTTTATACAATAGAAATTCCATAATTATAACAACTTTCTAATTTCTTTTGCAAATCATTTTTATCTCACGGATTTTATCTTTACTCTAGACTCATTAATCAAATATTTGATGAATATTAAAGATAAAAAAATATTTATTAATAAATTAAAAAAATATAATATATGAATAAAATCGATATCACGTAGAACTAATTGATTGACTATAAGACATATACTTATATAATTCTCAATCTATTTTTTTTAATATATGCATCAGATCTTTAAGTTCAAGTTTTTTTTTTTTTTGTCAACATTTTTTTTCCCTTATGTTCACACAAATTTTGCTTCAATTTGATGCATAGGTTACTAATCTAATTGAACTCTATCCAAAAACATTTTTGGAAAGTATCTAAATTAATTATTTTGTTTTATTTGTTATTAGAATTTATTTGGGTCATTAATTTTTTTTAAAATAATACCCTCTCTTGAATAGCACCACGCCACTTTTTCAAGAATTAATCAAATGAAAAATAAAGTAGGGAACTTACAAAACAAGAACAAGAGGAGGGAGAAGAAGGAAAACCCTAATCCATGGCATCCTGATTTCGTAGTCAAATTTATAATAAATATATTACTGTCCGTCTTATGAATCTTTTTCTTCATCCTTAAAAAGAAAGGCTTATAAGTATTACCAAAAATACTACATAACTATACAATCTTGATATTATCATTACAAATTATTATGTATTAATTTTACCCTTATTTTAAAATAAAATAAAAACTCTCATGTTTTTGGTTTATATTTTCATTCATAGTGTACTGATTTTTATAGAAAATGATATCATTTTATAGAGAAGTTAATGGTTTCTGTTAAGGTTTTTTTTTTTTAACAAAGATCATTAATTAAAAAAATAAATCTTAAAATTAATGTAAAAATTAGTTTGGATGTGAAATTTTTAATTTTTTTTTTTATGAATGTTGGTGTCCGGTCTAGTTTGCATGTACGTCAACTAATCCCACGGGCCCTGAAGTTAACGACTATGTAAACCTTTATTGACTATCATATTTATTAGGGGTGATCATTTTCGGTTTGATTTGGTTATTATAAAAAAAGTAACCAAATCGAAATTTTTTATTTTTTTAAAAAAACCAAAACCGGTTCAAACCGACCGGTTTCGGTTCGTTTTTTAGGATAAAAACCGGTTCAAACCGTTTTAGCTTGGTTTTTTCTGGTGTGGCTCGGTTTTTTTCCTGTTTATTTCGGTTTGGGTTCGGTTCGGTTTGTTTTTTTAATTTTAGGCTTATAAAACCGAAACCAAACCGAACCAGTCAGTTTTTTCAAAATTTTAATCAGTTTTTTTTCACGGTTTGGTTTTTTTAATTTTTTTTTTATTTTCTTAGTTTTTCAGTTTTTTTATTACTTTTAATATTTATAATTACAGGGCTCGAAGAAACCGAAATTTTTAAAATCTTGATAAGACGACAGATGTTTGCGCTTTTCTCTTTGGATCAAAGTCGTCTACGCTCACAAGATGTGCTGTGCTGCTTTATAATAATAATAAAAAAAAATCTTTTGCAAATTTTATCTATCAAAGACAGAGAGAGAGAGAGAGAGAGAGAGATAGAGTCGGGGTCCAATGGACGAAGAAGGAGAAAAACAAACTGTACCTCCTCTTCCTCCTTCCGCGGCCGCTGAAGAAACTAGGGCTCCGGAACTACAATCCGATCCTCCAACTCCATTCGATCCCAGTCGAAGTAAATTCCCTTTCTCTACTCTTCTATTGTATCGTCTTGTTTTTAGGGTTTTCTTTTTTGTCTATCTATCTACCTGACTGATTAATTCACCTTGAGATAGTGATTGGTATTATTAAGAGGAAGGGGTTGATCAAAGAGCTGGCAGCGGTGTACCACGCTCAGTGCCTTTTTTATTGTCAGCAACTTTTGGATCTACAGAAAAATTGCCAAGAGGTCACTCCTTCCCTCCATCTAACTATTTTGTTTTCTTGTACTTGCTCAATTCAGTTCTTATCACTTAAGTGTTTGTCAAAAAAACTTACTTGCAGCCATTTGTTGAATTAAGAGCTGCTACTGCTGCTGATGATTCAAGAAAAGAAACAATGAGGCCCCCCAAACGCCTCAAGAAGTCCCGCTGATAAAATCATACTGTTTTGTTTTAATAGATCAACATTCTCTTGCTTTGTTTTGTCTTTTGATGGATTACTCTAGGTTGGAAAGGTCACTGTCACTTTGTTTTCACCAAAATCATGTTCTCCACTTATTCAGTGTTGCTCCTGCTTGCAATGCCCTGTGTCCTCTGCCTGCTCGTCCACCATCTTGTAGAATTGAAAAAAAAAAAAAAACTCTTATGGCTTCATTGTTTCTCTTCAAGTTTCACCTATTTTCAATGTTTCGATTATTTCCTATTTATCTTTTAGCTGCATCACTCGAGCTTGTCTGCCTAAAAACTGGGTTCTTGCACTTGTTACTCAGATCCAACCATCTCATACTACAAGTCTATATGCTACTGCAATTGGTGCTATGCTGTACATACAACTTTTTCAGTTTAACCGGCACCACTTTGGGTTCAGTCAATCACAAGTGAGGCACATGTATCTTTATAAGCTGTACTGTTTAGAGGGAAAGTAGTGCAAATCTTTAACAAATGTTTTTCGTGCTGTGATCAATATGTTGTTATTGTCATCATAATGCCCAACAAATACATTGACTATGATATATCCATTGCTCAGGACAAGAATGGTGCTATGCTAGTCTAGCATCTTAGATAATTTTGTTGCTGTAACCTTTTCTTAATTTGTGGGTTTTATGAATGATTAGTTACTTAATGGTAGAGCAGTGTTATTGTTGACTGATTTGTGGTTCCAATCCGTGCTTGGACTGGTGTTCTTTGATGCGAATTTGCAAACTCAGACTTGGTGTAAGTAAGGCTTGTGTTGGTCACAGTTTTCTTGCCATGCTATTTCTGGCTATTCGTCAGTGGCAATGCAAGGAAACTGAAGGGCCAATTCTATACATATGAGAATCGTTCGGGCATCAGTAGCTTTTCTATTTTTATCTTCCTTTTTGAAATGTCAAACCGTTCAGTCAACAAGCCATCTTCTTATAATCAATGAATGGAGTTTTTGTCTTGATGATGATTTCTTTAAGAATCCATGATCAGTTAGTTATCGTAAAAAATGCATGACTGAGTAACTGTAAAAAAATGGATGCCTATGAGGAGTTGAGAACAAATATAAAATGATGTGGTTAAAGCAAATACACTAAAAATGAATGAAACCTCGTTAAATCAATTATATATTTCTATCTATTTTTGCGATGAAGAGGTGAAAATGGCTTGGCAAAAAGGCATGAAAAGTATAAAAGCTGTGAGTTGCAGATGACAAGGGGACAAGCTACTCCTCCCCTAAAAAAATAACAAAAACCCTTTACCTAAAAAGATAATTTTAAAGAAATTAGGGTAAAAAGATAATTTACCTTGGAAGATTTCTCTCTAGGCTTCTCCAAAGTTCTATATTTACCTAAAGAATGATCACAAATAAATTAAAGATACCATAGCTTTCTGGACACAAATAAGCACATATGCATACACTAAATGCAAAAAAGACAAGAAGATCTCAAAATTGCAAAAAAATGGATGAAATACTTACAGCATCAAGCAAAGAACTATCCTGGTTACCATTCTCAAGCATAGAAGGCCTAGACAAAAGATCCTTCACCATACTCTTCATCAAACAATCCTTGACTTATAGGCAGTGAATTATTGGGAAAAATCTCATTAATTAACAACCATTGCTAGCAAATAAATTATTCCAAGTTCATCTAATGTAATGGAAACTGTAACAATGGTTGGCTAGCAACAATTGTCTTGTTCAAGAGAAAGCATTATTCTCAAGTTTATGCACTCCAAATAAAGAAAATTTAATGGAAGGAGATTATATGGGTCAGGGAATAATCTAGGTAAACCCTGGAAGATAAATACAAAATGACTGTTAGATGGGAGGAGGTATAATGTAATTTATTTATTTTTTATAATGTATCTCAATAAAAATCTAAAATATCTTGAAAAAAAACCATAAAAGTGGTCAGACAACTAAGCCAACGAGATGGGGCCCACATACTTGGCATAATGGAAAGCCCCACTCACGTGGATCTACTATGTCAAACCTGATATACATGGGCTTGCAAGGCCAGGTCCTCACAACTAGTCTTCTTGTTATTTTGGTGAGACGTATATAATATTTTATTTACTTTTTTTTTAAAAAAAGTATAGATAATGCATCGCTTGACTATTCAGATTTCGATCATAAAAAAAAGTGGTTCAAAATTTGAGTTGGGGTTTCTTGGATTAAAAAAAAAAACTATTTTTTACTCATTTTCATAAAAAAAACACTTAATAAACATTTTTGGAACCTCAATAAACTAATTTCTCAACTCAAAACAACTCTAAATAAGATAAAAAGACTTAAAAATAAATCATAAAAAAATCTCTTTACAATCATGATTTACTTTTATGGGAAATTTGGAAGATAAAAGACATTTAAATGGCACTCTTCTTGTCAAAAGGAACACGTTGACACTAAATTTGGTTTTTTTGTTCATAGAATCTAGTCAACTGACTATTTTTTCTTTTCTCCGTCATATTTTGATGACTATCTCTCTTCTCTCTCAAACTCATAGATTGAAATATAAACAAAATAAACTTTTCGAACCACAATGTAAAAGTTTCATATTACATAGACCCAAATTGAAAAGGAATAGATTTTGGAGGCAAGAATTTTTTAAAAAGGAGCCTTATGAATAATTTAAAAAAAGCCTATATTTTTATCTCATTGACAAATTTGGTCCTCACATTTTAAATTTTTTGCAAGCAACAAAATTGATTTTTTTTGTTTTTTGCAAAATGGAATATCAACCCAATGTCATGACATTTTTTTTACATGCAATAACCTCATAAAAAAATAATAAAAAATTATTAAACCTAATTCTCAATTAACAAAATATAGAAAGATGAATTATTTTATTAAAAAAATATTGTTCAACCAGAGAAAAAATACTTTAAAAACAAAATAAAAGGACGGAAAACACTACTCACATGCGAGAGGAAGAGGAGGAGGTATAGTATATTTTTCCCATCTCATTTAGATTTCCTTGTAAATGTAATTGTTGATCCTACATATAAATGTAAATTATAAGAGAAATTAATGAACACTGATGAACAAAGTTCTCACTGATGATTAAATCATTACTTTTTAACAAATGAAAACATCTCAAATATATATGATTGAGTAGAAGATTTATTCATTTATTTTACCTAAAACTTTATAGATATAAAAATCCCATGTTTTTCCATTAATATATTATGACTTTAATGATATTCGAATATATCTGAACCAAATTTTAAATATATTTTTATGCTAAGTATTGAAACAACTAAATAAATGCGTATATCTTAACAATATTTTTATTTTGTAGAACTTATCTATTGTTATTCAAGATTATTTATCAATAATGTTCTTATTAGACTAAAATATTTTATTTAATTATATATGTTCTTTAAAATAAAGTGGAAGGATAATCCGATGATTTGGTTGTAGTTATCCAAAATCCGAATTGCAGCTATTAATTTTTTATTTGAATATGATAAACGTTACACCAAAAATGATAACCATGAATATGCATTATTATTCTTACTCTTTTATTTATTATATATGTTAAAAACTTAACAATGAATTATAATTTAATCCCTGTATATTTTTTTACTTAAGCTATGTGTTAGTTCTTCTGATTTTAAAAATTATAAATTAACCATTTTATCATAGTCAATTATCAATTCATTTTTAGATTTTTAAATGCACTTTTGGTTTCTCTTTTGTATAAGGTGAGGATTTTAGAGATTTAAGTAGTAATAATAAATAATTTAGAAAAATAATAATTGTTGTTGTTACCCATTTTTTACCCAAAAAAATACAAAAATAAAATCCAAAATACAAGTGGTTTCACATAAATAAAGCCTAGAAGATTGCCAAAGTTGGTGGAGAATGACCAAATGAAAAGTGGAAAATTTAGAGGACCAGAATGTACAAAGAATAATAAAATTAGTTGTCCAATTCTGATTGAAAAGACTCATTCGGTGAATTTTTTTTTTATTTAGGGTAAAGAAATACAAATTTGGAGGAGAAAGAAATCAAAGAGGATTTTAGAAGGCTTAATTGAGGACTTAATTGTAAGAAGAATCAGTTTTTTGGAGTCAATTTGGATGTTAATTGAAAACATTGAAGTTTAGGGGATTGAAATTGAACTTTGAAAAGTTTAATTGGTCAAATAAAGGGCTTAATTGTAAAAAAAATAAAGTTTGATAGCCAATTAGGGGTTTGATTGAAGAAATTCAAAATCAAGGATCAAATCGTAAAGGCGCGAGACTTCAAGGGCTGAAATTCACTAAATCAGAGGCCAAATTAAAAAAAAATTGAAAGTTTGATAATCAATTAAGAGTCCAAATACACAAATCAAAAACCAAGGACCAAGATGAAAGTGACGCTAAACTTTTGGTCTAATAATTGAGTTTAGCAGGGGTGAAATTTCATGAAATTAAGAGTTTAGGAAGCAATTACGGGTGCAATTAAAAGCAATTGGAAGAATAGGAACAAAAATGAAATCTGTTAGACCCCAAATTAAAAATTCTAATTTCTAAAGAATTAACCTAGATTATGCGTTGTTCACCCATTATTCATCTCTTTCCTTGGCAATTTTAGATGATTGAGTTGGTACATTCCAAAAGCTTGTTGTAGAGTTCTAGACCTTCAAATGACACGAGATTTTTTTGCAAATGGAAGAAGAACATCCCCTCTACAATCCCATTTCCATGAAATTGGACGTTTACATCCCAATTATTCCATAAAAGTCTCCAACATCTTGTCCCTAATTAGCTATCATTGCATTTCAGATTTTAGGCTGATCAAGTTGGTACCTTTAAACGAATAAATATAGAGCTACAAAACTTTGAATAGAGCAAGGATAGATTCAAATGAAAGGTGTGCATCTCCTCTACTAGGTTCAGGTGGTCTTCGATGATGTTTACATTGAAGTTTCTCTAGCAAAACCTCGAAAGTGGTCAACCCAGTCAACCTTTAATGAGATATCAATTTGTGCAAAACCACCTATCATGTTCATATGTTCACACTTAGAAACTCTCATAGATTTCTTATCAAGGGCCATAAATCTTTCATCCAAGATCAGAAGGTGAAAAATGCATATCTTTGTCTACAAGAAAAAGAAAACCACCTAAGCAAAACCACCATCCCCAAAAACCATTGAACGACAAAGGTTGCAGTTGTCAACATTTGTCTAGAGCTCTCTTATTTTGATTAAAGGATTGAGTTTTCATTAATCTTTGAGGGAATCCACAAAAAATCTAGAAAAAACCCTATAAATACACCTAGAAATCAAAGAAAAAAAGAGAGGGGGAGGAAAGAAAAACATGAGGATATACTTTGTGAAAAATGACTCTAGTGTAAATGTTCAAAGACCAAACATAGAATGTTTAACAAGCTTTAGAAAGAATAGAAAGTGGAAGAGAAAGAAGGAAGAAAAATAGAAGGGAAGTAGCAGCCTCTAGCCAACAAACTTGGAGAAGTTATAACCATGTGAAAACTCAAGGGTGGAATCCATGTGACCTGCTCATTCATGCTTTTTCAATGTATAATATCATTTTTGAATTTTTTTGGTATTATTTTGTATTTTAACATTTATGTGGATTGATGAATGAAAATGTTGTTTTGATTGATTAATCTTGTTTTAAAGTTGTTAATATTATTGAGATATTTAAAAGGTGTTTATGTGTTTGGTTTTGACAAAGTATAGTAGTTTTGAAATCTGTCGAAGGTAGTGGTAAGTGTTTGATGGCTTTTTCTTAGTTGTTAATGCATGTTCTTGATTGTTAAGTTTAGTTTGGGTCTTAAGTGTTTAAAAAGCCAGTTTTGGATTGAGTTTTGATGTTTTTATTGACTGATAATAGGGTTACAGTTCTGGAAGTTGAAATCTTATACATGTTCTTAATGATTCTAGGTTATTTGTTAGTGTTTTTTATTCAAACCTATTTGTTTATGATAATGTGGCTTGTTAGGGCTAAAAGAGTTTGGTTTGGAGGTCTAAAATGTATTTTCTAGGCAACATGAGTTCATGTTTTTCATGTTCATCGGAAAAACATTGTCATGAGTGCTAGTTTTATGTTTCATTTTGATTTGATTTTGGTTTCTGCAAATTTGTATATCATTATTAGTAAATAATCTAGGGTTTTCATGCATCAAAAATATGTTTTTATGGGTTTTAATCTTAAGATTTTGGTTTTGAATCGAAACCATTTTAATCAAAATCATGATTTTTTATCTATGCTTGATTGCGAACAAAACCTTGCTTTTTATTACTTTGAATCTGATCTAGTTTGATATTTACGTTGCTGAGTTTGAGTTTGAATGTTTTTCATGTTCTTCATTTTCCTTGGTACTTGATCTGGTTTTGTTAGGAAATTTCATGTTCTTCATTTTCCTTTGTTTTGATTTGGTTTCGGTTTAATTTCCATTATGGTTTAGTTTTGGGTTAAACCTTGGTTTTGGTTCGGATCATGATTGAACCTTGTCACAGCACCTAGATGGACCCTTCCCATAAGAATTTATCCAAGTATACAAGCCCATAATAATAAATTCAAAATGCTAAATTTAGTTATGGGAGTAAATCTTTATTCCAAGTCATAAACATTTTATTAATTAGAAATTCATCAAAACCCTTAAACAATATCTGGATTACACAATACACTAACATATGCTAGAGATATTAATGTCTTTCTTAACAACCATCAATCTTTTAGTTTTAAAATTTATGATAAAACTAGTATATTCATAATCCTAAAACCAAATAAATACATGTTAAATGAATCCTTTATCAGAATATTCCGCCACACCGAGCTTACAAATGCCTAAATTGTTACGTAAGACTAACACAATGACTAAGTACAGACTTAATTAATTATTTTCCTGAAAATAGAAGGATCAAGTAACAGAGAACACAAAACTCATAATAGCAAATCACAAAAGATGCCACCAAATCTTGTCAATAGATAATGAATGGCAGCACCGTGCGCCGTGCGGTGCTGGTAGTCATTGACTACACTAATGATTTATTGATGAAAGTGGCTTGTCAATTTAAGAAGTAGTAGACACGCGCTTATTGATGAGATGAGGAGGAAGAATTATTGTCTCTATGGCCTTAATATTTCAAAACTAAAGGCTATTCATTCATAAGAATAATAATGAGCAATACATTAAGCGTTGAAAAATTATTATGGAACATGGATTTATTGTATTATAAATTATATTGTAAACATAAAACGTTTATTTTAATGATACTGTAGCATCTAAGAGCATTATCATTGTTATTTTTTAGTTAAAAAATATTACTAGAAGCATTGTTTTTTTTTTTTATGCCAAAAATTACTAGGTCTGATTTAGTAACTAGACTCATTACTATTAATTCTAGCTTAGAAATCAGATCCAAATCGCTTCGAAAAAGTATCGGGTTTGGTTTACAGCCAGATTCAATACTATTAGGCCTCACTTGGAAGCCAGACCCAAACCACTCCAACACAAATACGAATGCTCTTTCAACAGTGGCATATGTCCCTAAAATTTTGAATTTTTCAAAAAACTGACTACATGCCTTGTAGGTATGGCTTGACAGTCAGACCCAAGGCTGACAGTTTTTTTTTCATTTAAGATATTTTTAATTTTATTCTTTTAATTCAAATTAATATTTTATGATGTTTTTGTATTATTTTGATGTGATGATATAAAAAATAAAAAAAATGTTATCTCAATATATATTTTAAAAATAACTGTTACTTAATAATATTATAACTAGTATATTGGTCCACACTCCGCAACGGGTCAATAAAATTTTGTTTTTCAAATGTAAAAATACTTGAGTTGGGTTAAAAGCACGGAATGTATTTGCACTATCACCATCTTCAAATAAAATATTTTTTATAATAGCATCATAAATAATGTATAGTAGAGCAACGCACAATACATTGATAACTAATTTCTTTCCCAAATCGCTTAAATTAATATGATATG
Source organism: Populus simonii (assembly GCA_007827005.2). Classification (NCBI taxonomy): domain Eukaryota; kingdom Viridiplantae; phylum Streptophyta; class Magnoliopsida; order Malpighiales; family Salicaceae; genus Populus; species Populus simonii. The sequence goes on from CM017467.2 coordinate 13,535,175, forward strand.
AATATACTTGGAAATTACACCCACACATCAACTTGCGTGAATTAAAAAAAAATTAAAATAAAATAAATAAAGGAATGAAGAGATTTGAATCTCTAATTGCTAATTAACTCTAGGTATTTGGCAGATTGTTATAAAAATCAAATGGGTTTTCAAAGAAAAAGAAATCAGATCAAGATAATTGATCGAATAATCAAATATTGCGAGGGACGATCGATTCTTGGTTGTTTGCTTGACTACAACGATTCAACAAAACAACACTTGATTGTAAAGAGATGATTAAGCTTGCGAGTCAAGGGAACACTAGAATGAAACAAAAAGTGACAAAAACCCATGTGTGGATCATGATTTTAATTCCTGCCCATATCAAACCTTCGAGGGATGGTGACATTCCCCTTAAATCATCATTATTGAAAAATTTATTGAAAAATCATCATTGAAAACCATTAAAAAATACATCCTATTTTTAACAAAATAATTTAAAAACATAAAAAAAATAATTTTTAACAAAAACAATTCAAAATTTAAGAGAATATAGTTTACACGGACTCTTGGTATTTCATGAATCCAGTCTTATCCTGAAAATTTTTTTTATTGAAAAATCATCATTAAAAACCATTAAAAAATACATCCTGAATAGTTAAAGCATACAAATTATTAAAACTCCATCCTTAAAATCAAAACCCCATGAAATAAAACCATTAAACTAAGAAAAACTAACGCACCTGGGATTTTTAAAGTTGCATTTATTGTGAATTGCAAGCTCATTGACATTGTGGTTTCACACAACGCCATTTTTTTTTGTTTTTTTTACTTGAATTTTTTTTTATTTGACTCTTCCATATTTATATTATTCATGTTTGACTATGATAGTTTATTTCGATTAGCTCACTATGAATTCATAGAGGGGAAAAACATTCTGCCATTTATCTCATACATAATTTTGCAAAAGATTGCTTGGGTGTTTTATTTTCCGAGAGATTAAAACTCAAGGGACTATAATTGAAGGAAAGCCACCTATAATGGAAGCCCTCGTCGAAACGCTTCTAAAGACATAAAAAAAAAGAGTCATTTTTGAAGGCTAAAGGAAGTTGCATGCGACAACAACATTCAGGCAAGTCCTCTCACATGATGGCACATGTTCTCAACTTGCTACATATTTGTTTTTTGCTTTGTTCAAATTAGTCCCTACTTTTATAATAACCCTTCATTCGAGTCTTTAATTTCATTGCATAGAGCCCAAGCCGTTTTCTTTTAATTTAGTCTATAATTATCTTATAAATATTCAATTTAGGTTGGAATTTCCATCCGACCTAAGCCCAATAAAAGCCCAACCGAGGGAGAAAATAAGAAGAAAAAAAAAAGGACAACTAACCAGTCAGATTAGCGAATTGTGATCAAACTCATAACCTGGATCATAAATTTAGTATTTAACATAGGTTGACCGAGAGTAATCTAATATGCCTCCGTCTCAATATTAAAATAATAAAAAAATATATATCATTTCCAATTAGAGAAATATTTTCTATAAAAAAATTTTCCTTTACTTTAAATTAATATTTTTTGATTGTTTTTGTATTATTTTGATATAATGATATAAAAAAAATAAAAATATATATATTTTTAAAAATAACAGTTACATTGGGTTTGGCTTTCAAGCCAGACCCAAATCGCTTACAAAGTTGATGGGTCTGGCTTGACAGCCAGACCCAATGTTATGAGTATAGCTTGGAAGTCAACCTTAAATCGCTTTAACACTAATATGAATGCTTCTTTGGCAATGGCACGGTCCCCAAAACTTTAAATTTTTCAAAAAAAGTGATTACATGCCTCATATAAAGGAGAGGCAGTGATTAATGACATAGTGAGAGAAGATTATTAGGTTTGATTTCACAACCAGATCGAATATATTTTTAATATTTTTATATTATTTTGATATGATGATAAATATAAAAAGTTAATCCAAGAATATTAAATATAACTCTACAACTAGATCCAAAATAATTGGATATAGCTCAGCGGCAAACTCAAAAATATTGAATATGAGTTAGACAAGTTAAACCTAATAGCGGTTGCGAAGTACGCTTTATATATTGAAACTGAAAATTATTATTAATTTGATGTGAAGCGCGGACTAATAAACTATCGAAGCATAAAAATACTAATTTTGGTTTTAGAGACTGCTTCTCTTCAGCGTGGAAGAACCCATAGGTTCTCCGCCTTGCTTTCTCTGCTGGGATTGGTGGCCTTCTCTTTGGATATGACACAGGCAATTACTCTTTCTTTCTCATGCAGATAATGACAAGTATCGGGGATTATTCTCCTGCTGATTATATTTGCTTTTCTGTTTCAAATAAACTCCTATTAAATGGGATGACTTGTTATTCTGTTGACTATTTCCTTTCCTGCACTTTGCCACGTCTTTGTTTATCGTGGGCTGTAATTTCTACATTCTGTTATTTTCTACATTCTGTTATTCATGTAAGGCTATATAATAGCCAACGTTATCATTCAATAAACTAAGTCATTCTCCCAGTTTTGTTGTGTTTCTTCCTGTCATAGTTTTTGATTCATAACATTCTGGTATCAGAGCCCCCACTGGGCTTGAAGAAAACAAAGCAGCAGTCTTTGTAATTTGCAGCAGCAAAAGAGATGACGAGTGAAGGAAATTTCATTCAGCCGGCCATTCCTCGCTTCAATGGTCACTACGATCATTGGAGTATGTTGATGGAAAATTTTTTGAGATCCAAGGAGTACTGGAGTCTAGTTGAGACTGGTTATGTTGAACCAGAAGATGATGCATCATTGACAGATGCACAACAGAAGAAATTTGAAGAAGAAAAGCTGAAAGATTTGAAGGTGAAAAATTACTTGTTTCAAGCTATAGATCGAACTATTCTGGAAACTATCCTCCAGAAAGACACTTCTAAACAAATTTGGGATTCTATGAGAAGGAAGTACGAGGGCAATACAAGGGTTGAAACGATCAATTCTTCAAGCTCTTCGCAAAGAGTTTGAGATTCTTGAGATGAAATCTGGAGAAGGTGTCTCTGACTATTTCTCAAGAGTGATGACTGTTGCCAATAAAATGAGGATTTATGGTGAACAGATGAGAGATGTTACAATAGTCGAAAAAATACTTCGATCACTGAATGACAAATTCAATTACATTGTTTGTTCTATTGAAGAATCGAAGGATATTGATATTCTATCGATTGATGAACTACAAAGTTTTCTAGTTGTTCATGAACAAAGTTTCATAGACATAATAGAGAAGAGCAGGCACTGAAAGTAACCTTTGAAGACAGAGCAGAAGGCAGCAGAGGACGTGGCCGTGGATTCTTTCGAGGAAGAGGCAGAGGCAGAGGACGTCAATATTTTCATAAAGCTCTTGTGGAGTGCTACAAGTGCCATAAACTAGGACACTTCCAGTCTGAATGTCCGAGTTGGGACAAAGAGGCAAATTATGCTGAGTTTGGAGAAGAAGAGGAGATGCTATTAATGTCCTATGTAGAGTTGAATGAAGCAAAAAGAGAAGACGTTTGGTTCTTGGATTCAGGATGCAGTAACCATATGTGTGGAAATAAAAATTCTTTTTGTGATCTAAATGAGAATTTCAGACAGATAGTGAAGCTAGGGAATAACTCAAAGATGACAGTGATGGGGAAGGGAAATGTGAGACTGAAAGTGAATGGATTATCTCATGTGGTGACTGAAGTGTTCTTCATTCCTGACTTGAAGAATAATTTGCTGAGCATCGGACAGTTGCAGGAAAAAGGCTTAGCAATTCTTATTAAGCATGACTTGTGTAAAATTTATCATCCTACGAAAGGTTTATTCATTCAAACCGCGATGTCTGCCAATAGAATGCTCATCCTATTGGCTGCGTCACAACCGAATAAACCAACTTGTTTTTACACAGCTACACAAGACTTGTCATACCTATGGCACTGCAGATACGGGCACTTGAGCCACAAAGGCTTGAGAACTCTTCAGGTTAAGCAAATGGTGCATGGATTACCACAACTGGAAGCTTCAACAACCATCTGCACTGATTGCATGATTGGAAAACAGCACAGAGATCCAATCCCGAAGAGAAGTACTTGGAGGAGCATCACAAAAGCTTCAGCTAATTCATGCTGACATATGTGGTCCTATCTCGCCTTCATCAAATAGCAAGAAAGGTATCTAATCTGCTTCATTGATGATTTCAGTAGAAATCATGGGTGTATTTTTTGGTTGAAAAATCTGAAGCATTAGTTACTTTCAAGTATTTTAAGAAATCTGTTGAGAAGGAGATGGATGCTTATATTTAAATGTCTACGTACTGACCGTGGAGGTGAGTTTACCTCACAAGATTTCAACGATTTTTGCAAAGAAAAATGGAATCAAAAGACAGTGACAGCAGCTACACTCACAGCAGAATGGAGTTGCCAGAAAGGAAGAATCGGACCATTATGAACTTTGGTACGAAGTATGCTTTCAGAGAAGAAGATACCGCAGACGTTTTGGCCAGAAGCTGTGAATTGGACAATATATATTCTGAACCGAAGTCCCACTTTGGCAGTACAAAATATAACTCCAGAGGAGGCTTGGAGTGGGATAAAACCTTCGGTTGAACTTTTCGTGTGTTTGGATGCCTGCACACGTTCATGTACCTGATGCCAAAAGAACAAAGCTGGAGAACAAAAGTATTGCCTGTGTGTTGCTGGGGATCAGTGAGGAGTCAAAGGCATATAGGCTTTACAATCCAATAACCAAGAAAATTATTACCAGCAGAGATGTAGTTTTGAAGAAACAACAAATCTTGGAATTGGATGATAAGAACATGTGGTGACTGTATTGGAATGGGGAGACAATGATGAAGAAGCTACTGTAAGTGAAGATGGCGATATTGCAGAAGGGAATGGTGATATTGCAGAAGAGGCTGAGAATGCTCCAAATGGCGATATTGCACAAGGGGATGGTGATATTGCAGAAGAGGCTGAGAATGCTCCAACAGATATAGTGAATTGATGCAACCATATTATTCAATAATTTCACCCACATTTAACTAGTGTTTTGCCTATGTTTTATATATAAAATGCCTTGATATTCTTTGTTTATGTTTTGAAGGCACTTTTGGATGAAAGATGCAAAAAAGAGTAAATTGGAGATAATTGGCAGATTTGACCTTCAGTCGATGTTTTGTGCAGAGCATGAGTTCTAGAGGTTGAAATGAAGTGATTCCAGTGGCATTAAAAAGCTAACATCCATACCTTTCTGGACATCTAAGGCAAGAAAATAAAATAAGGAAGAGCATGGAAATCGCAGCCTTCAAAGTCAAATCTCGCAATCTGCCAGTGTTGACCTTCGGCCATTCCAACTTGAATATCTGGAGCTACAGACGTCCAATTGATGTAAACTCAATTTTGTTGGATTCATGACTCAAAGGTCTATAAACGCTCCAAATTTCAGCCAAAAACGATGTCATATGAGGGAGATATGATTTTTCAAAGATGACATCTGAATTCTGCCAGCAAACAAGTTTCGTGAAGAAACTCGTCCAAATTACGTTCCGAAGCATCTAAACCGATATCCAAGTTTTTATTTCAGCAATTTAGCTCCTCTAAGTCAAAGCTTGAAGATTTCATGCAAGGCTATTTCTCCTTTTTTAGGAAAATAGTTATTGAAGTACTTAATGTAAACAGTCTACTTAATGGAGGACTATTTTGTAAAATAGAGACCTAGGGTTTCCTAGGATATAAAAGAATGAGAGAAGAGAAGGGGGGCAGCCAGCCAAGAAGAGAAAAACGCCCCCTTCCTCTAAGAAACCCTAAATCATGCATTCTTCCTTCTTTTTGATTAGTTTTTCAACAAACATGCAAGGCTAAACACTTTTTCTTGGTTGCAAGGACACGGAAACCTTCGGATTTCAAGAACTGTGAGATTTATTTTACCTTTTCTTTTCAGTTTATATGATGAATATGTTTGTTCTCCTATGCTTATTTTTCCTATGATTGTTTATTTTAATTGCTAGAGCGGACTCTAAGTTATTATTGTAGACAATCTATTGTTAAGTTTGATATCAAAACCGGAGTTGTGGTATATGAACTTGTGAAGCAACTGAGTTTAATAATTGTGGCGGATCTACGTTATTAATCTTAGGGAGAACATTCAATCAAATCAAACATAGACTGCGGACAGTTATGTTTTCTTGATTAATCAACTTATCTAGTTCTTAAGGCTGCCATTGAATTAAATTACTAGTGCGGACACTGTGGTTGTTTGATGGTTAGGGCTAGTTATACGGCGGATCCGTTAACTAACCAATGTTAAGAAGAGATAAATATTCAGAATATAAATTGATGTTTCGTTTCCATGATCAGTTCTGATTTCTGTAGGTGGATGTGTGCTTGTGACCAAGGTTTGTTCTCTTGATAATTTTCTGATTTTATTAAATTTAGTTTGATAGTTTTCTGTTTTCTTTTGCTTTAGCCTAGATAACGTCCAAACCCCCCCCAAATTGCATATCATCTAGCATAAAAATCTGACTTGAATCTTCCTCGTGGGATCGACCCCTTGCTTGCTCTATACTATCTTGTGTGTTGTGTTTTAAGCTAGGGTAATTAATTTGTGCGACCGCGACATCGCAACAAATTTTGGCGCCGCTGCCGGGGAAGTAATTTTAGTTGATTCTTGTGCTATTATTTTTATTTTCTGTGATTGTTATTTATTTTTCTGAAAAAAAAAAAGAAACAGAATTTTTGCTTGCGACGGTACTGTTCACTTGTGGCAGCGGTACTGTTCAAAACAGAGTTTTTGGTGGATTTAGGTATTGGCCTTTTGTTTACTGAAGGGAAACGATGTTCTAAACAGGACTAGTGGTAAACCACTAGCCCCACCCTATTGAGGCCAAATTCCACTGTTTTCTAGTGTTTTTAGGCAGTTTTAGGTTTCTACCGTAGGATTTTCGTACAATTTGCATTGTTTTCGATCTCTTGTGTGGTTACTTTCTTTTGAGTTTTCTTAGCAATTTATGCCTGTGACCCATTCTACTAATCAAATTCAAGTGCAGGTTGATCTTGAAATAGAAAGTACTTTACACAGATTAAGAAAGGAAGCTCGCCTCAACACCATGGCTATTGCACGACAACAAACACTCAAGAGCTTGCTGCTCCTAATGTGGAAAATCAACCATTGTGCATAAACATTGACAATAATGTAAACTTTGAGCTCAAATCTGGTTTTATACATTTGCTACCAACTTTCAATGGTCTTGCAGGAGAAGATCCTCATACTCATCTCAAGGAATTCCATATGGTTTGCGTTGGCATGAAACCGAATGGAGTTGACGAAGAACAGGTTAAGTTGAAAGCTTTCCCTTTCTCTTTAAAAGGGGCAGCAAAGGCATGGTTTTTCTCTATTCTCCCAAGTTCCATTGGAACTTGGAATGCCATGAAGAAGATTTTCCTTGAAAAATATTTCCCAGCATCTCGAGTTGCCAACATAAGGAAAGAAATATGTGGGATTCGACAATCTCATGGAGAGACACTTTCCGAGTATTGGGAAAGATTTGAGCAACTGTGCATTCAATGCCCTCATCATCAAATACCCGATCAGCTGCTCATTCAATATTTCTATGAAGGATTGATGCCTACTGACCGTAGTATCATTGATGCTGCAAGTGGAGGGGCATTGGTAGATAAGACACCCGAGGCTGCACGCCAATTGATCTCAAACATGGCAGCCAACTCGAAACAGTTTGGCACTCATGGAGACTTCGCAAATAAACGAGTAAATGAGGTAAGTATTTCTAACCTTGAGAATAAAGTTAATGATCTTACTTCTCTTGTGCGTTCTTTGGCTTGTGGCAATGTACAGCAGGTGAAAGTTTGTAGCATATGCTCCTTACAAGGACATGCTTCAGATATGTGCCCAACAATGCAAGAAGATTACATTGAACAAGCTAATGCAGTTGATGGAGCATTCAATGGACAGTCCCAGCGTAAATATGATCCCTTTTCCAACACGTACAATCCTGCATGGAGAGATCATCCCAACTTATGCTATGGGAACCCACCTCAACAAGGCAATCAAGGCCGACAGTTCCATCCCCATGGATTTCAATCCCAACAGAATTATCAAGCAAGACAGCCCCCTCCATTCACAAACTCTAATGTTATGGGGTCATCATCCAATGATGATCTTCGTGAGATGATGAAAACTTTGGCTTCTAACACTGTGACCTTGCAACAAAATGTCATGTCTTTTCAACAGGAAACACGGTCAAGTATTCACAACTTGGAGAAGAAAATGGGGCAAGTAGCTTCAAGTGTGGGGAAATTGGAAGCACAAATGAATGGAAAATTGCCCTCCCAAGCATTGAATCCAATAGAGAATGTTAGTGCGATCATGGTGCGAAGTGTGAAAGAACTTGAAGAGAAAAGGTCAAAACAAATTGAGATGGAGGAAGAAGAAGAGATAGAAACTGAATTGAGTACAAAGAAGGAACATCCTCTTCCTCTACAAACTGAAATATCGACCAACACTCCAAAGGTAACTCCTCATTCAATGAATTCCAGTTTTAAAATAATTCCACCCTTTCCTGTGAGTTCTTCTAGGTCAAAGAAAGAGGACAAAGAAAAAGAGATTTTAGAGGTTTTCAAGAAAGTAGAACTCAACATTCCTTTGCTTGATGTTATCAAGCAAATTCCCAAGTATGCCAAATTCTTGAAGGAGTTGTGTACTACCAAGAGAGCTTTCAAACTAAAAGGTCATGAAATGGTAAGTATGGGTGAAGTTGTATCTGCTATTGTTCAAAAGAATATGCCTTTGAAGCAAAAAGACCCAGGTGCGTTTACTATCCCATGTGTTATTGGTAATGCTAGTTTCAAAAGGGCCTTGTGCGATTTAGGTGCATCCATTAGTGTTATGCCTAAACATGTTTATGATTCTCTTAGTCTTGAGCCTTTGAATAAAACTAGCATTGTAATACAACTTGCGGATCGTAGTTTTGTTTACCCACTTGGTGTGATAGAAGATGTCCTAGTCAAGATTGACAGTTTGGTCATTCCATGCGACTTTTATATTCTTGATATGGAACATGATTCTTGTGATTCATCAAACAGCACTCCTATATTATTTGGGAGACCATTCTTGAAAACTGCCAATACAAAAATTGATTGTGGTAAGGATACTTTGTCTATGGAGGTAGGAGATGAAAAAATTGAATTTAATTTTCATGATGCAATGACATATCCTTATAGCAATGTTTATTCTATTACATGTTATGACCAAGTTGATAAGTGTATGCAGCAAGTTTGTGATTTTGATAGTGAGGATGGATTAAGCGTAGCTTTGAGCTGTGGCTATAATTTTACCAAGATAAAGAGATGGAGAGGCATATATGTGTTCTCCAAAATGTGCATGACTCAGCATTGGATTTACAAGCTTTGCAAATTGTACTCCATGATGCAGGAGTCATTTACCTCATCATGGATAGTGAATGGGTGGCGCCTATCCTTTTGGTGCCTAAAAAGATTGGAATTACGTTGGAAGAGATTCGAAATGATTCTTACGAGAATGCAAGGATTTATAAAGAAAAGACTAAGAGTCTCCATGACCAAATGATTACAAGAAAAGAGTTTAATGTTGGAGACAAAGTCCTCTTTTATCATTCGCGTTTGAAACTTTTTCCTGGAAAGTTGCGCTCTCGTTGGATTGGACCCTTTGTTGTTTCTAATGTTTTTCCTTATGGTGCAGTTGAAATTACAAGTTTAGAAACCAACAAAGTACTCAAGGTCAATAGGCATCGCTTGAAACCTTTCTATGAAGGTTGGACGACAGAACTCACCGCTTTTGTGGAGTTAGCTGAACCAATCTATGAAGAATGAGCATGCAACATGTCGAGGCAATGACATAAAACAAAAGCGCTTACTGGGAGGCAACCCAACACAAAAAGAAAAAAAAAACAGATTTGCTTTCTTTTCCCTTATCTTTTATTTTTCGCATTTTACTTTATTTTTGTCATTCTCCTATATTCCTTTTCTTTTATTTCAACATTGAGGACAATGTTGTGTTTTAAGTGTGGGGGTATTGGGAGAATGTTGGTTTTCTAATTTTGGTTTTCTTTGTTATTTTTCAAAATAAAAAAAAAATTATGTTTGATCTTTTGAACTCCCATTGGTTTTTGAGAATATGAGTATTATGTATGAGAATTAGTTGAGATAGATGAAGATATAAATCAAATGAATGAGTGTGCATGCAAGTTTTAATGTTTAATTGGTTTAGGGATTGACTTTGAGAATATGCCATGTTGACTTTATAGTGTTATACCAATGCAAGCTTTTGAGCCTTCAACATTATATTCTTTGATTGTGCCTTCTTTCAATGATATGTATCTTTAGAACTTGCTTCATATCTTGTTGAGATTACATTCATATTACATATATACATGAAGATGATAAAGGTATTAGGAATTTTAACCACTTGAGCCAAAAAGCCAACCTAAAGCATATTATCCTTAGTGAGCCCTTTTGAGCTTGTTTATCTTTTCTTTGCTTTATCCATGTATAAGCCTTAACTTTTTATATGTTTTCCTTTTCCCCTGGCCAAGGATTAGTAGAGCATATACTTATGATATCTCATGGAATTATGGTTGGAAATTATGTGAAAAGAAAGGAGAAATGATGTTTGATGAAAAGATGGGCAAAGTTGCCAAAGGTAAAAAAAAAAAAGGAAAGAAAAAAAAAAGAAAAGAAAAGAAAAAAAGTGTTCCTTTATGTTCTTAAGATTTTATATTGAAAAAGCTTGAAATCAAAAGAAGTTAAGCATTGGTGATTAAAGATGAAAAATTTATGTGCTTTGATGGAATATCTTGTTTGAAATATCATTTTTAAGAATGCTCTACTTTCTTTGGTTTGAACCTTTTCTTTTACTCTATTTTACCTCACCTTTACCTTAGCCCCATTACAATCAGAAAATAAGACCTTTTGATTCATGCATTGTTTGTAATATGTTATTAATGGAGATGAGATTGAAGAGCAAGTTTGTGGTAGAACATATTCATTGATTGAATTTGAGAGATTTAAACACATAAGCCCTAAACACATGAGTGTTGGAGTGTATATCAATGAGAGGACCTATCACTTTGGCATGACATAGATTTCATTTAAATCTCGACGATTAATTGAATTTTGAAGTTTTCATGTAAATAAATTCATGAAAATTTATACTCTTTATCCTTTTTATTTGTGTTCTTGTTTATAATGCATATATTCTTAGATATTGATGGGAGATTAGAAGATTATTCATAGTGATTTCATTTAATTTAACTTCAATTTGATTTTACCTATCCTTTCTCGAGGACGAGCAAGAGCTAAGTGTGGGGGTATTTGATGCAACCATATTATTCAATAATTTCACCCACATTTAACTAGTGTTTTGCCTATGTTTTATATATAAAATGCCTTGATATTCTTTGTTTATGTTTTGAAGGCACTTTTGGATGAAAGATGCAAAAAAGAGTAAATTGGAGATAATTGGCAGATTTGACCTTCAGTCGATGTTTTGTGCAGAGCATGAGTTCTAGAGGTTGAAATGAAGTGATTCCAGTGGCATTAAAAAGCTAACATCCATACCTTTCTGGACATCTAAGGCAAGAAAATAAAATAAGGAAGAGCATGGAAATCGCAGCCTTCAAAGTCAAATCTCGCAATCTGCCAGTGTTGACCTTCGGCCATTCCAACTTGAATATCTGGAGCTACAGACGTCCAATTGATGCAAACTCAATTTTGTTGGATTCATGACTCAAAGGTCTATAAACGCTCCAAATTTCAGCCAAAAACGATGTCATATGAGGGAGATATGATTTTTCAAAGATGACATCTGAATTCTGCCAGCAAACAAGTTTCGTGAAGAAACTCGTCCAAATTACGTTCCGAAGCATCTAAACCGATATCCAAGTTTTTATTTCAGCAATTTAGCTCCTCTAAGTCAAAGCTTGAAGATTTCATGCAAGGCTATTTCTCCTTTTTTAGGAAAATAGTTATTGAAGTACTTAAATGTAAACAGTCTACTTAATGGAGGACTATTTTGTAAAATAGAGACCTAGGGTTTCCTAGGATATAAAAAGAATGAGAGAAGAGAAGGGGGGCAGCCAGCCAAGAAGAGAAAAACGCCCCCTTCCTCTAAGAAACCCTAAATCATGCATTCTTCCTTCTTTTTGATTAGTTTTTCAACAAACATGCAAGGCTAAACACTTTTTCTTGGTTGCAAGGACACGGAAACCTTCGGATTTCAAGAACTGTGAGATTTATTTTACCTTTTCTTTTCAGTTTATATGATGAATATGTTTGTTCTCCTATGCTTATTTTTCCTATGATTGTTTATTTTAATTGCTAGAGCGGACTCTAAGTTATTATTGTAGACAATCTATTGTTAAGTTTGATATCAAAACCGGAGTTGTGGTATATGAACTTGTGAAGCAACTGAGTTTAATAATTGTGGCGGATCTACGTTATTAATCTTAGGGAGAACATTCAATCAAATCAAACATAGACTGCGGACAGTTATGTTTTCTTGATTAATCAACTTATCTAGTTCTTAAGGCTGCCATTGAATTAAATTACTAGTGCGGACACTGTGGTTGTTTGATGGTTAGGGCTAGTTATACGGCGGATCCGTTAACTAACCAATGTTAAGAAGAGATAAATATTCAAAATATAAATTGATGTTTCGTTTCCATGATCAGTTCTGATTTCTGTAGGTGGATGTGTGCTTGTGACCAAGGTTTGTTCTCTTGATAATTTTCTGATTTTATTAAATTTAGTTTGATAGTTTTCTGTTTTCTTTTGCTTTAGCCTAGATAACGTCCAAACCCCCCCCAAATTGCATATCATCTAGCATAAAAATCTGACTTGAATCTTCCTCGTGGGATCGACCCCTTGCTTGCTCTATACTATCTTGTGTGTTGTGTTTTAAGCTAGGGTAATTAATTTGTGCGACCGCGACATCGCAACATGAATGAAGGAAGGATAGTAGATGAAGGAATTGCAGAAGGGGCTGAGAATGCTCCACCAGATACAGTGAATGAAAGAAGGCTTCGAAGGCAACCTGTTTGGATGACTAATTATGATGCTGGAGAGGGATTGTCCGAGGAAGAAATGAAGCTAATATGGCCTTGTTTACTTATGATGATCCTTTCTATTTTGAAGAGGCCGTGAAAAGTTCAAAATGGAGAGATGCGATGGATTCTGAGATAAATGCCATAGAAAAGAATAAAACATGGGTGCTAACAGATTTACCTGCAGGTGCAAAGAAGATAGGAGTAAAATGGGTTTACAAAACAAAGCTTAATGAACATGGTGACATTGATAAATACAAGGCTCGTCTTGTGGCTAAAGGGTACGTACAACAACATGGGATTGATTATACAGAAGTTTTTGCTCCTGTGGCAAGGTTGGACACAGTTCGGTTGATTGTTGCATTTGCAGCTACAAAGGGCTGGATAATCTATCAGCTTGACGTAAAATCAGCTTTTCTACATGGAGAACTAAGCGAGGAGGTGTATGTTGAGCAACCAAGAGGCTATGAGCTGTACGAACATCCACACAAAGTCTACAAACTGAAGAAAGCTCTATACGGACTTAAACAAGCTCCACGAGCTTGGTTTAGTCGTATAGAAGCTCATTTTTTAACAGAAGGGTTCGAGAAGTGTCACAATGAACATACATTGTTCACTAAAACAAGCAAAGAAGGTAAAATTCTAATTGTTAGCTTGTATGTTGATGATCTCATTTTTACCGGAAATGATGAAGCAATGTTTAATGAGTTCAAGAGTTCAATGGTACGTGAGTTTGATATGACAGATTTGGGAAAAATGAGGTATTTTCTTGGAATTGAAATTTTGCAAATGGCTGATGGAACCTACATTAGTCAAAGGAAATATTCCTTGGATGTGTTAAAAAGGTTCGGGATGGAGGAGAGCAATTCTGTTAAAAACCCGATAGTTCCTGGCGGTAAAATTTTCAAAGATAAAGAGGGTGTGAAGGTTGATACAACATTTTTTAAGCAAGTGGTAGGGAGTCTCATGTATCTCACAGCAACGAGACCCGACTTGATGTTTGTGGTTAGTCTAATCAGTAGATATGCAGGACAGCCAACAGAACTTCATCTGCAAGTTGCCAAACGAGTGTTGAGGTACTTGAAAGGTACAACAAATTTCGGTATATTCTACAAGAAGGGAGGGAGTGATGAACTCATAGCATTTACTGACAGTGATTATGCTGGTGATTTGGAGGATAGAAAAAGCACTTCAGGATATGTTTTCATGTTGAGTTCTGGTGCAGTGTCATGGTCCTCTAAAAAACAACCTGTTGTCACACTATCAACGACTGAAGCTGAGTTTGTAGCTGCTGCATCTTGCGCATGCCAAGTTGTGTGGATGAGAAGAATTTTGGAGAAACTTGGTCATTCACACGGTAATAGTACTACAATTTTTTGTGACAATAGTTCTACAATTAAATTGTCAAAGAATCCAGTGATGCATGGACGAAGCAAACACATAGATGTGCGGTTTCATTTTTTGCGTGATCTTACTAAGGAGGGAACTGTGGAGCTAATTTATTGTGGGACACAGGATCAAGCTGCAGATGTTATGACTAAGCCATTAAAGCTTGAATCTTTTCTAAAGATGAGAAAACTACTTGGTGTTCGAGAGGTTCCTGCTGTAAACTAACTGATATCTGCATTAGTTTAAGGGAGGGAATGACAAGTATCGGGGATTATTCTCCTGCTGATTATATTTGCTTTTCTGTTTCAAATAAACTCCTATTAAATGGGATGACTTGTTATTCTGTTGACTATTTCCTTTCCTGCACTTTGCCACGTCTTTGTTTATCGTGGGCTGTAATTTCTACATTCTGTTATTTTCTACATTCTGTTATTCATGTAAGGCTATATAATAGCCAACGTTATCATTCAATAAACTAAGTCATTCTCCCAGTTTTGTTGTGTTTCTTCCTGTCATAGTTTTTGATTCATAACAGATAATTTCTGACATTAGAAAATAATTAATTTAGTTGGCATGCCGGAGTTATATCCGGTGCTCTTCTTTACATTAGAGATGACTTCAGGTCTGTTGATAGGGAGACTCTGTTACACGTACTCATCTTTCTAATTAATTATTTTTAACACTCCTATATTAAAACAATCCAAAAATAAATTTTTTAAAACAATTTAATATCTGGACAGTTTAGTCACATAACAAAATCATGTCTTATATTTAAAATATATTCATATCTGGATAGTTTCGTTATGCAACAATGTGAAGAAAAAAAATAAAAAAATAAAGATATTCAAAGACACATCAAAATTAATCTTATTATTAGTATTGTTGAAAAAATATCAATAAATAAATCTAAAAACACTAAAAAAAATCACAAACATTGAACGGAATGGGCCATATAAACCGTTTAAAGATATCAGGGCTCACTTGTCTTTGAACTGCTCATATGATCCACTCCAGTTATTATTGGTGACCTTACTTGATGTCGTTAGAATTATCTTATCGAAATCTTTACAACAGTATTGATAATGTTATTATTAAAGTTTTGGTGTGCTTTCAAGACTTTTTCTCTTTTCTTTACTAATTAAATCTTATATCTTTTAAATTATAAAATTTAAAAAAATTCTAGATAACTTGAAAATCACAAAAATTATCTGTAAATTTTTAAATTATATTATTTTTTTAAATATTTGTTACACCATATTATTTTATCATTTATTTTTCATGCTACGGTCCAAAAATACTTCAAAACTTATTTAAGAGGTTTAGATGGGGTGGCATTTAAGAAAGTGACTATCAATGCCCCTCCTACCTCGTTAATTCACCCTTTCTTTCTTTCTAACTAATGGAAGTTTTGCTCTTTTCATTCATTGGTACCCATCATTTATCATTCTTAAGCTAATTTCTAGCAGATATCCGTTTCCAGTAACTTAGCAACAACCCTATATACCGAGATCTGAAGAATGTTTTAACAACTTGGAGATTCTTTACTTTGACGAAACAATAAAACCCATAATCAACCGTACTCAAAATTCGAGTTAATTGGATTATATGGAGTTAATTCTAATATGAATGTTTTAAAAAAAAATCTACTAGAAATAACAGTAGCAACACACTTGGACCAATTATATATGGCGCATCCTGACTGTAAATTATGACCCATAAATAGGAGAGCATTGTGAGTATGGCAGTTGCCGGAGCAATCATAGGAGCAGCAATTGGTGGATGGGCGAATGACCGATATGGGAGGAGAAGTGCAATCCTCATAGCAGATTTCCTATTCTTCACTGGAGCTGTTATCATGGCTTCTGCTCCTGGCCCAGCTCTTCTCATCATTGGTAGAGTTTTTGTTGGACTCGGTGTTGGAATGGCATCTATGACTGCCCCTCTCTACATTTCAGAGGCTTCTCCTGAAAAAATCCGAGGTGCCCTTGTCAGTACCAATGGATTTCTCATTACTGGCGGCCAGTTCCTCTCTTATCTCATCAACTTGGCCTTTACCAAGGTAAAGCTAAAACTGAAACTCTGTGAATTTGCCCATTACCATGCAAGCTTATTTGAAGTTGGTTTTATACCCAAGTTTGTAAGAGAGATTTTTCACTAGACAGGTTTATTTGATACTTACTTGTACATCACATGTTCTGTTTGGTAAATATGACAATGCTATAACTTGCCATGTGTTTTCTAGGCACCAGGAACGTGGCGGTGGATGCTTGGGATTGCAGGAGTTCCAGCTCTGCTGCAGTTCAGCCTAATGCTTCTTCTTCCAGAGTCCCCCCGCTGGCTATTTCGCAAGGTTCTCCTTTATTTTTCTTTAACATTTGCTTTCCTAATTCTTCGTAAGAAATTCTATTTTTCCTACCTCTAAGATTTTACATACTGCAGGGAAGAGAAGAAGAAGCCAAAGCCATCCTCAGGAAAATATATCCAGCTGATGACGTTGAAACAGAAATCCAGGATCTAAAGGAATCAATTGACAAAGAAATTCTGGAAGAAGGGGGTTCTGAGAAGATCAATCTCATCAAACTATTGCAAACCAAAACAGTGAGAAGAGGACTCATTGCAGGCGTTGGCCTTCAGGTTTTCCAGCAGTTTGTGGGCATTAATACAGTCATGTATTACAGTCCTGCCATAGTTCAGTTTGCTGGTTTTGCTTCTAACCAAACTGCACTCCTCCTCTCACTTGTCACTGCTGGGTTCAATGCCTTAGGCTCTATTGTGAGCATATACTTCATTGACAGGACAGGAAGGAAGAAACTCCTCATCATCAGTTTGTTTGGTGTCGTAATCTCTCTTGGACTTCTATCAGGAATTTTCCGTGAGACTACAACTCACTCACCGATCGTTATAGCAACTGAATCAAGCTTTGCTGCCTACACCTGCCAAGATTACAGTTCAGTCACAAATGCTGCTGGTTGGGACTACATGAAGTGTTTGAAGGCTTCACATCCAGATTGTGGGTTCTGTTCTTCAGCTTCTGATAAGGTACATTACACCTACCACTATATTAATCCTACCCATAGCATGGTTCTCATTAACCAGTAACCAGCTACACTGCAATAAAATCTCAATTCTAAAATACGGTATGTTCAAAAGCTAACAAAACGTTCAACAATTTGGACCTCCTTGATATTGAATCGCTAAGCTCACTAATAAAATGAAGCGACTGACATGAAACACGGTATCCTTCCCGCTACTGAAGAATGAGAAACAACTAGTGTCTGAGACATGGAAACAAAGAGAAATACTTTTGTCTCAACTAATTCAAAAACCCTCCTTCTAAGAAATCCTGCCAGAGTAATCTATGATAATCATTGTTCTTCTATTGCAGCTACTGCCAGGATAATGTTTGATCTCAAATAGCACAGTGAAGGATCTTTTCCATAAGAGCCATAGGGAATGGTACACAAGAGGATGTCCAAGCAAATACGGATGGGTTGCACTAATTGGCCTGACACTCTACATCATTTTCTTCTCTCCAGGAATGGGTACTGTCCCATGGATTGTCAATTCTGAGATCTACCCTTTGAGGTTTAGACGGGTCTGTGGAGGAATAGCTGCCACTGCAAACTGGATCTCAAACCTCATCGTTGCCCAGTCCTTCCTGTCCTTAACACAAGCAATTGGGACATCCTGGACATTCCTAATTTTTGGGATCATATCTGTTGTGGCTTTGATCTTCGTCCTAATCTATGTGCCAGAAACAAAGGGGCTTCCAATCGAGGAAGTTGAGAAGATGTTGGAGCTTAGAACCCAGCACTACAAGTTCTGGGAGAAGAGTTCTGGCCCATTAGAGAAGAGCCAAGAAATGTGAGGAGTGGAAGGATGACATCCGTTTGAAATTCGAATTAGGGCTTTCTTAGGGTATGCCTTGTTTACAATCTAGCAAGGCATATAACGTTTCTTACCAGTTGATGCCTTCATGAAAAATGGGACAGTCCTCAATTTGAGTCAATAGTTCGAATGCTAATCAAGTCTTACTTAAACACATTCTCTTTTCTTTTCACAAGGTTAAATGCCGCAGTCGATAAAATTCTATTGACATCATTAACACTCAAAATTACATGATAGCTTATAATATTTTTTTTATATTCTTTTCTTTTATAATATGATAGAAAATAATAATTATTCAAATATATCCACGACATCCATAAAGCATACCCCATTTATTTCTTTTTATTATTTCTTATAAATAAAAATAAATTAAAGAGAAATCCTACCTGCTTGGCATACTGATCATGGACCACTTATGTCTTGAGATCTAACCGAAGCAATAACTCTTGCTATCAACTAAAATATTTCATTATCATATTTTATACCAACTCTTAGAATCATCTAACACACTACTTAATTTTTTCCATATAATTATAATATTTTTACACTAAATATATCAATAACATTTATTATTTCATTTTCCACCTTATAAATCGGTTCGACTAACTTACCTTTTAATATCAAACTTTCAAGTGAAAAAGAATAGGAAGAATATTTGCTTGATTGTTCTCCCCTCCTTTCTTTTTCCCTTGTTTTTCCCAAATTCATCTCCTTCTCCTAAGTTTAATTCCTCTTAATCTAGTGGTTTTGGTGAGATTTTATGGAATAAATTTAAAGAAAAACATAAAAATTTGCCCCTCTTCTATTTTTATTGTTGTTGGGTGCACTCGGCTTCCTTAGAACCCGAATTTTAATTATCTAGCATCACTCTTAATATTTATTTTATTTTATTTTCAGGGTTTTTACAATTATTATTATTTATACTATTGTTGTTGTTGTTGTCGTCATTATCATCATCACTATTATTATTACCATAATTATTAATAGTATTATTAGTAATATTATTAGTATCATTATCATTATTACTATTATTTCTAATACCATTATCATTATCATCATCATCAGCAGCAACAACACTATTACAATCATAATAAACTAATATCATTGCCACTATTATTACCATTATCATTACTATTAGTAGTGTCATTAATATTATTATTCGTATTATTATTATAATTACTAATATTATTATATCATTATTGTTGTTGTTGTTGTTGAAAAAACAAAAGCCATACATTTGAATTGAATGATAAAATTAAAAACGATAAAAACTTTAACAAAAAAGTTAAGGAAAAAAACCAAGAAATCAAAAGAAGGACCAAATTTAAATATTTATTATTATTGAAAAAACAAATCACAAAATTGACTTGAAGGATAAAATTGAAAGCATAAACACTTTGACAAAAGGGAAAAGGAACAAAATAAGAAATCAAAAGTAGAAGGACCAAATTGAAAAATATTATATATACAAATAAGAATTGAAGGATTAAATTGACAAATAATAAAACTTTTACAAAAGAAAAAATGACAAAAATAAACAATCAAAACTAAAATGTCTGAATTTGGAAAAGCAATAAAAATAGGGACCATAGTGCATCTCTCGTGTAGGAAAGAGAAATGGAGAGGAAAAGAAAGGGCAACTAGCAATAAACCGGTTACATTTAGATAACACGCACCAACCATAAAGGAAGAGCACATAATAGAGAACAAAATGAGATGACATAAGAAAATTTTCAACCACCGGGAGGCGCCACACACGCTGCCTAAAATGTGCGGCCCCTTGGCGCTCTATATATGCGCCAATAACTTTTTGAATTAAAAAATATTTATTAAATGTTAAATTAATTCATCACCCTTGACCAACCTAGTAATATATATATAAAAAACCTTGAGGAAAAGACATCAATACCCTTATATACACAACCTTTTTTTTTACTCCAAAGACAATTGTGTAACTGTACTTATCCAACAATATTAGCTTTTATTATTATTCTAGGGGTATTTTAGTTATTTTATTGTGTATTAAAAGATGAATCAAGGAAAACACCCCTAAACAAATCAGTAATGACAAATGAACCGTGTGAAAAGACCAAAACAGTCCTAAATCAAAGAAAATCATTTTTTTAGCCAATGACATATACATCACTCCGCCATTTAAATGAATAGTGAAGTGTGTCTATGGCTACAAGGAATTCACCTTCCCTTTTAGTATATTTTTTTATTTTTATATGGACAACTCTTGACCTCAAAATGTTTTATGTGGTACTAGATCATGGGCTCATGCTCTACTGTAGATTGGATTAATTTTTGAGGTAAAAAAAATCCAAGCATTCTCAGCTTGTTTTATAATAAAAAAACATTTTAATCATGAACTCAAAATATCATGTGTATTGGTTGATATTTTCTTAAAATATTGATACAACGACATATTGGATGTCATTTAAAAAAAATATTGAGACAACGACATATTAGATAGACCTGGATTAACCTGTCAAATCTGCAATCTAGTTCATAAAATCATGATAACCTAATAAAAAGCAAATCAAAATAAATTATAAAATTCAATTCCTAATCAACCTAATATTGAAGGTCGAAATTGAAAAAAATTAAATTAAAAAGGACAAAAAATTCAAATTCATCTTAGATTAACCTACCAAACCCGCAACCCTAGTTATGAGATTGAGATAACCCTATAGAAAGCAAATAAAAAAAATATCATGAAGCCCAATTTCCAACCAACTCAATATTGAAAGATATAATCAAGAAAAAAATCAATTAAAAAAGAACAAGAAAAAACAACCTAAATCAACTTAAGCTAATCTGTTAAACTCGTGACACAGGTTGTGAGAAGATAATAATTCCATAAAAATAAAACAAAATAATAAGTGAGCCCTATTTCCAATAGATACAGTGTTGAAGATTGAAATCGAAAAAAAAAAAAAGCTAAATCCGTGAGACTGGGATAACTCCACAGAAAGCAAATTGAAAAACAATGCGAAGCGGAATTCCTTAACAATCTAATATTAAAGAATGAAATTGAAAACAAAAACTAAAAAAAAAAAGATTGAATTGTTGCAAGGTGAAATTGAAAAAAAAATCAATTAAAAAAAGACCTAAAAAACTAAATTGAGTCAACCAGTATCAACTCATCAAACTCGCAACCTGAATCATGAAATCAGGATAATCTTATAGAAAGAAAATTAAAAAATTTATGAAGCCCAATTAAAAAAAATATTCAATTAAAAAAGGTGAAAAAAATTGAATAGATTCAACCTATTAAACTCGCGATCCGAATCATGAGATCATGATAACCTTATTGAAAGCAAATCAAAAGAAATTTTGAAGTTCAATTACCTCATGCTGGAGGATGAAATAAAAAAAATCAATTAGAAAAAGCAGCAAAAAAATGATTGTAATCAATTCAAGTTAACTTGTTAAACTCGTTATCTAGGTCAGGAGAAAAAGAAAATAAAAGAAATCCCAAAATTCCATTTCCAACATATCCAATATTGAAAGTTGAAATTGAGAAGAAGAAAAAAACTAAATCCATAAGACCAGATAATTTTATAGAAAACAAATTCAAAAAAAAAATTATAAAGCCCAAATAATCTAATATTGAAGGAGGAAATTAAAGAAAAAAACTAAATAAAAATTGAGTTGTTGGAGAGTGAAATTGAAAAAAATTCAATTAAAAAAAGACCAAAAAAACTGAGTCAATTTGGATCAATCTATCAAACTCGCGACTCAAATCATGAGACCGGAATAACCCCATGAAAAACAAATAAAAATATATGAAGCCTAATAAAAATATATTCAATAAAAAAAGGAATAAAAAAATGAACATAGTCAACCTGTCAAAAAGCAAATAAAAAAATATGAAACCCAATTTCCAACCAATCCAATTTTAAAAGATAAAATGAAAAAGTTCAATTAGGAAAAACAACCTAAAAACCCTAATTTGAGAGTCAATGTAAGTTAACATGTTAAACTTGCAACCTTATTATTGAGATTAAGATAAATTTATAGAAATCATATAAAAAAATTACAAAGCTTCACTTCCGAAAAATCTATTTTTAAAGAATGAAATAAAAAATAAACTTCTTAAGACAAGTATATAATCCAATAAAAAAAAATATAAAGCACAATTCATACAATGAGACTGCAATCAAAGAAAAAATCATCATTTTGCCACATACTTGTTCGCACAGTATCCAGATGTTATGTCAAGTGAATAATGAGTAAGTTGTTGTAGTTTTATTCTATTTGTATGTTGTTTATATTGCTGCAATGTTGCTTAATGTTGCTTGTATTAATTGATGGAATTATTTTTATTATGCAGAGGGGAAAGCAAAACTAGCTTTTCCATAATTGGAGATGACCACTCTACAACCTCTAACCCCCCAGCGAGCAAACCATATCTCCATGCTTGTTAATGGCCAACCCTTCCCCGGTGATCAACCCTAATCTCCACACTTGTCAATGGCCAACCTATCCCCAACGACCATGTTGATAGCAATGTCCAAACTTAATTTTGACACTTGTCAAGGGCTGAATTAAGAATATTGGAATTTTAGAGGACCAAACTTAATTTTTATGAAGTTAATTGATTGAAATCAATGATAAAATTACAAAAAAAATGGTCATGCAACTCACAATCAAGATTGAGATCTGATCCCGAAAGGCTGAAATAGATAGGAGTGTGACACAATGAAAACCTACCCCAAGGCACTAACACTATTAGAATGAAATAGAATGATGCCATGAAGTTAGTTAATCTTTGATAAGTCAGATTCAGTTCATTCAAGAACTGAAGAATGCAAAATCACTCTCATATGTTAAAACTGAAAAATTCAGAAGTAATATTCATCAATGGTTGCTAAATTTTTGTTACATGTGTTTAAATAGTTCTTAAAAATTAACCCCAATGTATCTACCATAGTAAACTGAACTGACCTACATACAAAACTGACCCAAAAACCCTAACATGAAAAAGCCTATAGCCTGATCCAAACAAGCTTTGATCCTAGCTGAAAAATAAAGTATTAATTAAGCCCAAACATGAAAGAAAATAATAAAAATAATTAATCTATCATTAAATACCACCAACCCTTCTTTTTTGTGTAGCTAGGATGAATAAGGAATCTTTATAAGAAAAGAATTCTGAAACATTAATGAATATTTGCCACACTTGGAGACTATATTGCAGCTCATTAAAGATTCTAGTGGAATTAGAAAATTCCCAAAACAAGCTCCCACATCCTTGTAGGAAAGGATCGTTGCCAAATAGGAAATCCAAAGTCAAAATGAAGTAAATAATAAAATTCATGCAATATGTTCTGACCTATATCGCAAGTCCTTCCCTAACTCCAATTCACTTGAAACTTTACCCCAACATAGACTAATACCTTTGGAATCTTCTGGTAAAGTTTCATCTCAATCAAATGGTTGGATTTAGAGTTATGTTCAATAGCATAAAAAAGAATGGTAGAAAAGTTTATGCCAAAATCTGAATCTAACCTTGCTTGGGTCGTATCACAAGGCTGAACTGTATCAGCACCACAGAACTTATATGGGGAGGAAATTCTAACTACCACTTGCGTACTTAATAAATTAGCCTATAAAAAGTTAGAAAAGACATCATATAAATTATGAAATGGTAAAAGACCTTATAAATACCTCAAAGTGTGAGGGTGTCTTGCAAAGGTAGTACCTGATCCTAAAAGGGTTAAGATGGGACATAGAACTATGCATTTTATATTTATTGAATATGCTTATAATAGCAATGCATATCAATTTCTTGTACACAAGTCAATTATTGAGTATATTAATCCTAATACTATTATGGAATTAAGGAATGCTACATTCTTTAAAGATGTATTTCCATGAAGGGAGTGATTAGTACTTAAAAGTGTATTTTTATCAAGATTTTATATCATCATATTGCACTTAAAGTATCATTAAATCCCTAACTTAAGCATGTTTTACAATAGCAAGTTTGATAATATAAGATATGTTTAATTTATGGTAAATGCTCATTTAAACCATGCATGTTTTACAATTCAAAGGATTGATTGATTTGTTTAACTATTGAAAGTGAAAAGACAAAGAGAGGGCTAAACTTAAAGAAGAGATGTTGGTTCAATTCAAACTGGAACACTATTCGGTTATTGGATCATACCTGGAGCTATAGAACTTGGATTTAGGTCTGGTTTATATGGATGGAAAGTTAAGACAAAGGCTTAAGACTTTCACAAAGGCTTAAGACTTTCATAATTGAGTCCAAGACTCAATTATGCCGTTTGGAAGTCCAAATCTTAGCATCAAAGAGAAGTCGGAATCTGTCCTGCAGCCCACACATTGTTCATTGTTCAACCTATATCTCGATTCTAGAAGTCCAAATGAGCTCATTCTTGTTTTGTTGGAAAAATAAGACAAATTCCTAGAATTTTTATGAGCCTATCTGTCCAAATTCTAATGTTAGCAATGATGCTTTGTTCAGACAAGAAGATAAGGATTGTTACCAAGTCAGGAGGTGGCCACCTACTCAATAATTAGTCATCAAATCAATAGTTCCAAATTTTGGCCTATAAAAGGAAGCATTTGCCATGCATTTAGGCATCTTGGTTTTAAGATCAAGATCTTGCTCTTGCTCTCTCTCTTTGTATTTTGTAATGTTCAAGTTTTATTTTATGTTATATTAATCTCTTGTTTATGCTTTTAATTTCATTTACTATACTTAGTTAACTTATATCTTATTTATGTTCTTATCTTATTTATTTATGTTTCTCTCTTTCATTATGTTTAGTTAAGTTTATTATGTCAAAGTGAAAAGGTTACACTAATGGTGTAAGAATAAGTATAGTGTAAACTCAATATGGACTTTAATGTTTGATACTAACATGTTTTGTATTTGTTATCTTATTCACTCTTAATATTTTGCTTGTTAAATGGTTAATCTAGATTTATGTTGTATAACCCTTGGTACTGATTAGTACTTAAAAGTGTATTTTTATCAAGGTTTTATATCATCATTTTGCACTTGAAGTATCAATAACTCCTTAACTAAAACATGTTTTATAATAACATAACTAATAATATAAGATACCTTTAATTTATGGTAAATGCTCATCTTAAATGCAAGTCTATCATATAAATGAAAGGATTGATTGATGAGTTTAAGTACTGAAATTGAAAGGACAAAGAGAGGGCCAAACTTAGAAAAAAGATGCTGGTGCAGTCCAAACTGGAACACTGTTCGGTAATTGGGTCATATCTGGAGCTATAGATCTTGGATTTAGGTCCCTTTTATATGGATGGAAAGATAAGACATAGGCCTACAACTTTCATGTGGAGCCCAAGATTTACAAAGGCCGTTTTCAAGTCCAAATGGTAGCAACAATGGAGAAGTCTGAATCTGTCCTGCAGCCCAGACACTGTTCAGTATTCCGCCCATATCTCAAGTTCTAGAAGTCCAAATGATCTCAATGTTTTACACTGGACAGCTGAGACAATTTCCTAGAACTTTCATGATTTAAGTCTGTTCGAATTATGACGTTATCAATGACATGTTTGGTAGACAAGAAGATAAGAATTGTCACCAAGTCAAGATGTGGGCCACCCACTCATCAATTAGTCAACAAATCAATAGTTCTGAATTTTGGCCTATAAAAGGAGACATTTGCCATGTATTTAGGCATCTTTGTGTTCAGATCAAGATCATTCTCTTGCTCTCTCTCTTTTGTAATACTTAAGTTTTGTTTATATTAATCTCTATGCCTTTCATTTCCTTTTCTTTACTTAGTTAACTTCTTTCTCATTTATGTTCTTATCTTGTTTATTTATGTTTCTTTCTTTCATTATGTTTAGCTAAGTTAATTATGTCAAGGTGAAAAGGGTACACTAATGGTGTAAGAATAAATATAATATAAACTTAACATGGACCTTAATGTTGGATACTAACATGCTTTATATTTGTTATCTTGTTCACTTTTAATACTTTGCTTGTTAAATGGTTAATCTAGATTTATGTTGTATAACACTTGGTACAACAAATACATGGCACTTTTATAGCTTAATTTGTATGGTATAACCGACACCTGAGCTATGAAAGGAACTTGATTTGTTGTTAACATAAGTTATAATCATGAATGCCTAACAACATTTACAAGTATTAGCATTATTCGAATAAGATAACTAATGTAATCATGTTAACAATTTATAATCTGATTGGAACCTCCTTTGTGTGTGGTTTCCAATTGAATAATAAGAGTTTATACTATACTTGTTTGAAATACCATTAATGGATCCTCTAACCTTGACATTTGTTGTTATCATTGTTTAATCCTTAAGTTAATCTTCCATCTCAAAGTTCTCATCAACTTCATCTTCTTCTCCATCTTTATTGTTATCATTATTAATAGTATTATTGGTATTATTATTATTACTACTATTACTATTACTACTACTAGTATTATTTTATTGTTGTTGTTGTTGTTGTTGTTGTTGTTGTATTATTGTTGTTTATAATTTATACAATTAACCTCCCTGTGGTTCGACCCCGGTCTTGCCGGGTTATTTATTACTTCGACACTCCTGCACTTGGGAGAAGACATCAATCTTTTGATCGTGTTAAGTTTTTGGCGCCGTTGCCGGGGAGGTAAATTCTTGTACAAATTATAGTATTTATTTTATTTTCACTTTTCACTTTTCTTGTATCTAACTTTCTTTATTTTGTTTTGTTTTCTTCTTCTTTTTATTCTCTTTTTACACGTGCATGAGAATCTGGTCACGTACATTAAGTGGTAGACTTTGTAGGGTATCCTCATCATTTTCAGAAAATATGGCCGAAGAAGATAATCAATCGCTTCATAATGAGAATAATGAGAATATTCGAGTTAGAACACTTAGAGACCACATGAATCCCACAAGAACAAGTGCACCCTCATGCATAGTTTGTCCCCCTGATGCATCTCATTTTAATTTTAAGCCAGGCATTAATCAACTTTTACCTTCTTTTCATGGCTTAGATTTAGAAAATCCATACTTGCATTTAAGGGAATTTGAGGAGGTCTGTAACACCTATAATGACTCAAATTGTAGCATTAACACCATTAGATTAAAGCTTTTTCCTTTTTCATTAAAAGATAAAGCTAAAACATGGCTATAAAATTTGAGACCTGGATCCATTCGTGCTCGGGATGAAATGCAACAATAATTTTTAAAGAAGTTTTTTCTATCTCACAGAACAAACTCTTTCAAAAGACAAATAATCACTTTCACTCAAAAACCAGGATAAACATTTTACTAATGTTGGGATAGGTATTGAGACTTGCTTAGTACTTGCCCTCATCATGGTTTTGAAACATGGAGATTGGTTTCATTTTTATGAAGGGTTAACTTCTAAGATAGGCAAATGGTTGAATTGATGTGCAATGAAACTTTTAAGGATAAAGACCCTAATGAAGCAATGGAGTACCTAGACTTGCTAGCTGAAAATGCTCAAAATTAGGATACTAGAGGCACTTATGAGGCACCAAGTAAAACCCAACCTCATACATCTAGTGGAGGTATGCACAACCTTAGGGAAGATCATGACCTCCAAGCCAAGTTTGCATCTTTAGTTAGAAAAGTCGAAGCACTAGAATTGAAAAAAAATGGTTAATTAAAATTTGTTCAAGACATTGTGTGTCAAATCTGTGAAACCAATGAACATTCAACCAATGACTGTCCAACTTTGCCTTCTTTTAAGGAATGTCTCCATGAACAAGCCCATGCTTTAAACAGTTTTCCAAAGGCCCAATCATAACCCATACTCGCAAACATACAACCCTGGTTGGAGAAATCACCTAAATTTCAATTGGAAGAGTGATAACAATAATGTTTGCTTCTTTTAAGAAATGTCTCCATAAACAAGCCCATACTTTAAACAGTTTCCAAAGGCCCAATCATAACCCATACTCGCAAACATACAACCCTGGTTGGAGAAATCACCCAAATTTCAATTGGAAGAGTGATAACAATAATGCACAAACTTCACATCCACCGTTTCAAGCACACCATAATTTCCAAAATTCTCATGGATATGCACCTACTTATGCTCCACCTCCTAGAAGAAATCTTGAGAAAACATTGCATGCATTCATTGAAAATCAAGAGACAATCAACACTCAACTTGCTCAAAGCATGACAAATTTTAAAGATACTCTTGCAAAATTGACATTTGCTCTTAGTTTCCAAGAGAAAGGTAAGTTTCCATCTCAACCACAACAAAATCCCAAGGGGCAATACAATGTGAATGCAAGTAGTTCTGGAAGCCAACACATGGATCAAGCCAAATTAGTCATCACTATTCGCAGTGGTAAGGTTATTGAAAAACTCATTCTTGAACCTTGTGAGAAAGATGATGAGTCAATCTCTGAGGGTAAGGAAGGGGTTGAATCTGAACATTGTAAAGAAAAGACTGATTCCCGCCAACACTTCCATTTCCACATGCCATGACCAAAAAATCACAATTCTGAAATCCTTGAAACTTTCAAACAGGTAAAGATCAATATACCTTTGTTGGATGTTATTAAACAGGTTCCTTCTTATGCTAAATTTTTGAAAGATCTATGCACTGTGAAGAGAAAATAGAATGTGAAAAAGAAAGCCTTTTTAGTCGAACAAGTAAGTGCCATTCTTCAGAACAATAATGCATTGAAATATAAAGACCCTGGTTGTCCTACAATTTCTTGCTTTATTGGAGAACATAAAATTGAAAGAGCTTTATTTGATCTTGGAGCTAGTGTGAATTTACTTCCATATTCAGTTTTTCAGAGTCTCAATCTAGGTAAGTTAAAACCAACTTCTGTAACTCTTTTACTTGTCGATAGATCTGTAAAAGTGCCTAAAGGAATAGTTAAAGATGTGTTAGTACAAGTCGATAAATTCATTTATCCTGTGGATTTTATTGTCTTGGACACACAACCTGTTGAAGCATGTAATTCATTTCTTGTTATTTTAGGACGTCTGTTTCTTGCAACTTCTAATGCATTGATTAATTGTAGGAATGGACTGATGAAGCTATCTTTTGGAAATATAACATTGGAGATGAATATTTTCAACATTTGCAAGCAACCTAGAGATAATAATGATTTACAAGAAGTAGATTTTATTGAAGAATTAGTTCATGATCAACTTGAATCTACTTTGAGTAAAATTGAGTTGGATGAATCTGAAGATTTACAAATGATTTATTCTCAGGAAGAAATCATGGATGAAAAAGGCACCAAAAATATTGATGCAGATCTTTTGTCAAGAGTGACAACAAATTTGACATCTAACATCCCACCAATCGATGATTACTTTTCTGACGAATCCTTACTTTCTCTTAGTTCAATGCCTTGGTTTGCTAAAAATATCAATTTCCTTACTTCAGGAGATTTGCCAGCTCATTGGAGTACTGAAGACAAAGGAAAGTTTTTAACGAAGTGCAGAACTTTTATTGGGATAACCGTAACTTATTCAAATATTGTCTGGACCAAATATTTCAAAGATGCATTGCAGACAATAAGGTAAGTAGTGTCATTAAACTTTGTCATTCTGAGGCATGTGGGAGTCATTTCTCGTCAAAAAAGATGACTGTAAAAATATTACAAAATAATTTTATTGGCCCACCATGTTCAAGGACACCCATGTATTTTGCAAAACTTGTAAAAATTGCCAAAAAGTTGATACTGGTTAAAAAGGTTTGCTTTATAATTCTCGACTCCATTTATTTCCTGGAAAGCTAAGATCAAGATGGAGCAGTTCATTTATTGAGAAACATGTGTATCCTTATGGGGCCTTTGATATTGAGAATCCAAAGAATGACAATGTTTCTAAGGTAAATGGACATCGTTTGAAAGCTTACTTTGATAACTTTCCTAGTGAAAATGAATCCATTGGTTTGAATGATCCTGTAGATAAAGGTTGATTATTATTTTTTTTCTCACATTATTTTTGTGTTTCTTTTTGGTGTGACTCTTGTTTTGCTAGTCTCTCTCACCCTGGTCAAATGGCGGATAATGGTACTCCGTGACTTCAGTCGGTTCTTTCAGTTTCCCATAATAACTGATATCTATATATATTTGTGCAATTCTTTGCTCTTTCTCCCTTCTTTGAATCTTTTCTCCAATTCTCATCTAAAAAAAATGGACACTACTCTTGAAAAATTGAAAAAGTATTTTCCCGCTTTGCCTTAAAATACGATTACAAAAATTTACCGAGCTAGGTGTGCAAGATTAAGGTTGTTAATGAATCATGGAATTCCTGAAGATATTCGTTGAATGATTGAAGTAAAGGTCCAATTATCAGGTAAGTCTTCTAATTCTTTTACTTCATACATGCCTAGGACAGGTAAGAGCACTTTTGCAAAGAAACGTCATGCAAAACGACTGAAAGTCTGTCACAGATATGCCAGATGGACTTGTAATGCAACATGTCATTCTTTAAGAATGGTATCTGTAAATCGTGAAGATAAAATACAATTCATTAAGGATGGCCTGAGTAAGGGGTCTTTAGATAATCTTCTATTAACCCTTGAACGCATCCTAGTGGAGATGTGCATTGTGCAATTCATGATTTATGGCCACAATTCCATAAAGAACATGATCGACTTAGTCTTGGGAATCTGACTATAAAAGGCCCTGTTTGCCAGTTTTAAGAAAACTGGATGGGAAGCCTATCCCCGACCCATAGAGGGTGTTTAAGTCGTTCTTAGACGTAAAACCAAGGGAAGATGTGAGCCACAATCACAACTACCTGTGCATACACATGCTTTTTCAAAATAAATAAATAAATAAAGAGAGAGTGAGAGTGAGACTCCAGCTGGCCTACATATAGATGGTATGATTGCATCTTCAATTTCTCATCTATAAAATCTTCTCTTCCTTCCCTTCATTCTAATCAACCCATACATTTAACAAATATAGAAGTGTGTAGAAATGGCAGGTTCCTCAAGTCATCACATCAAAAATATTTGTGTTTTCGGCGGATCCAGTCCTAGGAAAGAAAAAGAGTTTTTAAAATCAGCAAATCATCTTGGTCAGGTATTAGCTGAAAGACAGATTCATTTAGTGTATGGAGGAGGCAACCTTGGGTTAATGGGGGGTGTGTCAATAGCTGTATTTTTAGGAGGAAGTCAAGTTTTGGGGGTCGTCCCCAAAGCTTTAGCAAAAGGGGACATCATTGGAAAAACAATTGGAGAGGAACTACAGGTCTCCACAATGTTTGATCAAATGAATGCAATGTTTAACCATACTGACGCCTTCATTGCCTTACCAGGTGGTCTGGGCACATTGGAAGAGATCTTTCATATTTCCTCTTGGGCCCAACTTCACATTCACCATAAACCTATAGGTTTGCTCAATGTTAATGGTTTTTATGATAATTTGTTGTCTTTTCTTGATCAAGCTGTGGAACAGGAATTTCTAACATCTTCGGCACAACAAATCATAATTTCTGTTGCTACTACTGAATAATTGATTGACCAACTACAATCTTTCATCCCTGTAATTGATCCCTCCATGAGTCGCATAAATTGGTCAACTAAGGAAAGCCATAAAAAGCTTATATTGGATTTGAGCCTTCGTTTGTGAAACCTTATGTCTTTTGGTTTTATTAATAGCATATTATTTTGTGTTGTTATTTCTTATATTTGTTTAAGTGTGTTTCAGGTTTGTCAGTGTTCGTTGTTTCAGGTGATGTCTTCTATACTCTATCTTTCTACCTTCTGACATTGAGGACAATGTCTCGTTTTGGTTAGGGGGAGAGGGTAGTAGTTGACATTAAAAAAAAATAACCAACTAATTGCTTTTGTTTTTAATAAAACCATTTGACAAAACTGTTATTCGGATGGCAGAGTAAAGAGGAATTTTATTGACTCTTGAGATGCATCTTAGTAAATAGTCTTATCAAGGTCTATCATAATACTTCTTGAAATTCAGGTTTACAAACTCTCGCATTGTTATCACTTGATTCTGCTCATATACTCATTTAACAAATATTCTTAAACCTTCATTTTCACACACACATTCTAACATATAACTATGGGTTGCATATTGGATTATTACATTATTTATGTTCTTTTGTTAAAGGTAACAACTAAGGGAAAGGGTTAGTATATAATTTTCAAAAAAAAATATTGATAATATTGATGATAATAAAAACGTAGATAAGTTTGGTTTCATAGCCTCCCTAACCTAAGCAATTAAGCCCGAATGGGTGTTTTAACACCTAATACCCTAAAATCAACTGACTTGGGAGCTATTGGCCCAAAGCTTGTTACATGGGTTAAGGTGAAAAGCTTAAGGGAATCAAACATTGCACTATCTACGTATCAGTGTCTGCAACCCGAGTTACTAAGCTCGTAGGGGTGTCTCAACACCTAATGCCCTAAGACCAACTGGTCTGGGAGTCATTAGCCAAAAGCTCATTATATGGGTTAAAGATGCATTGTGTTTTAAGTATATGTATATATATTAAAAAAACAGAGAAGAAGAAGATAATAATCCCAACCCAAGGACGTTAACCTTAAACATTAGAACAAAATATTGTTTTCTTCCAATAAAAGCCCCATCATCTATGTTTTCATACATTGAGCACATAAAAATGAAGGTTTATTAATATCTTGTCTAAGAGGTATTGAGCAGATATATAAACTTAATGAGAGTTTGTTTATCTGGATAGATTAATGGAAGTTGAATGATGAATGCCTTGTTTTGTGGAATTTGCAAATTGTTTTTCTATTTTAACACTTTGATTACTATGGACTAGTAATAAGCTGGTTGGGGGGTGTGATTAGTACTTAAAAGTGCATTTTTATCAAGGTTTTATATCATCATTTTGCACTTGAAGTATCAATAACTCCTTAACTAAAGTATGTTTTATAATAACATATCTAATAATATAAGATACCTTTAATTTATGATAAATGCTCATCTTAAATGCAGGCCTATCACATAAATAAAAGATTGATTGATGAGTTTAAGTACTGAAATTGAAAGGAAAAGAGAGGTGCCAAACTTAGAAAAGAGATGGTACAGTCCAACTGGAACACTATTCGGTAATTGGGTCATATCTGAGCTGTAGATCTTGGATTTAGGTCCATTTATAATGGAAAGATAAGACATAGGCCTACAACTTTATGAGCCCAAGATTTACAAAGCCTTTTCAAGTCCAAATGGTAGCAACAATGAGAAGTCTGAATCTGTCCTGCAGGCCCAGACACTGTTCAGTATTCAGCCCATATCTCAAGTTCTAGAAGTCCAAATGATCTCAATTTTTTACCCTGGAAATCTGAGACAATTTCCTAGAACTTTCATGATTTAAGTCTGTTCAAATTATGACGTTAACAACGACGTTTTTGGCAGACAAGAAGATAAGAATTGTCACCAAGTCAAGATGTGGCCACCCACTCATCAATTAGTCAACAAATCAATAGTTCTGAATTTTGGCCTATAAAAGAAGGCATTTGCCATGTATTTAGGCATCTTGGTGTTCAGATCAAGATCATGCTCTTGCTCTCTCTCTTTTGTAATACTTAAGTTTTGTTTATATTAATCTCTTGTTTATGCCTTTCATTTCCTTTTCTTTACTTAGTTAACTTCTTTCTCATTTATATTCTTATCTTGTCTATTTATATTTCTTTCTTTCATTATGTTTAGCTAAGTTAATTATGTCAAGGTGAAAAGGGTACACTAATGGTGTAAGAATAAGTGTTATAAACTTAACATGGACCTTAATGTTGGATACTAACATGCTTTATATTTGTTATCTTGTTCACTTTTAATACTTTGCTTGTTAAATGGTTAATCTAGATTTATGTTGTATAACACTTGGTACAACAAATACTTGGCACTTTTATAGCCCATACTGTATGGTATAACCGACACCAGAGCTATGAAAGGAACTTGATTTATTGTTAACATAAGTTATAATCATGAATGCCTGACAACATTTACAAGTATTAGCATTATTCGAATAAGATAACTAATGTAACATGTTAACAATTTATAATCTGATTGGAACCTCCTTTGTGTGTGGTTTCCAATTGAATAATAAGAGTTTATACTATACTTGTTTGAAATACCATTAGTGGATCCTCTAACCTTGACATTTGTTGTTATCATTTTTAATCCTTACGTTAATCTTCCCTCTCAAAGTTCTCATCTTCTTCTTCTTCTTCTTCTTCTTCTTCTCTTTTATTATTATTAGTATTAGTATTAGTATTAGTATTAGTATTAGCAGTATTATTAGTATTATTATTACTACTATTATTGTTGTTGTTATTGTGTTGCTGTTATTTATAATTTATACAATTAACCTCCCTTGTTCGACCTCGGTCTTACCGGGTTATTTATTACTTCGACACTCCTGCACTTGGGAGAAGACATTAATCTTTTGGTCGTATCACTTAGGATGCAGGACGTGAATTAATTCACGTCCTTCAACTACTGGCTTTCGCCAGTAGTTATAGGGATGGGCTAGACCCATTTCAGCCTAGCCCAAATGGTTGGGCCGGGTCCAACCCAACATTAAAAAGCGGGCTTGGGCTCCAGGCCCAACACATAAAAAAAGCGGAAAAGGTTTGTTGGGTTGTCAGTCGACCCAACCCAATCTATCCGGGTCCAAATAGCTGGTTCAAGCTCAGCCCACTTAATTAAAAATAATAATATAATAATATTAAAAAAATAAAAGGGTATTTTAAAAATATTTATGGGTTCCGTGCATGTTTTTTCAATAATTTTGCATAATATTAGGCTATAGACATACACTGTAAGATACAGACTCGGTATTAAAAATACTTGATTTTCTCTGAAACTTTAAAAAAATTCAAAAAATTGAAAAAATATTTAAATTAATTTCTTCTTTCCAAAAAACAAAAAATATATATGTTTTTCTCTACATGCATACGGTCAAATCCTAAAAACAAATTATGTATATTTTCTAAAAAGAGATAAAATCATTTTTATCATATTTTAAAAATGCAAAATGGATATCTTAACCAGTTTATGACTATCCGTTAGGTTTTGGCCAAAATATCAAAAATCCTTCAACAACTATTTTGTTTAATTAATATTTGGAGTGTTAGGAATTAGTTGTAAACTTTAATATTTGAGAGTATAAAATTACACTATAAAGTATCAACTCATATATTAAAGATACAAAGTGAAAAATAAATGTGATGCTAAAATTTAGACCTTAGAACGATTAAGATTTTAACCCGATAAGGTAGAGACTTCCTCAGAAAGGGAGATCTGTCTTAGATTTTAGAAAAAGACCAGTAGATAGAAACACGACCTAGAAAAAAAATCAAACAACAATGCATCTTACCTTAGGTCGGGTGTACTAGGGGGTGATGCGTCTTCCCCTTGTATAACTAGTCCTTACCCAAACTCTCGTAGACCATAGATTTCTTAGCAACCATAATATTAGGTGGCGACTCCTGAATTTCATAACCATACCTTTATAATTATACGCAAACCCCCTTTTCTCAGGAGGCAGACCCACCATTCAATGTCGTGCACGTCATGACAACTGACACAAGTTTCTCCATGTTATTTACAGAGCAATGACTTGAGTTATGCACGGTAATTCCCCGGTCTTGGTCCTTGGGTAATTCCCCTCAATTAGTTACACCATCTTAGATTTTTATCTGTAATCAGAAAAGGTTATAAAAGTCATAGTCTTAACTCAAATAAATCCTGCATGGTTCAGAATTTTTTTATCAGATTTGCCTTTATACAAAATGAATTATTAGGAAGTCAACATTCTAAAAGGGTCTATGATATGCCCAATAAGGGGTAAGCTTACTACCTATTCTTAAAAGGGTCTATGATTTGCCTAGTGACTATCTCTTGTGAAGGCAGTATAAGGGTTTACAAGGAATGATTAGGCACATTATGACTGTATTACCAAATAAACACACACATCATAGTTGGGTGTTTCACGAATATGAACCTCGACTGAAAGTCATAAGGCAGACTAATAATCCCCCACCTACCCTAGAATTGGGTTTATACTCTTAGAATTAAAATGCATAAAGACATAAATCCATATTCAATGAACAGTATGTAAAGAATGCATGCTAAAATTAAATTACACAAACCAACAAAATAAATAAGACACAACAAGCAAACAAACAAACAACAAATAAATAATCAACAAAGCTTAGTCCAACCAGCAAGATCCCCAGCGAAGCCGCCATCCTGTCATGGTGTGCACGGTGTTGAATGGTGGGTTTTAGCTCTTGGATCGAGGGGATTTTGAATGTGTTGGGATAAATTATAAAATTATGATTTGAACGGTTCAGGAGTCTTCACCTAGTATTATGGTCACTAGGAAACCTAATGGTATGTAAGAGTTTGGGTAAGGGGACTAGTTATGCATGGGAAAGACGCATCATCCCTAGTGCACCCTACCTATCGTAAGTTGCATTGTTGATTGATTGTTTTTTCCAAGTCTTGTTTCTATTCGTTGGCCCATCTAAGGTTTAACAAAGGTCATCTTCGGTAAGGAGATCCATATTTTATCGAGTTAAATACTAACCATTCTAAAGCCCAAGTTTTAATGGTGCATTTATTTATATTTTATATCCTTAATACTTGGAGATATACTTTACAGTGTAATTTTATTCCTCGGATATTAAAGTCTACAGTTAATTCCTAACATTTATTCTTTGTTAATTCATTTAATTT
The DNA here is from genome assembly GCA_007827005.2 of Populus simonii. Taxonomy (NCBI): domain Eukaryota; kingdom Viridiplantae; phylum Streptophyta; class Magnoliopsida; order Malpighiales; family Salicaceae; genus Populus; species Populus simonii. The sequence goes on from CM017467.2 coordinate 13,572,270, forward strand.
AATATCGGAAATATGCATTACGTTGTAAAATTCATACCTCAAACATTAATTAACCAAATTAATATTTTGTGGTGTTTTTGATATTTGGTCAAATTCTAATGGATGATCATAAATTGGTTATAATACTAATTTTTGTATTTTTTTCAAAGCATGATAAAAATGAAAAATTTTATAAAATATGCATGAAAAAATTTTAGATTTTGTATATTTGAATAAGGAATTGTTTTTGAATTTTTTTAATTTTCAAAAAAAAAAGAGTATTTTTAATATCATATCAGTATCTTACAATGTAAGTCTACAACTTGAATATTAAGTGAAATTGTTAGAAAAACATGTGAAGGACCCACAAATAATTTTAAAATGGTCCCTAAATTTTTTCATAATTTTTGAAAATTATTTATGGCTTGTTTGGCAAAAGCACAAAAAATAAGAAAATAAACATTGCTGGAAAATCAGTACGGCGTATTTGCTAAACATGTCCTTAACTAAAAGTCAGAGGCTTAAAAATTATATTAAGGTCGTGTTTGGCAAACATGTCTTAAGAACACAAAAGACATTTTTCTCTTTGGTAAAACTTTGACTAGCCAAACATGCTCTTATTTCTAGAATGGGCTTAACCCAGCTATGTGGTTTAGGTCTCCTAACCCGAGGCCCAAGCCCAATCGTATGGAGTGGGCTCATGCTCGACCCAACCTGATCTGGTTGGACCCGCAAACTGCCTAAAATCATTTTTTATATGAAAAGCCCAGCCCACCCACACAGTCGGGCTTAAATGAGAGGTTTAACCCCTATTATGACTTAATTAACCTGGCCTAATGGGCATTGTGTTGCAAAAGCAGGATTCTAGCAACCCATAACACATGTTTTTCATTCTTTTACAATGCCTTAATACATTATCATGCAAGGATTTACATGAGGAAGCAAGAAGAGAAAAAGTTACCTGGCCTAGGGAGGTTTACTGGTTAATAGTGGTTTGATCGAGAAGTGGTGATTGTCCACGATTGAAGTCGATGCAGTGGTTGGGAATTTTGGAGGTGAAGAGGTTGTGCAGGAAGGCTCACGATGGTGTATGACGGTAAGGTGGTTGTGAACTAGGGGGAAGAGGAGAGGTGACAATGAGTGATGGTTGGTGTAGTGGGTTTCGGTTGGACTATGGAAATTGCAGGGGAGGCTTTATTTTTCTTTAATTGTTTTCTCTTTTTTCTCTCTTTCTTCTTGGTTGAGACACTCATATTTATAGGAGGTGAAGGGGCTCCTTGGGGTCCCTTTCGAGCTTACATGGCTATTGATTTGCTTGGAAAGGATCTCAACCATTGACCACAAGCCAACAACTTGGTACTGCAAAACCAGATTGTTAAAGCTGGCCAAGTCAGTCTTTTTAGACGGGTATTATAGCTGCTGCAGGGCTGAAACCCGATGGGGACAAGGCTAGAGATGTAGAACAATGTCACGGTGAGAGGGCGGTCTGTTTTTTGTCCTGTGTAAGGGAGAAATTATGGAGAAAAGGGCACTCCATGGAGGAACCTCAGCCATGATTCACTAGTTCTTTTGGACAAGATGATTAATAGTGTCAGGCAACATGTCATTGGCTTTTATGTTTTTTTGTCTTAATGTTAGACAAAATGGCGTTGTTTTACACCAAAACAATTCCTTTTGGTAACCTTAAATTCAATTAGGTCATAATTTCCACTTTTAATTTTAGCGCCCAATCTTTGAATTTGCACAATTAGAACCTTAATTGAATTTTGATTTTAAGAATCAATTCAATTTTACCCCTGCAAAGTTTTAAAAGGTCCCTTTGATCTTAGCGTCTTTTTCAACTTGCTTCATGGTCTTATATATTTTCAATTTTGTCCTCAATTAACCTTCAAACTTCTAATTTCTTCAATTTCACCCCTATTTTTAACCAAATTTGGTCCCTGAATACGAGTACTTTTTGCAGAGAGGTCCTTGGTTTTGAATTTCTTCAATTTGGCTCGTAATTGACCCCCCTCTCAAACTTTGATTTTCTTGCAATTCTTTCCCTTATTTCATCTTATTGAGTTTGTAAAAATTAAATTGGACCCTCCATAATCCCAATCTTCTCAATTAAACCCGAATTAGGCTTCCAAATTTAAGTTTTCAGCAATTACATCCCTTAATAAAATTAATTAGACCTGTTAAAAGTCTAATCAAGTCCTTACACTTATTTAATTCTTTTAATTTTGACTAGGATTAATTCTTAAACTTAATTAAATTTTTAATTAGATCTGTGATTAAATCAAATTAGCCTATTAAAAATCTAATTAAGTCCTCATACTTAATTATTATGCAAATTCGTCTGATATTCATTTAAATTAATCTTGAATCTAGATTATCCTTCACTCTTAGGTTCTTTTAAGGGTGCAATTGAGTTTCCAATTTTGTCCAAGATTCTAGTTTGCCTCATCCATGCTTTTAAATCCCTTTTGAGCTTGTTATTGCTAACTAAGTTGCTAGTCCTTTTTCTTTTTTTCTTTTTCTTTTTTTTTATTTTTTTAAGAGAAAAGGACAATTTGAGAGAACCCAAAATTGGGTTATGACAATGTGTATTTGATGAAAGTCTAAGTCATTTGAAATGTTCGAATAATTCAAAAATGAAGTTGAAATATAAATTAGAAAGAGTATTAAGATACTTCGATCTTATCTAGATGGTGAATACTTAAGTCTAGATTTTCAAGATTATCTAAAACAGGATGAGATTCTCTCATAATGGACACCTTCCAGAACACCACAATATAATGGAGTTTCTAAAAGAAGAAATTGCACCCTATTGGATATTATACGATCCATAATGAGTTATACAAACCTTTCATCTTCTTTCTAGAGCTATACCCTATAAACTATTGGTTACCTTTTCAATAGGGTTCCATCAAAATCTATTGATAAGACTCTTTATGACATATCAAATGGTAAAAGACTAATCTCATCATAGTTAAAGATTTGAGATGTGACGTTTATGTCAAATATATTGTATCTAACAAGTTAGGAGCTAAGTTAAATAAATATAAGTTTATGGTCTATCCAAAAGAAACTATTAATATTATTTATATCATCTCATTGAACAAAATTGTTTGTCTCAAAACATGCAAACCTTTCAAAAGAAGAACTAATAATGTTTTTCTTGTCTATGGAGAAGATGAACTGGTAGCTCATGGTTATTTGAATGCTAGTTTTCAATCAGATGTTGAAAATTAAAAAAAATTCCAATTTGGTTATATTTTACTCTAAATAATAGTGTTGTGAGTTAGAAGAGTTTCAAATAAAAGACCAAAATAAATTCTACAACTAAAGCTTAGTATACGTCTATGTTTGAGAGAGAAAAAGATTGTTTGAACCAAGAAGTTTATCACTAAATTAGATGTGGTTACTAGCTTTGTTGATCCAATAGTCTTGTGTTGAATTAACAATTGATCTATTTCGTAAGCAAAGGAGTCATAGTCTCATCAATGATCCAAAAATATATTTAAACAATTCCATTTTATTAGAGAATCATAGAAATAAATGATGTGAAAATAGAGTGAATACCTACTAAAGAGAATCTTGTAGATCCTCTTACTAAGACATCATCCTAGTTAAAGTATTATCATCAAGTAAAGCGATATGGTATTTGATACATGAGTTATTGACTTTAATGCAAGTGAAAGATTGTTAGTGTATATGCCTTGTAGTTAGTCAGTTTGTTATACGTGGCATTGACTTTTTCATATAATATTTATTTAATTTAATTTTTAATAAAGGCTTTATTTATCTTTAATATTCATCAAATATTAGATTTATTGATCTAATATATGATTAATAAATTTAGAGTAAAGATATAGTTCTTGGAATAAAAATATTTTGCAATGAAAATTATAAAGTTGTTATAATTATGGGATTTCTATTGCATCAAAACATTATTCCTAAATATTCTTCATTAATGCTCTATTAAGACTGAATATTAATTAGAGTTGTTAAGACGAATACATATGTTCTTTTCTTTATGAAAGGAAGCAGTTGTTATCATAAGATTAGGTATAAGGGATACTTAGAACTAATATATAAGAGTTTTTCAGATGACATGTATGAAATGACCCGCATGAGAATTTTATATGGAGAGATTACCTATGTCTATGGAAAGGCTTGTGTAACAGTTGTATAAGTGATCCTTATACTCGAAATCACTAAGTTATTTTATATAGAAAGTGTTATTCTTTAATCCCGCTACATGTTGTCCTAATCAAGGGTAATAAACAGGTAGATATTGGATATAGCATGAACTATATGAAGGTATTTCAGTAATCAAGAAAGGATCCATCACCATATGTTAATTAGGAAAAATATTTTATTTGTTCTCAAATAATATTGATTGAAAATCTTTGCGAAAAGTGGAATGAGATTTGGAAAGAGTTTTAAATCTTATTCAGATAATCAATAACTATGGTATTAAGAACAAACATGATTTGATAGAGTAGACACATTTCAAGCTATAATATCTAATTCAAAATGTTATTGATAAAGGGATAATAATTACACTGAGAAATCGGTTATTGAAATGTTAAATCAAACCACTTATAACTTTCTAATATTTAGGGGATCATAACACGTTGCTAAACATTGTACTTGATCTTTAAATATAAATCAATGAATTGATAATTAATTTGTAAAACCTCTGGGCGAAAAATTATAAATTGACTAATTTCATGTAAAACAAAAGGAAAAAACTTTGTAACTCCCGATTGGGTTATCAAAAATTGTAAAAATATCCGTGGAGCCTTCTAATATGATTCCTTATCTTGGGTTAAAATTTCAGAATTTTTAGAGAAATTCAGAAATTTGACGAAAAATCACAATTTGACTAGTTTTACGTTATTAGACGTAATTTTAAATCCGACCATCAGATTGCGCTAAAATTTTATGAGGAATCTTAAAATATATTGAATAAAATCTGGTTAAAATTTTAGGATGAACGGAGCTCGGTAGTGCTATCAAAGAATAAGGACCGTCAAATGGAAGCAAAAAGACTCATTAAGGGTAAAATAGTAATTTGCCATTAAAAATAAAACAATGCAGCCCCTTTTCTGTTATGAACTGCCTGACTGGGCAGTAACAAATGTGGAAAGAAAAAAAGAAAGAAAATAAGAGAAGAACATGAGAAGTTAAGAGAAAAACAAGAAAAAATGAGAGAGAGCTTTGAAACTTGTAAGATTGAAAGGCTTAGACCATTAAATTAAGGAAGAATCAAGTGAAGGAAGATATAAGAAAGGTGAGGAGGGCTGGCCACACTAGGAGGAGAAGAAAAGTTGGGAGAACTTAGATTGGTAAGCATGAAAAGTTTAGATTCTTACTTGAATGAAGTGTTTTTGGGTGTATTTGAGTAAGTTATCAAACAATGACAATTAAATTTTATTTAATTTCTCATAATCTTGATTTTTTAAAATTAGAGTTCTTATGAGAATTTGGGGATTTTGAGAAAAATAGTAAGCATGATGTAATTGAGGTAGAATAGTATAGAAATAGTGAATGTAAGTAGTAATTAAGAAAGAAATTGAATAATGTTGAAGAAAAGAACTTGTAATTAAGGATGAGGAAATATAGGAATGAGGTTTTGATTGTTTTATGTTTAAGAAATGATATTCTTTATCTTATTTGAAGTATTCAAAATATAAATAAGTGAAGAAACATCATAAAAATGTGAAAAAAAAGAATAAATAAATGGTAGGAAAAGTTCATGGGAGAATTTTTTAAGTGAGTTAAAAGAAGAAAATTGATTAAAACTATATGTTGAAAATAAGGTGACAAATGAATGAAAATTTTGGTGTAAACCCCAATTAAATAAAAGATATTACGTGCTTCAAATTTAGGCACGTAGAAGAAATGATAATGGATTAATAATGTAGTGCAATCTGATTGATTCAGAAGTTGTACCGGGAGCAGGGCATCAGGCAGAAGGAGCTGGGCCATCACGAGCAGACGGTAAGTGATTCATCACTTTCTTTTAAAATTCAAAGTTTCATTATTAGTTATGAGTTGTTTATGACATGTTGATATGAAAGAAGTAGATGAAGAAATTGTTGGTATTATGACCGGTTACTATGAATTACCGGTTAGTATAGAATTACCGGTTGGTTAGTATAGAATTAAGCAATGAGTGTTGGTCATAGAGGTCCTATAAGTATAGGATTAATAAATCATGAATGGGTTATTAATGTTGATATATAGTAAGTTGGTGATGAAAGATAATTTGATATAATTTTGAAGACCTGTGAACATAATAGCTTTATCATCTTTAATGTGTTATTTTCTTTAATTCTTATTAATGTTATGTATACAGGTTTTTCACGAGGTGATGCGGAGCTTTAAATATGGGCTTTGTGATTTAATCTGTTTATTTTGTGGAATGTAATATATTTGCTTTATATGTAATTTGTATTCTATGTAGATTGTAATATATGTATCCTGAATATGTTTTGCTTTTGGTACTTATACATTTAAAATGTATGAGTAAGGAACTAATATTATTAAACTATTCAAAAAGAAAATTTGTAATTATAATCTTGTATGTGTAGAAGATGAATGCATGTTAATGTAATAATTAGTTCAATATGAATCTTTTAAGTTTATAATTGTTTGTAGTTAATGTGTTATTTGTTGATGATGTAAGGTTGAAAAAATACAACGAAGTATAGTTATGTGAAATATTATTTGATGAGATGGGATATGATTCAGGATGGTTGGATCAAAGTGGAAGTTTTGAGTATTGTGATTGAATGAAGTCTAGTCGATAACTTGGTAACATCAGAAAACAAAGAAAACTCTGCTGAAATTTAAAAAAAAAATCCTATAATCTCAGACATACTATTCAATACTTGACATTAGTAAAGAAATGTTTGAGATTTCATGACATTATAATTTAAGGGTGTTACATAATTAATTTATTTAATCCTATTTTATTTAAAATTATGATTTATATTTGGGTTAACCTAATAGGTCATACACATAAGAATCATTGGTCAGAAATCAAACCAAGATGATTAATCAAGTCTAACTTGATTGTAAATAAATTTTAAAAATTGAGGACTTGAATGTAATTAATATCGGGGATTACAATTCTAGACTTAAGAAAAAATCAAGTAGGGACTTGATTGAATAAATTTCTAAAATTATCTGGGAATAATATATGTGATATTATTTAGAGGGCAAATTGATATTTTTTTCATTTATAGGGTTTTTAGATTTCTTTATAAATAGAATATTGTACATCTTTTTTTTACAATATAGAACTCCTGAAAAACACAAAATAAAAGAACTAACACTCAAAGGCATAGCAATCCCTCTCTCCTAAAAAGGTTAAGGAGATTTTTCATTGGTGGTTCTTGTGGATTACCATTAAAGACGAACATCTGAAAGTCTTGTAATTTACGACAACCTAATTTTAAAGCAATTATTTAAAGTAAAAAAAAACATATAATCTTTAGGTAATCTTTGTATAAACCCTTAAAAAACTCTAGAGCTATCTATAACAAGGTACTTCAAATTCCTGAAAAAAAAAATATTATTATTATTGCATAGAAATATTTAGAAAACCAACACCTTGCCCCTTCCCATCACATTATCTCATATTGCATGTTATGATGATGATGATTTAGAGCAACCATCCTTGACAAGACAAGAAGCGCATTTACATAGAGTGTATTTGCACCCTGCCATCCACATCGAATGCATGCCAGTAAAGGGGCGTTATATGTTGTTCATTGACCTGTGCTGAACATCCACTTTTGCCACCTGAGTGAATTGTAAAATATTCAGAATGGTTCGTATATATTATTAAGGCATGAGGGTGACATCACAAGGAGATAGAGTGATTGTGAATTTGGGGGAGATATATTTAATTTATTGGGTAAACTTTAAGAATCCCATTCCTATCATACAAGTCTTTTAATATTATAATTAATTAATTAAATGTTTTTTTTCTAATTACTAGTGGAACCATCAACTTAATTTCTCCTCGGTTGGATTTGCTTCAAATATTAATTAAGATTTTCTATTCAAACCTCGCCTCATTTTCAGAATTCCCTTTTTGCTGGGGCACAAAGTGATTTCTCATTTATTAAGTAAGTGTCTATAATAACAACAAATATCAACGACAAAGTGATTTTCGTATTGTTGTGTTGGATCTATCCCCAAGTCATGACTAAAACCATTGTTAATCTGCCGTAAGTGCATACCACCAGTGGTGCTACAAGCAGCAAACATAGCTTACCAATTATATCGATAGCCTACTCCAGTAAAACAGAGTTTATTTTATTATTATTATTATTATTATTATTATGCAATATAAAAGGGCTATCTCCCATTGTATAACCCAACATCCATTGGGCCTTCGGTGAAAAATAAATTAAAAAATAAAAAATCTGACACAGGCAAAGTGCTTGGAGATTTGAGGAAATCGGGATGCGCAGCATTACCGTGCTCAAATTCAGGGGTTATTTTTGTTGGCTTTAGTCATTGAGGTACAGAAGCAAAACCACAATAACACACAGCAGAGCAAACTGAAATCAAATAGATGATGCTAGGCAACGCAAAGACTGTGAAGTCTGTTACAACTTACAAGCAAGCTTGCAAACCAAAAAAAAAAGGTACTTTAATCAGTTCAATGCCAGGAAGAAAGTAATGAAACCACGCTTGTTTGGGACAAAATCAGAGCCCATTGAGTGCTGCACATCGATACAGACAGAAATGTCTTGAAAAAGAAGATGAGAAATGGCATTTAAGGTACAAAACCAATATCCTTGAAGTATTCATGCTCCAAAGCACTCCTGGCGGTAATTCTTTTAGTGGGATCCAAGAAAAGCATTTTCTGATATGTAAAACATGCATACATAAGCAATTAATAGGGCAAAAACACAGCAAATATTATTAAGATTCAGTTGCATAAACTTCATCGCATAGTGATAGTGTGGAGTATTGGGTATAGCTATAAAATCCACTTACAGAGAGAAGATCCACGCCAGCTTTTTCAAGAGTTGGAACTACAGTTGCCAAATCCTGCAAATTAAACCACGCATCAGAAACTTCCAAACAATACAACTCGTTAGTGAACTGAATGGCATAAGGAAAAAAGAATGAAGAATGACACCTTAGAAGGCCACTTAGGGAATGCACTCTTGAAGTCGGGCAAAGAAGTAACTCCAGGCCAGGTGTCCTCATTTGGAGTACCCAAGATTCTTCACATGAAAACAACAATGAGTGAATAGGCATTAATAAATTAAATGCCTTTAAAATCAGTGTTTCTGTAACTTCTTCCATAACATATTTGTTTACAACAGCATGTATGAACATCCCACGCAAATTGAACAGCTCTGCCACATTTACAGTATTTACGTCAAACAAGATAACTGTCCACACAAATGAAAAAACATGATGTAAATCACAGCCAAAGGCCAGGGAAGCCATTACATATGAATTAGCTTCAAAACAGAATAAGTTCCAGAAGAGGAGAGGATGAGAGGTGGAGGGCCATCCATGAGATGATGGTAACCCATATTGTAAATGACACAAGGTCTTGTTATAAATGTATAACAAAGAGGCTACTCATATTGGTTAACAAAACTATATCACACGACATTCTCCTAATTTAACTAGTCAGCTGTTTCGCATTATTAGCAATTTTGTGCAAGGCCAATAATTATGTCTCAAAATGTATTTCAACAAAAAAATTAAAGGCTCTTAGCCCACTCATTCAAACAAAGGAAATGTGACAGCACTAAAGGTGCACAGTAAATATGGAACTTATGATTCCGAACTAGCCATTATAAACACTTTCTGTGGCAGCTTGGTTTGGGTTGTCTTAAACCACAACCAATTCAAGGTCAGGTTGATTCCTAGAATTTGAACCCAAACCCAGTCATTAGAACCAAAAGCCAATGCAACCCATGTAGGGCTTGGTTCATTTGGATTGACTGGCTCAAAGGCTCTTTTGCGTTCCGCTTTTTCACAGTTTTGTCTTTCGTTAAAACCATGACTCAAATCAAAACAACTCAACGTTGATTTGAAAAAAGAAAAAATAAACTTACCACAGTAGAATCATCAAATATTGTATCTTATGAATAAACAACAAAACACAAATCAAGATGCACATGTGTTTTATATCGACACATCAGTTCTGAAGTGACATTTTAACCCCTAATGTGAGATTGTTCCAAAGCAATCCTCATCTTCTAAATCAACCCAAGACACTGTAAAAAGCTAAAATCAGTTGCTTCACAGGTTGGCCTAGAGCAAATTATGTCATAATAAGAAAGACAAGGTTAGCCTCACTACTCCATCTTAATCTTAATGTTATCTTCACTTTCTTCTTACATGCCATAAGTTTATAGTGTTATAGTTTAATCTTTACTAGATGAAGAGAATTGAAAAGGGATGCAGAAAATAACTGTAGTATTGCTTGCCAAACAAATGCAATGTATCTAACAAACATTTTAAGAAAGCCAAAAGCGGTTGAGAAGCTGTAACACCTGAAAATTTTGAATAGTTCATCAATCTCCGAATCCCCTGGGAACAATGGCTTCTGGTTCACCATCTCAGCAAATATACATCCCACTGACCACACATCAACTGGAGTCGAGTAATGGCGAGATCCAAGCAGAATTTCAGGGGCTCTATACCACAGGGTAACAACCTACAGAGAAACACCAGATACCCACAGAGTGTTGGCTGATAAAATTGCCAATATTTCATATGCCCAAATAAAACACCAATTATGATTGTCATATTATTTCCTACAAACACAGGAAAATAACAAAGAAATGAAAACATCCAACAAAACTGGATATTTAATAATTCAAAGCTTCTACTTTTGTTTATCAGAAGAAAAGTTGATATTTAAATTCAGATATCATACCACTAATGATTTAGCAAACACAAATTCTAAATTTAGAGAAGTTAATCCAAACAAGACCCATACCTTGCATCACTATAATTAGTGCATGCCAAACGTGTGTCTGTCAGTGAGAGCCAACTAGAATTGGGTGCATGTACATTTTTTGATTTGCTAGTGACAAGAGAAACGACCCCAGACCAGACACAAAATGCAAAAAAGGCATGTTTTTTGCAGAAACAGATGCTTCTTTTTGACAGTAATGATTCAGATTTAAGACATTCTAATCAAGTGTTTATTAGAATGCAAGTACATTAAGTTAAATAAAACCCAAGGCATACTGATACCTCATGTGTAAATGTCCTAACAGGTATACCAAATGCTCTAGCCAGTCCAAAATCTGCAAGCTTCAGCGCGTTGGTACGGCGATCAATAAGCAAATTCTGAGGTTTCAAATCTCGATGCAGAACTCTATGAGAATGGCAGTAAGCAATGCCACGGAGAATTTGATAAAGAAATGTCTGCAAATAGAAAAATAGTCCATATGTATTTAATCATGAGTATGATGATCACAACTATCACCAATCATTCATTCAAGTTGAGACAGAAAAGGTTAATCATGTTAATAGAGACCTGCAGAGAAGGAACACAAACACATAACCAAATGATTATAGAAGGAGGTATTCTAAAAGGAAGAACGCATGAGCTTCTAGGGGGAAAGATCCGACTCACTTTAACTAGGCGTGGATCATTAGCAAATTCAGGAGAAGAATCCATGTGCTTCTTCAAATCCAAGTCTAGATACTCAAAAACCAAGTAAAGGCGCTTCTCACTGTGCACCACATCCTGCAGTCTGTCACCGGAATAAAAATCAGATAATTTGTTACATGAGAAATCAAAAGAAGGAAAGAAAAACAAAAGATTTAGACAGTTGAGTATGGATAATGACAAAGGAGAATGAAAGTTATAGGGAAAAACAGTAGCAGAACCACAAAATAAGATGATTTGACACTACAAAAGTGGTGATAACTTTTATCAATTCAGCAGAAGAAACTATTACAACTTAGTAAGGCGGTCATGTGTATAAACAATGAACAGACAGACTGTGCAGCATCATTTAAACTTGCAAAAGATTTCCTTCTATGCTAGAAATCTAAACTCCCACTATAATCATCTAAGAAAGATGACAAGGAAAACTCTCCACCCCCTTTTGCTTGTTTCCATGATATACAACACCACAACTCCATGTTTTCAACAAAATCTTGTGAAAGGCCATTAGAAATATGTTTGGAGGCCTAGTCCATAAGCATGCTTTCCAGGTTACCTCCGAAGGCTCTCTCACCTCAGGTGGGAGTTTCCTGTATAGTTTGGCATATGTTAAGGTAGTGAAAAGTGAAAAGGGAATGGAAATGACCTGACAATGTTACCATGCTGCATCTCTTTCAAGAGAGAAATTTCTCGGATAGCAGTGCTGGGTACGCCCTCGTCTTCCTGCTCCAAACGGATCTTCTTCAAAGCAATGGTCTCATTGGTGACACGATCACGAGCTTTGTAGACCACTCCGTAGGTTCCTTCACCAATTTTTTCCACTTTCTCATACTAAAACAAACAAATTAATTAAGTGATAGCCAAAAAAACAATCAAACGCAAAATTAATGATGATTACACGAGGAATGTACAGAACACAACACAAATTGTTTAAGATGACTACCTGATCCATGGGAATGGGTATGGATTGGTCAAATCAAACACCGCCTCTCTCTCTGCAACAAACAAACAGAAAAGAGTTAGTAGCAATATCATGGAAGCGAATGTAGAAGCAGTGTGTAGTAGCAGAAGCAAAATCAATTACAGTGATTATTACAATCATAACAGGAGTTTGGGAAAGCAAAGAAAGAAAGAAACCCTAGCTTTTGCTATTGCTAGATTACATTGATAAATAATTGGGAGATCGATCTTACTTACCTCTTCTCTTACCAAGAAGAAAGAAAGAAAAGGAAGCACAGATACACAATCACTCACTCTGCAACTTTGTTGCTTTGCTCTTTACTCTTTTTTTTTTTTTTCCCTCTCTCTCAGAAAGTAGCCACAGATGCTTTCTCTCTCCCTTTTTTCCTTTAATTTCTCTCTTTTTAATTCAATTTATTACTAGATAAGTGGTTAGCGTTTCCTCAATTCATTTTTTTTTTTAACATAAAAAATAATGCCCGGGCATTCTTAGCAAGTTCTAAAAAAAAGAAGAAAAACCACGTTAACTCAATTATACAATTAAAAAAAACGAAAATAAATTATTAGAATATTAAAAGTGTCGCACCCGACATCGCAATGACTTCTAAAAATTAAATTCACAAGAAAAAATAGATTTTTGACATCTTATTCTTTGATAAGAAAAATTCTTTTTTTAAGGAATCGCCTCCTAATATTATGGTCACTAAGAACCCTAACTGATCAACAGGAAATTCTATGATTCAGGAGTGGTTACGTAAAAGAGAAGATATTATCACCTCTTAAGTGTCCTATCTAAGGTAGACTGTATTGCTGATTTTGTCTTAAACTACTAAGAGTTTGTTGTATTATGCTATGATTATCTGCTCGTAATATTTTTAACTCTAGCGTCAGTGAATATTCTATTACGGATATTTTCAACTCTACCGTTGGTAAATATTACGTAGCTAAAAAAACCAGTAAAATGAATTTAAATCAATGCATTCATATTTTTTTATTTTAAAAAAAAATATATCGTATATTAGATTTGCATTTCACAGTAAAAATCCATAGATTAATTATACAGTAACATACCTAAAAACAAACACGAGGGACCTCCAAATAAATTCAAAAGGGTCTACGATTTTTTTGGAATTTTCTAATATAAAAGAGAGGCTCGTTTGGCCAGATATCAAATCAAAGAGGATTGACGTAATGGTTTGTTTTGCCAAACATACCCTAGGCCTAAATCAAATTGAGTTGGTTGGGCATGAGGCCCAAGACCAACCCTGCCCTAGCTTTTTTTTTTGGTTTTTCCTCTTTTTTTAAGGGTGGGTCCAACTCAGCCTGTACGGGCTGGGCTAGACCCAGTCGGCCCGGCCTGGTCGCTACCCTAAGCCAGTGACCCAACTGGGCCTAGTCAGCAGGCGTGCATGAAACATTCGCATGCTTGCTACAGGAAATGATTAATTAAAATTTAAAAGCTACAGTGTTAAGTGAATTACAATATAGCTAAACTCATGTGAGGAAAGCACTATAGCTTTCCTCACAAAATAATAAGGATTGTTGCAATTAGGGATAAAAAGTTTCCTCACAAATAATAAGGATTGTTGCAGTGTTTCTACATTTTTTATTTATTTTTATTTTTATTTTTTTCAAAATTATCTTTGTCAATTTTATTTTTTTAATATTGAGCTGGTTGAGAATTTAGTTTTGTAATTGTTTTTCTTTAAAATAATGTGGATTGCTACAGTGTTTCCCCACGTGATTTTTTTTGTTTTTTTTGTTATGATTTTTTCCAAAACTATCTTTGTCGATTTTATTTTTTTAATAATGAGCTGGTTGAGAATTAAAATTGTAGTTTTCCTCACAAAACATTGTGGATTGCTACAGTGTTTCCCCCACATTGTTTTTTTTTTTTCTAAAATTATCTTTGTCGATTTTATTTTTTTAATATTGAGCTGGTTGAGAATTTTTTTTTTCTTTAAAACATTGTGGATTGCTACATTGTTTCCCCACATGGTTTTTTTTTAAATTATCTTTTCGATTTTATTTTTTTAAATATCAAGCTGGTTAAGAATTACAATTACAATAGAGCTAAATCATGTGGGGAAAGCATTATAACTTTCCTCACAAAACAATGTGGATTGCTACAGTGTTTCCCCCACATGGTTTTTTTTTGTTATATTTTTTCTAAAATTATCTTTGTCGATTTTATTTTTAAAAAATTGACAATTACATGTGATTACAAGTAAGGCTAAATCATGTGAGGAAAGCACGGTAGCTTTCCTCACAAAACATTGTGGATTACTACAGTGTTTCCCCACATAAATTTCTTTTTTTTTTATGAATTTTTCCAAAATTATCTTTGTTGATTTTATTGGGGAAAACATTATAGCTTTCCTCACAAAACATTATGAATTACCACAGTATTTCCCAACATGGTTTTTTTTGTTATATTTTTTTCAAAATTATCTTTGTCAATTTTATTTTTTTAATATTACAATTACAAGTAAGGTTAAATCATGTGGGGAAAGCTTTCCTCGCAAAACATGCAAAAAGTTAAATCATGTAGGGAAAACACTGTAGCTTTTTCTCACAAAACACTCTGAATTACTACAACTCATTATATTCAGTCTCTAAGTTTTTTATCACCAACATAACTTTTTTTCCCTCATAGAATATTGGTTTCATCACACCTTCAGTTTCTATTACTTATCTAGCATTAGTTCTCAAGTATAACATCATCAAGCGCACATTTGTTCCATGAGCTCGCGGGAATACGCGGTCATGCCATCTAGTTACATTATAAAACAGGGGAAGAGATGAAGAGGGACTTACCTGCTTCAGACGTTGTTGGAGGACGAAGACCTGAGGTGGTGCTGGTTTGGGCGATGCTCCCTCCTCTGTTTTTTTCTTGCTTTGTGTTATTTTTGGTTTTGTGGCCTTTCTCCATCTGTCCCATGTTTCTTGTTTTTGCTCTCTCTGGTTTTCTCCCTGGTTTTTCTGTTCTTTTCGTTCTCTCGGTTCGTTGTTTTGTTTTCTCCCTTGTGTTTGTTCCTTCGCGTCTGTGTGTGTTTTGTTCTCAATCTTATGCTCTCCCCAATTCTCTCTATCCTATGCTCCTCTGCTATTCCTCTATTTCTTTGCGCAGCCTTTTCTCTGGCTTTTATAGCTAGAGAATGCCAAGCGTTTGTTCATCGTGGGGGTGAGGGATAACAGCTGAGAGACATGGTCCATGATTGAAATGGTTTTGGTTCCTTTACTGCTGAAATGGTTCCTAAGGAAGAAGGTGATGAATAGTTTTTTGAAATGGCGTCGTTTTCTTAATTAAAATTGTTATTTTGCATTTGGCCCCTGAACTTCTAACATTTAACAATTAGGTCTCTATTTCATTAATTAAACTAATTCCAAGCTCAATTAAGTCCCAAACTTATCAATTCTTCGCTTAAGCTCATGATTTCGTTAATTGAACTAATCCAAAGTTTAATTAAGTCCTCAAACTTATCAATTCTTTCAATTTTTGACCGATTGACTCCTATATTTATAATTCAATCCTTATTAGTCCTAAAATTTTTATTTTGTGTTGTCTTAAACCAATTCTCAAAATATTTTTTTATTCATTTATTTTTTTGTTTTATTATTTTTAAAATTCAAAAATTGGGTTGTAACAAAAGGCAAAAGTGATGACAATAATAAGAAAATTAATGTTTTTCAAAAGAAACAAAATAACAAAACTTGATTATAAGATAACCCAACAAAATTGAAAAATAAAAGAGGATAAAATCACTTTGAGTAAACATAAACTGATATGTCAAATTCACAAGCGGAGTCGTAAGGCCAAGCCAGCCTCAAAGAAAACAAATTGAAAAAAAAAAAATTAATCCTCAACAATCCAAATGTAAAATGTTGAAATAAAATATAAAATAAGTCAATAAAAAGAAGCTCAAAAAAATTAAACAACAGTTAAGCTTGGGTATGACTCGTATGACTACTAAATCTTGCAAGTTGCATCATGTGAACAGGATGCTAACTAAACAAATTGCTTTCAAGGGTAATTTGGTCATTGAAATGTGCTTCAGAAATAATAAATAAATAAAAAATCGAACCCCTAAAACTAAGTTAATTTTCTAAACCTGCAACCCGTAAAATCCTAAATAAGTGTGCAATAAAGAAGCTCAATTCCAAAAAATTGAATGTTGAAATATGAAAATGAGAAAAAAAAATATCAATTTAAAAAATCAACCAAGGTAAAAAAAAAATAGCAATCAAATGAATAAGGATCAAATTTGATAGAAAAAAAAATTGAAGAATGATGAAATTATGAAAAAAAAAATCAATCTTAAAAATTCTCTCAAATTTTAAAAAAAAATACATGAATTAAAAGAATGAGGACCAAATCTAACAAATAAAAAAAATGAGGATGAAATTGAAAAAAAAAATATAATTTTATAAATTATTTCAAATAATATAAAAATCTATCAAAATGACAGGGATAAAATCTTAAGGGAAAAAACTTAAAGGGTTGCTCTGAGACTTTCGAGGATCGACGCAGAATTCGAGAAGGAGGAGAGAAGAGAAAAATAATTTATTTTTCCATCCTCAAACAAAATCATTTGACTACCTATTGGATGCAAACGATCTTTTACATATAAGTTTTTGTCATTATCATATTAATTAGAAATAAATTGGTCTTTTTATATTTTAGATGCACAATGAAATGATTTAAACACCTTTAAAACCAAAGAACTTAAAATTAGAGTCTAGAAGCTTTTCAGTCTTTTAATGATTTGATTGCTCCATGAAATTACTACATCACCCATTAAAGAAAAAAAAACTAAAACTAATATCCATGGGTATTTTTATTCTTTTCATGGTTTTTTCATATTAATTAATTTTAATGAGGGATAAATAAATTTTTTAATAATTATAAATATAATTAAAAAAAAGTATTTGGTGAAGTTTGAAAAACATAAATAAAAATTACATGGAATATTACTAAAAGTGGTTGATGTAAGATGAATTTTGATGATTTATTTATTTATTTTTTTGTAAAAAGCAAAACATAATTAAAATAAATATTTTTATCACAATATACACACGTGTG
Organism: Populus simonii; assembly: GCA_007827005.2. Lineage (NCBI taxonomy): Eukaryota > Viridiplantae > Streptophyta > Magnoliopsida > Malpighiales > Salicaceae > Populus > Populus simonii. The sequence continues at coordinate 13,589,957 of CM017467.2, forward strand.
CCAAGCCACCTAAATTATTTCGTGTTTGTAAGAATCTTAGTGGTTGAAATTTAAGAGAAAGAGATGTAGAAAAGAGAAAATCTCTTTTGTCATAAATTATTATACTATAACTTTTTGCATCCTATGTTTTTGAATTTATTATTATTAATATATATTAAGATTTTGACATTTCGTTGTAACAATAAATTGTGAAATATAAATATCCTTTTTACTTTCATAGATTGTTTTATTTTTTTAATTTCAAACTTAATTTAAAATTAAATATATTTTTTTTAATTTCAAATCCAATAAAATGTAACTTATTTTTTTGTTTTTTAATTGAATATTATTATTTTAATTTCATCCTTCAAAATTAAGTTGATTAAAAATTTATTTTTTTTTGTTTTCTTTCTATGAAGTTATCTTAATATCCTGACCCTAGTTTATTAGGTTAACCTGGGTTGATTCATGTTATTTTTTGTCATTTTTTATTTGATTTTTTTTTCAATTTAATCCTCCAACATTAAATTGATTAATAATTAAGTTTCATAATATCTTTTTTTATATACTTTCTATGGAGTTATCATTGTCCTATGACCAAGTGTATGTGCTGGGCTGGTTGACTCTGGTTTTTTTTTTGTTGTTCTTTTTTTAGTTGATTTTTTTTTAATTTTCATCCTTTAATATTGAGTTGATTGAGAATTAGTCTTCATGATTTATTTTAATTTGCGTTTAATGAGGTTATTCCGGTCTCATGATCAGAGTCACGAGTTTGATCAGTTGACTAGAGTGGTTTTTTGTGTCATTTTCTTCATTGATTTTTTTATTTCACTCTTCAATATTAAGTTGATTGAAAATTGAGTTTCATAATTATTTTGATTTATTTTTTATGAGGTTATCCTGATCTTATGACCTCGTTTGGTGGGATAACCCATTTTGTGTTAACTCATTTTCTTGGTTGAGTTTTATTTTTAATTTCATCCTATAACTTTTGGTTGATTGAGAATAGGGTTATCAGATATAGGTAATGGATTTAACAGGTTAACCTGGGTTGATATGAATTGATTTAATATGTTATTGTTTCAATTTTAAAAAAAAAAAAACAAATAAGATGTTGTCTTGATCTTTTTAGTTAAACTAAATTTTTATCGGTCGTTCGGGTTGTTTTTAAACCTGTCAAGTCGACTAAATCACTTTAGGTTATTTCCTATATAGTTTAAAACAGAATTTATACTAAAAATCACGTTAATAATATCTAAAAAATTCTTTATGTCCAAAAAAAACTTAATTCAACCCATAACACAACTCGAACGATGACATAGTTGATGTTGTTTTAATAAAGGTTGGATAGGAGTGCTTAGGCTTTAAAGTCCAGACCGCACTTCTATTTTAGTTTAGTTTTTTTCTTTAAGGCATTTCTATATTTTTTAGGTGATTTCTCAAGTATATTTGGTATTGCGGTAGTTTTTGTGGTTATGATTTGAAAAAAATTGTTTTATAAAAAGTACTTTTAGTTGAGTTTAGTTTGGTATTTATATATGTTTGATTAAAACTGTGGTTGAAATTGAGGTTAAATAAAAAGTAGTTTAATGTGTTTGGTAAAAAATGCTTTTCAAATTGAGGTTATATATATATATATTGATGGTTTTTAATTTAAATATTGTAGATTTAACTACTACTATTACATCATTAAATAAATAATAATTTTATATCAAATATTTTTTATTATTCCATTAACATATCTACAATTCCATCACGTACAGAATTCATCCGATAAGGAATACAATTTCCATAGTTTTTTTAGAGTGCAACAAAATCAGGTAAAATATCATTAGAAACAAAATTGAGATTGCGATCAAATTCTGTAAATGCTACGTCATCATGCAATCTCCTTCTAATTTATATAGTGTCATTGAGTAATATTAAATACTAGTTTTTCTAGTAAAACACAATAAAAAAACTGGATTTTTTTTACTAGATCGAACATATTCCAATGTATTTAAGTTTAAATCGGATCCGGTTCGGCCGGAAATGAAATTTAGGACGAATCCGGTCCATGCTGATAATGTACACCCAGATCGAGGCTATCTGTAGTCAGATTGTGAACATGCAAAAGGCTTTTCTCCACTTCCTTTTTAACGACTTTCTCGAATTACATTGCAAAGTTTAGAAAAATACGCCCCTAGAATAATACAAATGAAAAAAAAAAGACTTATCTTATTTTGTTAATTCTTGTCATCATTCTTTTAATTATTATTTTTTAACTAAACCATATAATTGAATTTCATAATAGCAACCCATAATGTATCGTTGAAATAATTATTTTGCATAGCGCACAAAGAGTATGCTAAATGAAACAAACCATAACACATAAAACCATGGTTTGGTTAAAAAAACAGAAAACTTAAAGGTCGAAAATTATAGGGCTTCGTTTCCGCTCTGCAGGGCTGGAAAACAGAGGGGGATTGTCCAGGGGCGGGGCTTTAAAAAAGTTATAGACAATCAACTATTAGACTCTACATCTGGAAATAACCGGCGAAGAACATTAATCAATAATACTGCGAAGAACATCAGTCAACAATACTGCTTCGTTTCGGCTCTGTCCTGTCTTCCAAACCTTGAACCCTGGAAGAAAGTAGTCAGCATCATTCCAACGTTTTAATAATGTCAGTGAGAAGGGACCTTGTACATCTCCTTGGGGATCTAAATAATGCCACAAAAAACTTCCCGGATCACAATCAATAATCTGAACATTATCTCTATGCCTCGGGCCTTCATCTTCTTCACTGTCGCTCAAATCAATCACCTGCACGTCCATCGAGCATTGACGGTGCTTTCTATCTTCTATGTTGACAGGCAGCGTTTCATCATTGCTCTCCCCCATGATGTTTGTTAACTGCTTTGGCTGAGCTTCAACAAAATGCTGATGATCTGAAATAGAATCGTGAGATGCCAATGAGCAATAAGAATTGAAGGTTAAGACTACCCTGCTGAGAAACCTTCTGAATAGAAATTAATTAATTCACGACCACCAAGATAAGCAAATGAATTCCCTCCTTTTTTTTAAACCAATTCATAGTTTCTTCCCAAGAGAACAGGGTATAAAACATCTAAAATAAGCGAATTATACAGATTCTAACTTTCTGGCGGAATGATTCACTAACCTGACAGTGAACCAGACCATTTGAACCATAAAATGATGAAGCTGTAAGCGCCGGCATGCACACCTCCAATAGGAGGCAGGGGGGTAAATGCATGGAAGGGAGGTTTGGCAAGGTTAAGACTATAAAACTAGCATAAGCAGGATTTCTTAAATTTTATTGTTTTTTTTATTGCGAGTGGCGTAGGTTGAAGTATTTCAGTATGCAGCATCCTTTAGTGCCCCCTGTCTAATTTAAAAAATCAATTCTATTTTCCTAGTCTAATAAAAAATCTCACTATTTTCTGTCATTCCCCTTACCACCAAATGTGATAAAATTGCATCACTCCCAATGATAGAAAACAGCAACCAGAATGCCTGTAATATATCAAGTAAAATGATGAACATATCTATGTTCATGTAAGGAACTTAGAGGAGAATATTGACCAAGGGTTTCTAGAACATAGTAATTTGTCGAACAATTTCCAGTTGCTGATCTAGATATCCTGATTCCAAATTCTCAAACAACAAAGAAAAAACAAAAAGATATCCCAATTCCAAATAATTGTATTACAAAGAGAAGGGAATAAAATATATGAAAGAGTATAATTTACCCATTCTGTTGCTCTGTTTTGGTGTTGCCAGGACAGCTTGGTTTCCTGCAGAAAGAAAGAAAATAATTTCAGATTGTTTAATAAAAATGAAGGAGTTATGCCTCACACCAATGCTGGAGGCCTTATAAAAGGATTGGCATCCAACATTACAACTCATTTTGACACATTTATTTTGGATGCTGGCTGATCTCAGGAAAAAAAAAAATAGAATATTTATTGTTTACTGCAAAGGAACCTTCCATAGACTCTGCTTGGTACCAGGAGATGAATGGGCAAGTTAATTCTGCCTCAGTTCTACAGTACAAGAGGGGACATCTTAACTTTATGCATGCCAAATGTGCATCCAATGGATCAGTGTTTTCCAAAATTGATATTCTGAATACTTAAAATGATGATATTAAGACCTGTATAAATATATATATAGGTTAACACAGCCACCCATACTCACATGCAAAGGTTTTTATACCATGGATGTTCTAAGGATACACACAGCAACAACTCCCTGATAAGTTATCCTGTAAACACAGGGTTCACCATATAGCTGACCAATCACCCTGTATAGAAGAGACAGAAACTTAAAGAGGTCTTAAATTTCCTACAAGCTTACCATGCCATGTACTGTACCACAAGCTTCCTACCATTTAAATATTAGACCTCCAAGCTTGGCTTGCTCACATCTTCAGCACGTATTTTGATTTCAAAACCCACAGTATGGAAGGATCGTGCAAGGCATTTTGCAATATGATAAGTAATTTGCAAATTGCTTATAAATGATCCAGAATTGTCCGAACCCACATGTGAATCACTGCAGCCATCAAAATCAAGATACAATCTAAATCTTCACGTGGTTTTTCAGAGATTATGGATTTATTTTGTGGTTTTCCATTCCTATCTGACAAATTGGCAGCACTTCAACAGTAGATCATCAATGGGGTTGGTATGCTTTATTATTTAGGACTCGATTGTTGTTTCTTTTTCCTACTTGAAAGGATGTCTTATTCTACATTTATTTATTATTCCTTTTCCATCTTTGTAATAGAAATTTCTTCTTTCATCTGAAAAAGGAAATACCCCAAATGCTTTCATAATCAAAGACAATAATTCTCCATTCCCCAAGTTGTAAATACCAGACCAAATAGATGCATGCACACACATGCAGTTGCGTGTTGTAAATATGCACCCACTTGAGGAGAAACTAAAAAAAATTCACCTTCTAGGAGTGCAACATCACTAGAAAGAAAAACTGAATGTTACTAACATACCTGCAGAATTCTTGCTGAAAGAAATCCAAGTCGAAGTTTTATTTGAAGCTACATCAAAATTGGGAATTTCCAAAACTCCATCCAGAGATGATTTTGGTGAACCATCATTTCCTTGTTTTATATTCACTGGAAAATCCTCTGGTGCAGGCTCATCTTCTATTTCTTCGGCTATGACTTTTGGAATGTCAAGCAATAGCCGTGTCTGTTCATCAGGAGTCTCAAGCAGCTTCTTTCTTTCCAAGTAATCAAACAGTGTAAAAGCTCCAACGAGTTAAGGATTCAAAATATAATGCTGCAGCAGGTAGACAAAGCAAGAGGAAGTGTAATGCAGGAACAGATGAAAAGATGAACATGGGGCGGTGCATTTCTACAAACCAAGTCCTTTGGTGATATAGTTTATCATAGAAGGTAAAAAAGAAGGAAAGGGAAAACTTTGACTATTTGTTTGAATGTAAAATGGTTCCTAGAGTTATATATATAAAAAAAACCTTTATATATATTAAAAAGAAAAGAAATTTACATGAAAAAAAGTTTTTCTACACATCTATTTTATGCTCAGTTCAAAGTATGGACAACCTATCTCGTGGGAGTGGAATCAAAATTTAGTATAAATTAGACCCCAAACTTTGACTTTCTAAGAGAACCTAAATAGCCTATCAGTCATATGGATAAATGATTCTACCCATATGGATAGGATGTACGCCATCGAATTAACATTTACTTCTAGAAAGTTTCATAGTGCCTTAGCAAAAACAAGCCTTAGCACGGACCTTCAAAGACACATCTATGTGTCATTTATGATCCCATATCCTTTTTCATTTTGAGCAGCCTCAACACACTCCCTTTTCCATTATTATGCTCTGATTGACCCTCAACTTTTTGGCTTTGAAATCAAATTGTTACTAGTTTCTTCATAATACCAAAAAAGAACTATGGCATGCATACAATGATTCGACCAAAAAAGAAGAACTATGACATGCATACAATGATTCCTATGATTTGAATTTCCTCAAGGAAATTGTGATAGTTATCCAACTCATCCACTATTTATTACCTGAAAAAATGTGACTAGTAGCCTACAGCTTTTAAGAAGCAAAGCTTACCAGTCTTAACCAACATCGGTGGGCACCAGCCAGAGCCATGCAATTATTGAGCAATTTTCATTTTGAGCAGCCTCTACACACTCCCTTTTCCATTATTACACTCTGATTGAACCTCAACTTTTTGGTCTTGAAATCAAATTGTGACAAGTTCTTCATAATACCAAACAAGAAGAATGATGGCATGCATACAACGATTCCTATGATTTGAATTTCCTCAAGGAAATAGTGATAGTTATCCATCTCATCCATGTTTAATTACCTGAAAAAATATGACTAGTAGTCCACAGCTTTTAAGAAGCAAAGCATACCAGTCTCAACCAACACTAGCGGGCACTAGCCAGAGCCATGCAATTATTGAGCAATTTTGCTACCACTAATCATAGAGAATCACAAGTTATTTGATAAGCTCAATTGGATTGATTTTTGTCCTGAAGTACAGTGTTTCTTGCTGATAATCAGTGTCTTGTTATATTTATAATAGAGTTTAGACTGGATTATTTTAGTCTGGGAAACTTAATATATAATTCATTATATGTTGACTTCATAGTGATACCAGAGGGAATAGTAATACCAAGAAAGGATATTCTCTACGCCAACCCTTTTCATTTGCCCGATCAATGAGCTTTTGAAGAAAAGCAAGTTCTCCACGAAGCCACTGAAACAAATCCACATTTAGTGGCTAAAAAATTGAAGAATCAAACTTTAAACAAATCATGAGGAACATGCATGATCCCCTGTATAGATGCTGAAACCAGTATTTGAAGTGGCTTTCTGTCACAGTGCATATAAGATAATTTACATTTAGCAATTTAGCAAGCCAAAGCACATTAAAGAGAAACATAATGGACTAGTGAAGAATGGCTTCTTCCACACCAACATTTAAAGTCTGAGCAGGTTTTCATAAAGCATGTATGATGATTGGCAATAGATGCACATTTTGATACCTAGACATTCACAAGCCAAATGCACATGACAAAGAAACATAACGAATCAATAAAAAATGACATGTTCCATCAGGATTCCTTGTTCAATGAAAAAAAAACATTTATAAATGTTATAGCATATCTAAAAACCTCAAAACAACAATAACGTAATAAACAATTCAAGCCACCATCTTTGAAACATTTGGTGATTTCTTACTTCTTGCTCTGTCAAAATAAAGAAAGAATTAAAAACTATTTATCTTACAATACCATCAATGTAATGATTGTCCCTGTTATCATTTTGCATGGCATTCAGCACAAAAACTGTGACAAGAAATAGGCATTAAGGAATGGCACAACGTTATAAAAGTTGAGACTAGGTGTTTCACAAGTTTAGGGATTCTCTTGGAGGATATGGCAGTTATTACAACTTTCCCAATTAACCACATTTGAGATGATAGATTTGTGAGTTGGATTCTCTACTTACTAGTGAAGTAATTCACTTCTATAGTGCAACCAAACTTGAGATGCATCAAGGGGCAAAATAAAGTGCTTGAGATTTATCGTTATCAATACAAACTTGCTAATCTTTATAATTCAATACTTCAAACGTATAAATATCAATTTTGCAATGCATATTTAAGGCTCTCTTTTTCCTGCAGTATCTACACATCGTTTTTTTCTTTTTTACTACAATGGATAAAATTGCAAGATCATGGTCAATTAGCTTTACAATCCTATACAAGCTTGCATACAACAACATTTTGATGAAATTATAGTTCAGAGGTTCATGCCTGTTTTATCATTTTCATTTAAAATGCAAATGCACATTGTCCACATCTTTACAAATGCACTCTTAAGTTTTTCATATTGGAACATCAAGAATATTTGTACTTTATATAGGGTTCCTGACACGTCAACCTCACTAGCAAATCAGTACAGAAACATTCAAAAACCTGTAAGCAAATATGAACTATGAGGAGAACAGAAACAAGAAAAAGGGATAACCAACCATTTTGTTCATGGTTAAGTTTTCCTTTTAGTCAAGTACCTACATGCTTTGTTATATCTTCATGCAAAACTTGAGCCTTCTCTTCAAGCTCTACCTGTAAGAAGTTTAAAAGGTACATTAACAAAAGATTGAGGGATGGGGAACCTTAAAACAGACAACTCAATTACCAAGGCAAGCAAGACACATCTTGTTATCAGGTACGAAAATTACTAATATATAAATCTAGAGAGCCAGATGTCCAAGCAAACAGCGCAACATACCAGCAATCCTATATGAAGCCATGTCATAGACTTTCTTCGTGCACAGAGAATAGTGGTTACTAGTATTGTGACCCGTGATTCGCCACGGGTCGGATAAATGTTTTTTGGCAAAAAACAAAAAATAAATATGCAAGCTCTTCAAATTTATTTTTTTAAAAAAATTATAATTATAAATCAAAAGATCTATGAGAACTATTTGTGTCAATAAATGCAAAAAACAAAGTGTTAACGCGTTTATTCAACTCGTCTAGCTGCAGGTCGAATAATTTTTTTTCCAATGCAAAAAAATTAATGTATAGGTGTCATTTACATCAAGTAAAAAATATAATCGTAAATCACAAAGTTGATACTTACATATAATAAAATATAATAAAAATCATATGCATTAATAAAAATATGTAAGATCTCAAGCTATTTTTTAACATAGACGAAAAATGAAACAATGTTGCAATTGCTACACAGTGAAACACCATTTCCTTAGTTCTTGTAGAACAAATTTCCAAAAACAAAAAGTGTAAAGAAAAAAAACATTAAAAAACAAATTATAAAAGAATAAAAAAAATAAACAAAAAGAAAGGTATAAATAGGCCACGTGTAAAGAATAAAAAAATAATATTTTTCCAAAAAAAGTGTAAAGAAAAAAAAATGGAAAAACTAAAAAACCATTAAAATCATGAATTTGGCATGCAGGTTATAATTTTTTTAAAAACAAAAATACCAAGTATGCAGGTTGCTCCAATGTGTTTTTTTACATGAAAAATTAAAAGTGTTATTTGAAAAGTCTATGCAATCTAACTAAATAAATCGATAACCATTTATGTAAATAAAAAAAAATCGTTTAACAATAACCAAGAAAAAAAACTATAAAGATGAGATATTTACCCGATTATGTTTACTAAATTTTTTTATTTAAATAAATAAAAGATAAATCCACCCTAAAAAACTCATGGTTTAAACGATAAATACAAACAAAAATGATTGAATAAGCCCGCACCATAAAAAATATTACAAAAAGCCGAACACATTAGAAAAATAAAAGAAATGGACACCTGCCGATATGATGGAAACATTTAAAAAAAGAAATAAAAAAAAAAAGCCTTATGTGAGCCCAGCAGCCAACCCTGGTGAATAAATCAAACACATGACCTAGGACATGAAATTGAGATAACCCCATAAATAGCAAAGGGAAAAAAATACCAACAAAAAAAGAATCTTTGAAAAAAAATCTTTAAAAAAAAGACCAAAGTCGACCCGGACTAATCTTTCAGATCTATGACCCGGGTCACGAGATCAGGGTGACCACATTAAAGGCAAACCTGAAAAAACAAAGAAGCAAGATTCTTAATCAAAAAAATATTGAGGGATGAAACTGAGAAAAAAAAAGTCAATAAATGAAACAATGCAAAACAAAAAAAATAGCAATTAAAAGAATTATAACTAAATTCAACATAAAAAACAACTGAAATTAAATGTTAAGGGAAAATTTAAATGAAATTAAATGTTTAGGGATGGAATTGAAAAAAAACAAATCAATTAAAAAAATAACAATTAAAAATATTGGCACCAAACTTGACATAAAAATTCAATGAAAAGAAACGCTCAAGGATGGAATTGAAGGAAAACATATAAATCAAGAAAATGATTGAAAACCAGAAAAATAGCAATTAAAAGAATGAGGACCAAATTTGATATAAAAAAAACTAACAAAATCAAACGACCAGTGATGAAATCGAAAATAATATCCAATTAAAAATAATCAATGTAAATAAAACAATTGCAATTAAGAGAAGAATGACTGAATCAAAAGAAAAAAGAAATTGAAGGCTGGTATAATTTTTTGCATAGCCAGCACGCAATCCGAGGAAGAAAGAGAAGGAAAAGAAAGAAAGGGAAAAAAAAAAAGCCAATCGGTGCCACCCATAGAAGAAGAGGACGCCAAGACACATGAAATGATGTGTCGGAAGCTTGATTTCAACCACCATCGTCAGTCGCACGCGCCGCCCAAAAGCAGCGGAGCGGTTAACGCGTGCTAGACACGCGTCAACATCCTTTTTTTATGTTCACAAAACCAAAAATACCCCTATGACTAAACAACAATAACAAAAAAAAACCCTTATAAAATCACAACCAAGCTTTTGAAGCCAAGGCTAAAAATTTTGGATGGCAAGGGTAATTGAGTAATTCAATTGTTCATAAAATTATAGAAAAAAGAAAAGTGCCCCTAGAACTAAATAACAATAACAAAAAAAAAACAATAGTAAATGACAATCAAGCCCCTAAAGCCAAGGCTAACAAATTTGCATAGTAAGGGTACCAGTGTAATTCAATTGTTCATGACAAAATTGAAATTACCATACAACCCCTGGACCAAAGGTTCTGATTTTTTACTCTTTAAGGGCAATACGATAATTGCATTGTTATTAAAAAAAATGAAAAGTCAGTGTTGCCCCCAAACAAATCAAGAATGACAAATTGGTTGTGCGCAAAGACTATCCTACCCCTCAAGTAAAGTTTTAAAAATGAAAGGATGAAGGTAAAGGGGTAATTTCACTGTAGCCCTTCACACATTTCACTATGAATAGACTACAATGAAAAACCCACGCAGTTAGTATTTTACTTAATTATTTTTCTTCTCTATCAATGAAATTTCTTTGCCATTCAAATATAAAGATTAGGGTGTGAAGAAATCCATACAAAAAACAAAAATATTGTTCAACATAATTCATAGTGAGAATAACCAGAGCTATAGAGGAAACACTACAAAACTAGGCAAGATAATAGATAACTTACAATAGTTGGCCTCTTGAGTGAACCATCTCTTACTCTCTGATTCAGATCTTCACATTCTTCCTGCAACCCACAGAAACAAGACTAAGAGTGAATGCCTACACCTTGACGTAATTGTCTATGAGCTTACATTTTGCAGAATCTTATCTGCAGCTACACAACAAAAATGTGGACACTGTTATCCACACCATATCCGGCAGCTGCATCAGTCTCCAACTTCTTATTAATACATTCAAGCCCATTTCTCAAGACCCTTACAAGACCTCATATTAAAAGTGAAACTCTAACTAAAAAGAACACAGAACCATGGTCTAATTTATTAAAAAAGTATTGATTCCCAGCACAGAATATAATTGGTTACTTGATATCAGCTGAGTTTTTAAGACTTGTAAGCATCTGCAAAACTTCAGCAAAAATATGGGGCCAATAATCATTCAACAAGAAAAGAAGACAGTACCATATCTAGCTAGGTATCAGAGGCAAAACAATGTGAAAACTAAGCAGTACTTAGAACAAGCTAGCAAAATGTGTCGCTTACCTTAGAAAAGTTATCATCTGAAAGCATAGATATGCGGACATCTTTCATATAATTTGAAACTTCAAGAAGCATTTCAGTGTTAATATCATTAGCTCTGGAAGACTCCACTAAACCTAGAGAATAGACAACACAAACACCAAAAGTTAATCATCGATAGTAGAGATCAACAATTCCTAACAAATGTTTCCCTTCCAACAAAAATAATTAACACGTGTATTCCAAATATACCAGCATCGGTGGAATAAAAGAAATAATAATGATATCAAAGTGAATTAGCAAATAGAAGCTCAGAGGGGTTCATAAATAAGTATTGTTTTATAGCATAAGCAAAGGATGCAAATAACAGTAAGTAACCAACCAGTGACCTGCACAAGCATGTGAGAGTTTTTCTGGAGGTAATCATTAGGATCAGACTTGATTCTCACAAAGCTTCCAACAATTTTGCTTTGAAATGTTTCGGGGTTGTTCTTGGCAAGATCCTGAACCAAAAGCCTCTTCAAATAAACAAGCTTAATGTTATCAGGAACAATAGCAGCAAAACAGCTCTTGGGAGCTTCAAAAACCCTTTTCTTAGAATGGCATTTTCTATCCGAGACTAAGCACTTGTGGCGTTGGTAGGCATTATTATCCTCGTCATCATCCGTAGTATCAAAGAAATCATCATCAGAACCAACTTTGTTTTCAGCAAAATGGGGTTCGAGGAGGTCATAGATTCGGATTCGATTGATGGTCTTCCTTCCAAAAAGAGGAAGAAGCCATTCATCGCAAAGAACCCTCTTCTTTTTGGTGGGGTGGAGGAGGTTGCGGTCGTTGACATACTTGTTAATGATGGCAGTAACATCGTACTGAGAAATCTGATTGGTGGTACCTGTACCAATAGATTGAAGGAATTCAATGAGGAGAGTGGAGCCCCATCCAGTAAATTCCAGTTTCCTAGGCGTTCGAGCCTTTCTTTTGGAGGTTGAAGGGGGAGCAAACAGTGGGGGGCCATCTGTATATTCTTCCATCCAAACAAAATCACCCATTTTTTTTCTTTTATTGATAATAATAATCACTCCCTCCCCTCCTTCACTGGTAGACTGCAGCTGCATGCAGGCAGAATAGATAACAATAATTGGTGATAATAATGATAATACAGTGAAGACAGAAAAGGCATCCATCCATCCGGTACATAAGAGAAAGAAAAGGCAGAAATTGATTGAATACACAGAAAAGAGGAGTGGATGCAAATTATATAATAATAATAATTATCCAATTTTTAATAAGACACGGAAATTGAAAGGAATGGGAGCGAAACCAAACAAAAGCAGAAATTGAGTTAAATTCAATAATAGTAGTAGTAATAGTAGTAGAAATTGATAAAAAAAAAATAAGTAAAAAAAGAAAACAGAAATTGGATTGCATTGAATACATTGAAAGAAAGGAAATGGAAGAAAACGTACCCTTTTATTTACAGGAAAGAAAGGATAGTTTCTCCACTCCACTCCTGCGACAACTCTGCTCTATCAGTCTATCGCTTCGCTGCATACTCGCCTCTCTGGAGACACAGGGGAGTGAAGAACAAAGGCCAGGAGAGAAGGAAAGGAAAAGAAACGGACGTAGGTATGTATGGACTAATATGTAATCTGCCTTTCCTTGTCTTTCTTTCTTGGGCTTCTTCGCAAATCAGCAATCACCTCGCTGGCCCGTTCTTACGATTACCGGCTGGGCTTTCAGTTTCCAACCCCTCTCACTCTCATCAGTCATCACTACTATTTATCTCTTTTTTAATATATATATATATATATATATATAGGCTGCTTAGTATTATAATATTATAATAAAAGTTATTTTTAAAAATATTTTTTTATCTATAAATATATTTAAATAATTTTTTTATATTTTTAAATTTATTTTTGATATCAATATATTAAAATAATCTACAAACATTAAAAATCTATTTTAAACAAAAACAAATTCTTTTTTTTAAAACACACGGTCAGTTGCATCTGCAAACACATTTTTATTTTTGTCTTTTATTGTCAAAACAGTTTATTCATTTACTTTAATCCCTATTTGTTTGTCTTTTAGAAACTGACTAGTCTTGTGACCTTTCCTACACCGTTGGCCAAAACAAATCTTGGAGTTGAAAAAATCATGAGATCACAAACATGTTTAAAAAAGCGAGAAAAGGTTGAGATTTGGTTCATAAACCCGGCTAGGTCAAAAATACATTTAGAATGACAAGAAGAAGAAGAAGAAAACATTAATTAAAAACAAAAAAAAAACATTTCAATCTAACAGATAGCGTCATAAAAAATAAAATAAAAAAGAGAAAGAAATGACCCAAGCAAACAAATCTTGGAGTTGAAAAAATCATGAGACCACAAACATGTTTTTAAAAAGCGAGAGAAAGGTTGAGATTTGGTTCATAGACTCGGCTAGGTCAAAAATACATTTAGAATGACAAGAAGAAGAAGAAGAAGAAGAAAACATTAATTAAAAACAAAAAAAATACATTTCAATCTAACAGATAGCGTCATAAAAAATAAAATAAAAAAGAGAAAGAAATGACCCAAGCAAAACTGAGTGTGCTTGTCAGCATGCAACCCATGCACGAGGCCACGAAATTTTTAAAGAAGCCTAAAAAAAGGATAGAATGTAAAGTGTTGAAGTATAAAAAGACCAATATCACAAGAGCCAACTTTTCAAACTCGTCACCTCAATCACAATCTCTGTAACACTACTGACGATAACCACGACTCTTAATTCGCAACCAGTTTGTTATTGAAGGATAAAATTTAAAAAAATAATTAATTTAATAAATTCCCAAAAAAAACTAGTAATGTAAAAGAATGAAGACCAAATGCTAAGCAAAAAAATCAGGTGAAAATAACATTGATTAATTCAAGGGCAGAATTTAAAAAAAAACATTTTATAGAAGAAAATTAAATCAAAAGAAAAAAGATTAAATTTGAAACCAAAAATAAAATAAGATGAAAAATAACATTTCAATGTTAGATGATGAAAATGAAAAAAAAAATCAATTTGATAAAAGACCTAAAACAATAGTACTATAAAAAAATAAGAACAAGATGCTAAACAAAAAACTAAGGGGTAAATAACATTCATTATTTCAAGGGTAAAATAAAAAAAAAATAAACATTTCACAAAAGAACTCATGACTAAAATTCATAATCAAAAGAAAGAGGGTCAAATCTAAAATTAAATATAATAAAAGGAAAAGTAACACTTCAATGTTAAATGATGAAATTAAAAAAAAATCAATTTGATAAAAAGCTAGAAAAAATAGTAATATAAAAGAATGAGGATCAAATGCTAAATAAAAAAATAGGGGGTGATATTCATTTATTCAAGTGAAATTGAAAAAATTTAAATATTTCACAAAAGAAATCAAAACTGAAACCTGAAATCAAAAGAAAGAGGATCGAACCCAAAAACTAAGATAAAATAAGAAGAAAAATAACATTTTTAATCAAGGATGAAGTTGAAAAAATTTAAAAGTTTACAAAAGAAATTAAATAAAAATCATACAATTAAAAGTAAAAGGAATGAATCAAATACCATGACACGACAAAAGGACAACATTTTTTTTATTGGACAACACATTTTCCAAAGCAAGGATAAAGAGAGAAGAAAGAAATAGTTATTGGATCCATATCGCCTAATGGACCATCACACGTGTCACCTCATCTGGAAGAAGATGTCATGATCTTTCTAACATCGTCATAGATAGACAATTTTCACCATCTAAAGCCTTCACACGCGCTTCTTAAAGCATACAGAGTGGTTTAACATGTTGACGCGTGCATAGAACACGTCAATAGTCTTTCTTCTTTACATATTATTTTAAAACAAATTGAAATTGTCTTGTCTTGATCCTATAACTATGAAAAGACCACAATGAAAAGATGAATAAGCCCTAGACCCTAATTTAAAATTCCTGATCCAAAGGATAACCGAGTAAATTAATTATGGATTTTCAAAAGAAAAGGCAAACACGCACCTGTCTTCACCCACTAATTACAAAAAAAGAGACAAATAAGCCCTTGTACCCAAGTTAAAATATATTTATTTCAAAGGGCAACAAAGTAAATTTATTATGCATTAAAAAAAAAAGATGAATTTGCCCTTTTATCAAAGGTAGATTTTTTTTTTTTGTATTTCAAGAACATCTCAATCATTACACTGTAGAATTAAAAATAGAAAAACATCTTAGAAGCTAATCAAAATGATAATGGCTAATTAGTCCCTGTATAATTACAATTATACCTAGAGGCTATGTAAATGAGTTTTTTTAGAATGACAAAATAGTAATTACATTATTCTCATCCATGATGCACTAAGATTGTGTGCATAATGATTTCACCACCTATTAAATATTTCTTAATTTTGAGGAACAGTTAACAAATAAAAAATAGATTATTTTATGATGTTTGGTAGTGTCATATAAATAAGTTGAAAAATACTTTTCAGTTTAGTTATGCCATGAAAAATGGTTGGATATTACTTTTTAAATTTTTAATTTTTTTAAGTTCATTAAATGATTGGGGACCAAAGCTGACAAATTAAAAAGTTGAATGAGGATGAATTTGAAAAAAAAAATCTAATTTCATAAATTATTTTAAATAAAATAACATCAATAAAAAAATGAGGACTAAATTTGTGGATAAAAAAGTTAAAAGATGATAAAATGAGGACTAAATTTTTTGCAATTTCATAAATTATATCGAATAAAATAAATAATAATCAAAAGAATACTGATTAAATCAGATAGGTAAAAAAAATTAATTAATAAAATGATAAGAGAAAAATAATTAACAATAAGAAGAATAAGGACTAAAGTTGATATAAAAATTAAATCAAATTAAATTTTAAGAGATGAAACTAAAAAAAAAGATTCAAAACAAAATAAGTAACAATCAACAAATTAATGACTAAATTTTCTTTTAATAGTAATTTAGTCATTTCAATTTATTTTTATTTGCAAATTCTAAAAAGCATATTTCATTAAAAATAAAAGAAAAATAATTTTTTTCTGAAAACCAAACTATTTTTTTTTTTTACTAAAAAGGGTTTTTTATTATCAACTTTTATAATAATAAATAAACATGAAAAATTTAGAAAGTAATTTCTCAATGAAATAAACAATACCTTATTCTTGTTTATTTATTTAATACTTTCAGATATAACCAAATAATAAATCACCTCTTTTACATGATGGATGAATGGATCTACATAGAATTTGATAATTGTTGTTGTTATTTCTTTCAATAATGAACATCTCAACTAAAATAGTTACCTGTAAGTGAATCAACTTTTTGGTTTTGTCTAATTAATCATAAAGCCATTCATTTCAAGTCTTTAATTAATTTTTTCAAGGATGCATATTTTTTTTTTAATTATGGTGTTCTATTAAAAAACTATTAATCTTTTTATTTATATGTCATTGAAGATATAAATGATGCATAATTTAATGTTATATTTAATAAAAATTTTGATGACGATTACAAAAATATAATGAATTGTGTTGTAGACCACATTAATTATCATGGTTGTGAAGTCAATGGTACTTCAGTAAGGGATGGTGATGCTAGAGATGTCGATGTTGAAAATAACAACAACAACAATGATTACAGTAACGACGATGACAATGACAATGATAGTGATGAGGATTATGAATCTTTTTTACGGAGACAATTTGATATACAAAAATTAATTTTATACACAGCCAGAGCTATAAACATGTATTATTAATTATATGCATAAAGAACATTATATGGTTTCATACAACATGTATGTGTTGGTTGAACAAAGTTTTTAGTGGTAATTAGAAACAATGTGTTAACATGTTTAATATAGATACATGGGTTAAAACTTTTAAGAATGATGTACGTTATTGAAAAATATGGCAACGTTTCTATATACAATAACATTAAGGGCTTCGAATAGAGGAGTGCATGAGAGATTTTAACATTTAGGTGAAATTGTTAGTAGATGCATAAAGGAAGTCCTTACAACTAGGAGTGAGTAAAAAAATCAAAAAACTAAGAAAATCGAAAAAAAAAAATAATCGAAAAAACCAAACCGTGAAAAAAACCAATTAAAATTTTGAAAAAACCGAACCGAACCGAAACAAAAAAAAAACTGGGCCAAACCAGTTTGAACTGATTTTTGTCCTAAAAAACCGAACCGAACTGAAATCGGTCGGTTTGAACCGATTTTGATTTTTTTTAAAAAAAATCGGTTTGGTTACTTTGTTTTGATAAAAACCAAACCGAACAAAAAATGATTACCCCTACTTACAACAACATGCTTGTTTGTGGTAGATGTCATAAAGCTAGTATATTTTGAATTCATAAACACCCTAGGAGAAATTGCAACGAATCTAAGATATATGTCACATTTCAAGGTAAGATGTATTTTATTTATTGTTGGTACAATCAATCTTATTGTTTAATGAATGTTTGTAATTAATTACAATCTAATTGTGTTTTTTTTCTTAGTGTAGAATTGTGTCAGTGCAATTAATGGCACACATGTTCATGTATATATATCATCTAAAAATAAAATTCCATTTATCAGAAGAAAAGGTGTAACGACACAAAATGTTATGGCTGCTTGTTGTTTTGACAGGCAGTTCACGTTGTGTAAGCAGGATGGGAAAACAATGCACACAATACACATATTTTTCTTGAGGCTATTGATAATAGTATTATAAATTTTCTAAATCATCGGAACTTATTGATATGATATAAATTGAAGAACAACCATTATAAGTTTAACAGAATGCTTTTTTAGTTATTAATTTTTAATGAAAAACTTATCATGTTGTTCTTAATTGCAGGTAAATACTATTTGGTTGATGCTGGATAACCCAATAAGTATGGGTATTTAGGTTCATATAAAGGTGAGAGGTATCACTTACAAGATTTCAAGCGTCATGGACAACCAAGAGGCTGAGAAAAAGTGTTTAATCGTCCACACTTATCACTATGTAATGTAATAGAATGTTCTTTTGGAGTATGGAAATAAATGTGGAGAATTTTACAAACATGCTTGCTTATCCATACAAAACGCAAATTCATATTGTAGTTGCATCAATGACACTACATAACTATACTAGAAGGAGAACACAAGATGATGAGGCTTTTACAGAATATGATAGCAATCCTAATTTTGTTCCCAAAGATTTTTTACTAATTTTGTTCCCAATAATTTTTTTCTAGATGTTGTTGCTCGCTCAGATGACAAAGGATCGTAAAGGCCTTCACATATGAATTTTGTATACGATGAAATTGCAAATAATTTGATGAGACAATAAAAGGAGAACCTTCAAAAGGGATTATTCAATTATTAATGTAATAATAATTAAATCTATAATATTTATATTGAAAATCTCCAATATTAATATATGTCATTTTAAGTAATTTCATTTCCAAACCTCACTACGAGAAGCATACCACAAGAGTGTTTGAGGATGTGGGAGCGATTGCTTTTCAAACTGTTTTTCGCTCGGAAATAAATCAAAATAAGATTTTTTAAAAAATTATTTTTGACATCAGCACATCCAAACAATCTAAAAACATCAAAAAATTAATTTTAATTTAAGAAAAATATAAAAAAATTCAAAATTTTTTAAAAGCGTTTTTGAAACGCAAAAAGAAATGAAGTCTAACCAAACATTAAACTACTTTTTATTCAATTTTAATTTTAACCACAAGTTTTAACTAAACATTTAATTTATAAAATGAATCTCAACTAAAATTAATTTTTATAAACTAATTTTTTAAAATCACAACAATAAAAATTATCACATTATTAAAATATACCCTAACTTCTCTTTTATCTCATTTTTGGTCAATTTTTTTATTGGAAAATGAATGAATAAATCATATCAAGTTAATATATAATTACATCCACGGCACAATAAGAGATAGATTAAAACACATGGTGATGGTCGTCGTCGTCCATCGGCTTGATCTGGTCTCATGGAGGTTATCTATTTTGCTATAGATATAGGGGCGCAGATATGAATTTATTTATTTTTCATTTCAAAAGGTTTAGTTTGGAAAAATAGAAGTTGTGTTTATTTTTTAGGAAAAGGACATAAAAAAGGCGTCATGATGATGATGAACATCGTGGCTGTCTGGGAGTAGATTTGGGGGTGCCTTCATTAACACGCACATCATCATTAGTATTATTACAAACACACAAAGAATTACTCTTAAAAATCTAATCGAGGCGCTCTCTCTCTCGATTTTTTATTTTTCTAGTAGTGTTTTATAATATAAATTAGGGTTTGGGAAATACGAGCTCCGCCAGTATTAGGTATTAGTAGCAGTAGACGAGGAGGAGGAGGAGGAGGAGTGCGATTGGAATTGGAAGATTGGGAGGGAGACGAAGAAGATGGAGAACGGTGGTCACGAAAGGAAATTAGCAGATAAGCTATCTGGATTATCCTTAAATAATAATAATGACTCCAGCCAAAACGACAACAACAACAACAACAACAGCTTGTTTCAGGTCATGAAAGCAGTCGAAGCTGCCGAGGCTACCATTAGGCAACAGGTTTTCTCCCCCGACAATAGATCCATTCTTACAATGAGCTACTTTCAATTCAAACATTTCCTGTTTATCTAATTATTTGCCAAACCCTGGTTATACCTTGCACCGGATTATTGTGTATAATCAGTAACGATGTTGGATTTTAATGCCAATGGTTTTGTTGTCAGGTGGAAGAGAATACGCTATTGAAGTCTGAACTTCAGAGCAAGACTCAGCAACTTGAAAAATATGTAATTACTGTGGATTTCAACCCCTTTTCATTACAATGGAGAACTGTTTCTCTTACACTTGGCCTTTTTTGTTTGGCAGAAAATAGGTGAACCTTTGACTGAAAGGTCTCATTCTGTTGATCAATGGAACGAGCGGGTTCATCAATCAGCATCATCTGCTGTTGCTGGTGATCCTACCAGTGTACTGGTTCCCAACAACGGGGATCCTACCACCCAGAGTAATCTTTGGAAGCAGGTATCTGCATGCGCTTCTGCAAAACTTTTCCTTTGTTAACTCTTAGACTTCTGAAACTTTTTATATTTGTTAGGATTTTGCTCTCAAGGTTCGTGAAAATGAAGAAGAGATTATGCAGTTAAGGAAACATCTTGCTGACTATTCTGTCAAGGTAGAATTAACTTAACTAATCATCATTTGCTCACTCTATGTTCACATTACATCATGGAAATTCATTTGAGTAACTTGGTTTTTGTTTATAGGAAGCACAAATTCGGAATGAAAAGTATGTTCTGGAAAAGCGCATTGCTTACATGCGACTGGCAAGTGTACCTTTTTTCCTTCCTTGCTTTGATCAAGAACCCCCCCTCCCATCCCTTTCTCTTCTAGTTTTTTTGAGGAGTATTTCACACAAATTTTAAATGAACTTCATTTTGCCAGGCCTTTGATCAACAGCAGCAAGACCTTGTTGATGCTGCATCAAAAGCTCTATCATACAGACAAGATATAATCGAGGAGAACATACGTCTTACATATGAATTGCAAGTAGGTCGCTTCTTTTTTATTTCATTGTTTTGGGTTGATTTTATGTTTTCTATTTCTTTCTTGGATATTTTCACTGTTTTATCCAACTTTAAACCAGAGAATTTGACTTAATCCTTTGATTCTTTAGGCTGCACAGCAAGAAAGATCCGCATTTGTATCATCATTGCTGCCTCTTCTCGCGGAGTATTCTTTGCAGCCACCAGTTCTTGATGCTCAGTCTATTGTTAGCAATGTCAAGGTCAGTGCCAAATGCTTTGTGATGGTATATTGAGTATTTTATGCACACAGAACCCTAATTTTCGTTTTTCATGTCTCCTTTCGGAGATTCTGGATTGAGCAAGTTTTCCACTTTAAGCGATTGATGCTCCAGAATGACAGACATAAGTTTATTCTTGGACTAAAATTTGCTAGTGGGCATTGGCCTCCAACCAGACAAGGTTCTAATTACGGCTCATTCATATGCATCATGTTTTAGGAGTCTAATTAAATAAACTGATCTGATCACATCTGGGCCAAAACAACTTCTTTAGCTAGCAAACTCCTCTTTTAATTAATTTGTTTTTACATGCTAACTTATCCAAAATAATGCATCACAATATGCACAGCTCTCTTTTCTTTATTTCTTTTGATTTTTAGAGATGGCTACCATATAAGATGTGCTGTTTCATAGGGATGTGCTGTAAGTCTGTTCTTAAAAGTATAGATACAGATGCTTGAATATTTCTGGCTATCGATCGATATGACTGGAGCTTCCTTTTGAAAGGAGAACTTGAAAGACCTTGTCAGTATCTTGACATATTCTCTTCCAATATCCCTTTCGTTCCTTATGTCGTTTCTCCCTGAAAAACATTTTCTTGTTGGAGAAGGACATAATGGAGAGACTATCCAGGGATAGCGATGTTGTGTCAGGGTAGGTGCTGTTTTTTATTATTTCGTATGAGAAGATCAGGTGATAGAGCACATAGGAAAACCTTTTGAACAGTGACATCACGTTGAAGCATTTCTGAAGCTGACCTTAAACACCTGCCTTTTCCCTCTTGTTGTTTCATCTATGCATGCTATAAAATCTCTTCCTTGTTGTTTACCAGCTGAAATTTTATCGTGTAGGTGCTGTTCAGACATCTCCAGGAGAAGCTTATTCATACTGAGGTATGTTATGCAGACAAGAGGTTGTTATAGATAGTTCAAGATTATTCATCTTATGTGATCTGTAATTAGCAAGTTAACTAAGTTATGGGAGTTTGAGATCTTTTGCTCCTCAGCTTATTATTTCCATAATGAATGAATGAGTGTTGATTATCTTCTTTCCTTCTGTCCCAGTCAAAGCTCAAGGAGTCACAGTATCAATTGGCACCTTGGCGTTCAGATGTGAACCACACAAATTTTGCTCCACAGTCACCTTCTCATGCTGCTTTGGTATGTTTATATCTTGCTGTAATTTCATCTAGCATTTCAAAATTATTTCTTTAAATGCTCATGTGTTTTACATGTCAGAGCAAAAGTGGGCTTGAATTGGTGCCACAGCCATCATATTCCCATGGAAAGATACCTATGACTTCTTCTGATACTCAGACAGCAGCAGATTGGGATCCATTGAGTCACCATCAGAGTGGTTTGGCTGGTGGTGCTGTGAAAAATCTGGATCTTGATGATGCAGGGAGGTATTCACCTCTTGCTAGCAGGTGAGCCTGGTCAATGGAGACTGCTACTGTGAACTGAATGTACACTCTGCATTTGTTGGTGGGTTCTGTTTTCATTAAATTCTTGCATCAATTGGTCATATGTATGATTTATTTTTTTTCTAAATAATGAAATCTCTATTCCTTCATTGGAAAATATTGTGCTTTTTACAATAGTATTATCAACTTTTCTTTTTTTTAAAAAAAGCACGTGCTAGCTTCTGATCATCGAGAAGAGAGAATGATTGTGTGCTAGGAGCTTTGCCTAAACTTTAATTCATCTTTTATGTTTCATTATTCTTCTTATTCCTTCATAAAATTTCTTCTTTCATTCTTCTTATTTTCAATATGTGTTCCATATGAAAATCCTTAAAAGCTCTGCAACTTGAGCCAACAAAGGCAAGTAAAACTGATTTTGTTTAAAAATACTTCCTCTGATATACTTGAGTAACCTTGGAAACAAACTGTACTGAACTTGTGGATCCACACAAGAGACCTATGCTTGGTCAGGGTTGATGTCTATGTAGTAAACAGCCAAAGACTATTTGGTAGCATTGGAGACCTCATTTTTCCTTCTGATAGAATTCATTCTTCTGACTTTGTTGTACTCCACCATTTTAAGTAAAATTCAAAGGTTGTGCAACCTTTCGCCTCACCAAAAATTAGACTCTCTTAGCAATAGAATTCTGATAATTTGGCTGCTGCATCGTGCAAATCCCTAGCAGTGTAAGCTGTGTATATCTAGAAATTCTTTAGATCAACTTTTGACAATCCATTTATCTCAATCATGCATACTTGTCTTCCTCTTTCCCTTTCCCCTTCTTGCCTCTGGCAGGGAACTTATTTTTCTTCATTTATTCAGATTTGTACAGGCTTTTCCTGTTTCTTTGAGGGATTTCTTGTGAATTTTCTCGTTAATTTCTCATTATAAAAATTGTGTTATAGATGGAACAATTACTGCTTATACAAGCTGGTCTTGATCCAGTGACATTGGCTTTTTACCAGGAATTCAGCAGCTCATGATACTCCGACACATTTTACAGCACAAGCTATTCATTATGGTGAAGAAACAACCAATAAACAAGTCATGTTTCGCGACCCTGTCAGCAACAGTGAGATGGATGATCCTGAAGCAGAGGGACAACTGAACGAGAGAGAACCTCCAACTAATTGGGGATCAGGAAACCCTGTGTACTCAAATACATTGGATGATCCTGGCTCCTCATATTCTCCTTACCTACCTCCAGTTCTTGAAGAACCTTCTTCTTCCTTTTCTGAGGGTGAGACTGTAGTGTTGTTGGGAGCTCAAGACATTCTTCTCCAAGAAAGTTTTTAGTTAAGTATTGTTGTTGAACATTCCCATTGGATGTATTATGATATGCAGCTGCAGATGATGATCCATTACCAGCAATAGAGGGCCTCCAAATTTCAGGCGAAGCACTTCCAGGAAGAGAACTCCAGGCTTGTGGATACTCCATCAATGGAACAACCAGTTGTAATTTTGAGGTGTGATTCTGTCACTTAAATTCCCCATCCATTAGCGCTTTTGGTTGCAGTTTCTTGAGCTTTATGTGGAAGCATCTGGGTAGAATGTTAATGTTCCTCATAACCTCCTCTTTTTTCATTGGTAGTGGGTACGGCATTTGGAAGATGGATCTGTTAATTACATTGAAGGTATACTCTCTTTTTCATTCTTCTTTTTTTTCTCTACCTCAGGGCTGTTTCTTAATGAGTTTCTGGTTGCAGGAGCAAAACAACCAAACTATCTAGTTACTGCTGATGATGTTGAAACCTACCTTGCTATAGAAGTCCAGCCTCTGGATGACAGGAAGCGCAAGGTATAAGTTCTCAGTTTGGACTGGTGATTCCCATGTGCTTGCAATAGTTGGATCTTCGTGTGTGCTTGTGTCCTTTTCTTGTCTGGTTTTCTTTTTGGGTTTCCAAGTTCCTATGACAAGCTAGGTGACGTAGGACCAGGACAGAGATAAGATTTAGGAGAGGATAGAAGAAAGGGAAAGAAATAGAAGAATACCATAGCAACAAAACAAAGGCTTCACAATTATCAAACTAAATTCAACCTCTTAAGCATTAGATTAGTGCTCTTATACACACACTAAAACCTAATGAAATCCTGAAGTAAGATTGGAAATAGAATAGAGTCTTGAACAAAATAAAACTTCTAACTCATACTGAATATAGCTAGATTTTTGAAATATATTCTAAATGAAATAAAATAATATCTCAAAATTTCCTAAGCAAATAATTTGAAAAGCTTTCATTCATCCTGCACCACCAACAGTCTGATTAAATTTGATAAGGTGTGTGTGTATATATATATTTATTTTTATTTTCATTTGTTATTCTTTTTTAGATCTTATAGTTAATTTTTACCTCATCTCCTGGGATATATAGTTAGGCTTCTTCTTAATTCACATGCAAGGGTGGCTACTTGGAGTGGAAAATGCCAAGCACATGCTGAGTTTAGACTCTCAGCTGTACAGGATGATCAGGAAGAGGTTAAGATCCTCAGTCGTTGTAGAACTTCCTATATGAAATTTTCCCTTTCCTTTGCAGAAGTAGATGTACAATTTAGAAAATGCCAACTGCTGCTTCTATTTCTCTTTCCCCGTCTTGGATCTCTCATGGTTTCCATCTCCATCTCCTTTCTCTTATTGATGGATTTTCTAGCTCCTTCTCTTCTTTATCTCCTTTATCTTATTCAATTTTGCTATCTGCTTCCTCTTGTTGCTGGAAAACTAAACTTTAGCTCCTTGGCCATTGAAGACCAACAGTTGGCAGAGCTTGGTAAAAATTCAAAACAACCTAATAGGTTGTCAGATATACACCTTCACAATTTCCCGTGCTCATGTTAGCGTCCTAACATGCTTTGAGCTCATTCTGCATCAATTTTAGGGCTGTACGGTCATTCTGGTTCTCTTGTTTTAATACAGGTTTTAATTATTGATTTGGCTCGTGCCCTTTGCTGGCTGGGCCAATATACTTCTTTGTGACAGTTGCTGGTATAGCTTGCTTGGATCTTGATGCTTGAAGAACAAAGCATCGGAATTTAACAAGAATTTTGGTACAAAATTGTCAGAAGTTGATTTAAGATTAAAAACAAAGAAAGCAAGATGGGAGGTTGTCTCTGTGAGATAGGCTTCCTTTTCATGTGTAATAGGTTTTACAACTGTGATAGGTTGGTATTGTAAAGGAATAGGTTTACTAAGTGTCTCTTGGTGTTCTGCTGCGTACCTGCTGTTATGCAGGCCTTTTTTTTGTTTTACTTTTCTCTACACTGTACATTAGTCTATTGACTATGCATTTGAATTGAATTGAGCTACATCTGCACTTTTGAGTGTGTGTGGGTGTGTGCATGCGCTCTTGAGAGGGATTGCATCATGTTGCATATTGGCATCTGAGTTTATTCATGTCTGCATGGGTAAAGAACTCAAAAATCCTTTCACGTGTCTTTTCTAAGTCCAAGTAATTGGAGCATATATATATATATATTCAAGATATTTAGAATAATATTGAATCAGGTAATTAGATCTGCATACAAATTGGAGGTTTTGTTTGAGCCCATTCACGAAAGATACATAATATTTGAATGTGCACATGCATGCACACAAGCATAATAGCTATCCTTGTTTAGCTTGTTGATAGTTTTGTGGTCAAGAAGAAGCGCTTCTTGGGCGGGGGTACTGATAAAATGTTAATTTGAGTGATTACTATTGTCATTGCTACATATCTTAGTTGTCATATAAATTGTGAGTGAGATAACCTTTTTTATTTCTTAATGTCTCCAGGGGGAGCTTGTAAAGGTCTTTGCAAATGAGCACAAAAAGATCAGATATGGTTAGTAATTATGCTATAACATGCAGTTTCTATGGATTTTTGTTCTTTCTATTCTTTTATTCTTCCTTCTTTTTTTTTGATGGGATGTCCCATGTTACATCATAAAAGCATTGCTTACTAAAGTTGTCTTTTTGTTCTCCCCTTGTTGTGATCCTCACATTAGTTATAAAAGCATCCTTGCACCCTCCCTATTCAATGTGGATCTTTTTTCTACTTGATTTTTCTTCCCTATCCAATCTTCTTCTTCTTTTAACTTTGGTTGCCTATGGTCAACTGATACAAGTTCTTTATTTGTCACCTATGTTGCTAGCAACAGTTTAGAAACTACCTTTCCCTCATTTACAAGTTAGGAACAGAAGTCTTCCTAATACTGTTTGCAGGTGGCATCAAAATTGGCCGCTCCAAGCTGACAACTCCTTTATGGATTTTGGAAACCTATACTAAGGGCCACAGTTAGTCTTTAATATTTTTATATCATTGAATTGTTGCAGTTCCCTTTACAGTTCCTTTGCATTTTGATACCTTAATTTATTTTTTCTGGTCAAGTTGCTCACCATAGGATAAATGTTACAAATTGTCACTTTCCTGGTCACAGATCCTGAGATGCATGACACATACAGAAGACTCTTTATAGTGGCCATGTTTCGTATAAAGTAGGCCTTTCGGTATGAATCTATACACAAATTTTGTTCTCACATTTGTTATCAAGGTCTTACCGAAGACCTTTTATACATATTTTAAACAGGATGGATAGTAATTTGGTGTTTGATATTACAGACTGGATTTATTGATATATGGGAACCAGCTACTTTGGCCATCAAGAGGGAGGGCTACAGTTTCAAGAGTGAATCTGGGGGTGTGGCTGTCACTGAGAAGTTTTCACCAACCATAAGTGTATGCTCCTCTCTTCCTCCTCTTAATTTGTATTGAAGGCCTTGCAATCTAATGAAAAATGTGATCTCCTGACGCTAAAGAATGTAGAGTGCCAATTATGTTAAGTGCTACAAATGCCACTATGAAAATGTTTTCATAGCATACTAAAAAAACTGGGTACTTGCCTTGATGGGATGTGTTAACTTATTTTTGAACTCATGCCCCTAATAATTCAGACCAGGAATCCAAGCCCAAACAGTCTTTGATAGCGGATGTTGTGCAAGCCCGTGAGCAATGCAGTATGCCATGGACCTTTCTACACACTTTTTTGTTGATCTTTATCCAGCAAATTTCTCGTCAAGAAGTTACATGGATGAAGATCGAGTAATGCATAGTGCATGTGCATGGACACTTATATCTTGCAGTATATGCACACACTTTCTGAGGAAAGTGGCAAAACACAGCAATGGCAATAGCTAGTTTCAATTATTGTAGTTATGATTAATTGACTTGCACTTGTCGAACCTGATATGATGATAATACCAATATTTTTCATTTAAATGGAATTTAAGTCTGCACAAAGGCTCCCTGTGATTGTGATCATCTTGTGAGTCTTGCAAGTTTAATGGTGCTGGGTTCATGCTCTCAGTCATTGAATATTACCATCCTTTTGCCAATTGTTTATCTTCCAAAATCACAAAGGTGGTTGATGTCTTATTATGTTATTCTCATAATCTTCTCTTTTTTCTCCCTCTATAGGTTACAATTCCCTACGGACATGCTTTAGAATTTATATTAACTGATTCTACTGGCCATCAGTATCTCTTACAAGCAGATGACAGCTCAACAGATATCAGCTAGTAAGTTAGAATTTTTATTGTCCTTGGGTTTTCTTCCTGTTCCTCCACCATGGTCAAAAAGTAAAAGAAATAAGATCTACGTTTATCTTCCATATAATTATGAATATGGTGCATAATATGGAGAATAAAACAAAAGTACAGAACTGGATTGCTAAAGGTTCAAGTATTTTGATTTCTCATGATTATGTGGACAGTTATGATAATTTTCATGTCATTAATTTATTTTAAATGAAGCATATATCCTCTTTCTTCTTTTTTCCCCTAAAAAAAGTAATTGATGGGAACAGAACTCTTGGGAGTAACTCAAAATCTGTCATTTAATGGAAAAGGGAATCTAAGTTTTCTCTGTCTGGATCTGAATGCATCAGTAAGATTATGTAAGATATGAAAGGGAGATTAAAGTCTCAAACAGCTAGATTTGTATCCACTTGTGCTTTTTGTAGAGTTGGTTTGGTTATGTTTGATGGCTAGTGGCTTCTAAAGAAGTGTTTTTTTTTTGAAGTGTTGCTTCAAGAAAGTTAATGCATTATAATGTTGAAAATGGAATGGAAAAGAACAGGTTGAATATTAAAAGAAATTATAATCATGCATGACTCATGGTTCTTTCAAGGCATGACATGAAACTGGTTATAATCCATGGCTCTGTTGGAGCAAGGTATAAAACTGGTTGTTCTCAAGACTTAAACCATGAACTTGGCTTTGGCTGCCCAAGCAATCGGTAAACCTTAGGATTGTTTTGAGTTGGAAGTGCCATAATTTGCTAGCCTACTTTTGATCCTTGACATTGGCCAAGTTTGTCCCTGATCATGAGGTTACATTTGGCTTTTGAGCAGTCTGTAAAGGTTTTTGATTTTTCGTTTCCTTTTCCTTTCCTTTGTTTTTAGATTCCATTGATCCTTTATCCAATACGCCTCCTTCCTACTTGCTGCAACACTATATAGCTTGCTCATTCCAAATTTTGTTGCTGTTCCTGTCCTATTCAGATGCTTAACCTTTCATGCACTCTTTTTTGCAGTGCAAGAGATACAATTGTTCTCACGTTGAGATTATTTATCAAACAGGTATGGTTCTTGTACCTTCTTTTCTGCCCTCTTCTTCTTTGTGAATTTCATGGAATCCTGTGACTTGTATGTGCCATGTATATCTATACAGTATACAACAATGCAAGCTACATTACAAATTATGCATTCTGGTATATGTAGCATTGGGGTTTATAAGAATGTGAGGGTGTTGGGGTTGGGGGTGATAAAAGGGTTTTTTTGAGAAATGTGGTAGTGTGACTCATTAGCTGTTGTATGCTCTTTCCGTGCGAAGGGTTGCCTGATTCTGTGGACGCTTCATTCAATGCTGTTCTTTCACAATAAGATAATGTATGAAAGAACAACTCTGTTGAGTTGGCTCTCATTAAAACAGGATTTTCACTCTTATTGGCTGTTGCAGTTTGGTGAAAGAAAGAAAGGAAAGAAAAGAAGTATATTTTTCAGCAAGTGAGGGAACAACATTTTTTGAGACGTCAAGCCTGGGAATAGCATTCTGAACTTGTTGAAATCCTGTGTACAATCTGTTGTATGCAATGAGCTGGAGTTGTAATTGCAAGTGCATTAGTGCTTATTTCTTGTCATACTAGTCTCTCAGCTTACTCTATTTTGTAATTAGAAACTCATTTTAAAGGAAAGAGAAACCGTTTTGATTGGGGAAGTTAACCCGATGTAGCCATGAAGATCGAGGTGGCTTTTACGAAATCTCAGCCTCTTCCATGCAACTGTATTCTTCTGCTTAGAACTTCTTACACACAGCAGTTGAAGATGAGTTGTATTCAACTTGGTACGTATGTAAAATTATTTTTTGTCACAAAAAAAAAAAAAAAAAAACTCGTAACAGAGACCCACTTAGGGAAGGGATGGATAGGTGGATGCCGGTCGAGATACATGCTTTCAATTTGGGAAATGCAGCTATCAGCATTATATCGCATGTTGTATCTATTACGGGAGAGATGCATCTAGTTAACTGAGAGTGAGGTGATTTGGAGGGAGACATGAAGGCTACGATGGCTTTCGCATTTCTTTCGTGGGGAAAAGCGTAGTGGTGGTGGTGTTAATGAGATGCCTCAAATTGTTTCCAGGCCCCTCGACATCCCCAAAGGCTGGACATTCTCTGTTGCAGAAGAGGGCTGGAGCGGGGAGTGTGTGTGTGTGTGTGTGTGTGTATTTTTGAGCTGTGAAAATAAGAATAAGAAAAATGATTAGTTAAAAAAAATCCAAAATGAAAATGAAAATTTGTATAATAAGCAATAATAAAAGCAAATCTTTTTAAAAGTTGTTTTTCGATGATTAAAATAAAATGATGTTTTTTTTTAGTATATCAAATTGAAAAATAGTTTCAAAAGCACAACACTAAGGCAGCGTTTGGGAACGTGGTTGCGGCTGCGTTCTCAAAAAATTTGAATTTTTTTTTTTGCTAAAATTGAGTGCGGTTTGTATTTTTTGAATCGTTTTGATATGTTGATATCAAAAATGATTTTTAAAAAATGAAAAAACATCATTAACATGCATTTCGGCACGAAAAGCTATTTGAAAAGCACCCGCAACCACACTGCCAAACACGCTCTAAGTGTTTGGTAACATGGTGTAAAATATCTTTTATTTTTAAAAAAAGTGTTTTTTTTTTTACATTAATATATTAAAACTATCGAAATATATTTTAAAAATATTATTTTAATATTTTTTAAATAAAAAAATTAAAAAACCGAACATGAAATATTTCATAATTTTTTTTTGTATTAGTATATCAAAATTAAAACAATGTTATTTTAATATTCTTTTAAATAGAAAAAATTAAAAACATTTTAAAAAGTAGAAATTACCAAACACATGTTAGAAAATATTTCATATTACTGAGTCACGGACACTTTTAGTTTATTTTTTAGTTGCTACAAACAAAATCACGTTTTCTAAAAAAACAAGGATTTTTGCTTTGTCCTTTTCTTTTAATTAGATTTCTGAATTCATCCATACAAAACTTGGATCCGGTGTTTTCATCAAGTTGTAAGCCCAATAAGTAATTTGTGCTTAAGGGGCTGTATAATAGGAAGAAAATAGAATTTTGATTGAGTGGGCTGTTGGCTGGGCTCCTTACCCTCTTCTCTTCCTCTACTCCGCCCGCGTTACTATATTGTTGGGTGTAGAAACGACATCGGTTTGAGGCGTTGTTACTTTAAGTGAGAGCGCATTTCGAGTCTAGAAGCTTACCCAACCCACCGAGGGAGGGCTGGCAGCCATTTTTCGTTTTTAAGAGGAGGCAGGCACCTAAAAGTTTAAACATACAAGCACACACAAACTGTCCGTATCTTCTTCTCCTCTCGTCTCCTTTTCTAGGGTTTTTCTACCTGTATAACCTAAACAAGCGAAAAGGAAGGATGCACGCTCCAGTTCTCGTTCTCAGTAAGTTCTAAAACCCTAATTTCTTCTTTCAAATATTAAACAAAAAAATAACAATCACAATAATAAATGAAAAATGTGTGGCCGCTGCTGCAGGGGATTCGTTGAAACGAGAATCAGGAACGAAGGTACATCATGCCAACATACAGGCTGCAAAGGCAGTTGCCGATATCATCAGGACCACCTTAGGTCCGCGGTCCATGTTGAAGATGCTTCTCGATGCCAGCGGTGGTATTGTTGTTACCAACGACGGCAATGCAATCCTCCGTGAGTTAGATCTGGCTCATCCTGCTGCCAAATCCATGATTGAATTGAGTCGCACTCAAGACGAAGAAGTCGGTGACGGAACGACCTCTGTCATTGTTCTCGGTCGGTACCACCTCGTGTATTTTTTTCCTTTTAAAAGAAAACTACTTATTGAACCTATCACTACTGATTTTAATTGGATGAATGAAAATAGGGGGAGAGATGCTTCATGTTGCTGAAGCTTTCATCGAAAAGAGCTATCATCCTACTGTCATTTGCCGAGGTAACTTAGCTTGTTCTACATCTTTTCTTTTTATAATGAAATTAATTGGATCATCAGCTTCTTTCTCACTAACTAACTAACTCACTTTGTTAATTATTTATATTTCCATTGCTGCAGCCTACAGTAAAGCTCTGGAGGATGCTATTGCCGTGCTTGACAAAATTGCTGTGTCCATTGATGTCAACGATCGTAAGTTGTTGCTCCTTAACTTTCTGATTGTTATTGTTTATCAAGATTCTTCCTTTTTGTTGGTGGTGTTATTTCCGTTTCAATTTACTTCTTTTGGTCAATGGTTGAATCTTGTTTTGTTTTTAATTTGAGTTTATGTTGAGGGAGAGGATTAGTGGTTGGTGTTTTTCTTAGTTGGAATCTGTAATATTCACCCTCTCCTTACTAGTGCTGATAACCTAGAAGCTTAGCTAGGTTTTTTTTTTTCCCTTAATATGAAAAAGATAAAGATGAAGGTTTATAAAGAACACCCTGTTGTAGGAGTTCAACTATTTTTACTGGGAATGTAGTACTCATTTCATATAATATTAGGATTGTAGGGTCATTGTGGGGTGCTGAAAAATTATCCTTTTGGTTGGGTTGTTTTTGTAACTTATGGATATATATGACAGGTCCGGCAATGTTGGGGCTGGTCAAGAGTTGCATAGGCACAAAGTTCACTAGTCAATTTGGGGACTTAATTGCTGTAAGTATCCTTTGCATTCTAATGGTTTATACAAATGGCATTTTGTTGACTTCTGTTTTGGTCATTTCTGTTATCTGAACCATGAAATTTCTTAATACTCTCATTTGGGATGCTGAACTATCCAAGTTTATTGGATGCTTTTAAATGTGAGATTTCAATCTCTTTGTTTGATATGATTATGCATGGTTCACTTTGTGTTTTTGTCCCTGATTATAACAATGTGAAGATCTTTGAGGTGTAAATTTTGCATTCTTCATTTAATGAATTGTGGATGAGGAATATTTATGCAAACAATGAATCCATGTTGCTACTGGAAGGAAACATAGTTGAATAAAGTTGGACTATTCATTGAAACTTTTTCCTTGCTGATGAATAGACAACACTTCCATAAAAAAGAAGCAGAAGCACAGTATTTGGTGATGCGGTGCTGATATTTTTATTGCATTTCCTGATTTCCTGCCTTGGTTTTAAAATATTCTGAATACAGGGATTTCCTTGAACATTAATCATTGTCCCATGCCTTGTTCTTATGTGGTCAAATTTTACTTCCTTTGAGCTAAGTACTTACTAACTTCTAGGATCTAGCAATTGATGCCACCTCAACAGTTGGTGTTGACCTTGGCCAAGGGTTGCGGGAAGTTGACATTAAGAAATACATTAAGGTTGAGAAGGTGCCTGGCAGCCAGTTGGAAGATTCGAAGGTTCTTAAAGGGGTTATGTTTAACAAAGATGTGGTTGCCCCAGGAAAAATGAAAAGAAAAATTCCCAACCCACGCATTATTCTTCTTGATTGCCCCGTTGAATATAAGAAAGGAGAGAACCAGACAAATGCCGAGCTGGTTAGAGAAGAAGACTGGGAAGTCCTGTTGAAAATGGAAGAGGAATACATAGAGAATATGTGTGCGCAGATACTTAAGTTCAAACCGGATTTGGTAATCACAGAGAAAGGTCTCAGTGATTTAGCATGCCACTATCTGAGCAAAGCTGGTGTTAGTGCAATCAGGAGGCTGAGGAAGACTGATAATAACAGAATTGCCAAGGCATGTGGGGCCACCATTGTTAACAGGCCAGATGAGTTGCAAGAGTCTGATGTTGGTACTGGGGCTGGCTTATTTGAGGTTAAGAAAATTGGGGATGAATTCTTTGCTTTCATTGTTGATTGCAAAGATCCAAAGGCTTGTACTGTTCTCTTGAGAGGTGCCAGCAAGGATCTTCTGAATGAAGTGGAAAGAAACTTGCAGGTATTGAATGGTTTAACTGTCAAACTCCTCTCTGTTTTTTTTTTTTAAATATCCCTCAGCCATCTGATGTTCTAAATCTTGTTCTCAATATAGGATGCCATGTCTGTAGCAAGAAATATACTCAAGAATCCAAAACTCCTTCCTGGTGGGGGTGCTACAGAATTAACTGTATCTGCTGCTCTGAAGCAAAAAAGTTCATCCATCGAAGGCATAGAAAAGGTGAATGATTAAAATCTCTTGCACCAATGGATCACCCTTCAATAAGTTTTAGATTTGACCAACTGTTATGCAAATTTTTTTGAGGATAAAATTAGGATATGTATTATAGTTAACATGATTTTCCTTAATGTTATTTCTATTGGTTGTGAAACAGTGGCCTTATGAAGCTGCTGCTATAGCTTTCGAGGCTATACCAAGGACATTGGCTCAGAATTGTGGTGTTAATGTGATCCGAACCATGACTGCTCTGCAAGGAAAGGTATGAAACTTTTTTTGTAGTATGCTTTTGCAGAATAAAAGCTCTGCCTACGGATTCCACTCATCCATCTTCTGGTTATTTTGTGTCTAATTCATTACTGCAGCATGCGAATGGTGAAAATGCATGGATTGGCATAGATGGGAACACTGGTGAAATTACTGATATGAAAGAGAGGAAGGTATAATATTGTAGTTTCAAGTCCTGTTGCTTTGTTCTTCAAATGGAGGTCAGATAATGACCCCTTTATGCAAATATTCTTTTGCATCTTAGTTTAATCCCCATAGTTGATTGGTTTGGTCCTTCTACGTCTGTGATATGATTACCTTATCTTTGTCTTCACATATTCTTATATAAAGTTAACTAGATAGATATGTTATGGTGATGGTGGTGATTGAATTCTCAAGTCCACAAAATCTGTTTTGTTTTGATAACCGTCTGCCCGTTTCATCAGATATGGGATGCATACAATGTCAAAGCACAAACCTTCAAAACAGCAATCGAGTCCGCTTGCATGCTTCTGAGAATTGATGACATTGTGAGTGGAATCAAGAAGAAGCAGGCCCCTGGAGCCCAGGGTCCATCCAAGCCTAAGATTGAGACGGAAGCAGATGCAGACAGCGAGCAGATACTTCCCGACTGAAGATGTTAGTTACTATTTGAACTGACTTTCCCCAAGTATTTGACAAAAGAAAGCCACTTTCTTTTCTTCAGCTGTTCTATTCAAGTTTTGATTAGGGAGTGCGTTTCTTCAAAGTTTTGGGCCTATTTGTCTGAATCTGCCTGCCGGTGTTGTGGAGCATATAGTTATTGTATGCTACTCTTATTAGTTAGTGGTAGTGTCCAGTCTGAATTTCTTCATCTACATAAACTGTATTGACGTGGTTCTCTTATCTCTTCTTTTTTGCTTTCGTGTTGTCTTACGCATCTCTTTGAAAGAAAATACTTGCTTTGGGAGTTTGTTGTATGATTTTAGGAACGTGGGTCGTGTTGGTATTATAAATTACGCAAAGTGGTGAGTCCCCAGACAGGCACCTCTAAAGTTTTGCCAAGATTCGGTCTAGGGCAGCATTTCTATTTGTTTGATAGATCAGGAACGATGATGAAGAGCCACGGAACGAAGGGGGTCTGCTTATCCCTTTGTGCAAAATCCAAAGGATGAAAGCAAGGAATTGAGAAGGCACGCTAGCTCAAAACGTGACAGGTACACGTGGTCCCCGCAGTGCTGCGGGTTTGTGTTAAGTCTTTGTGAGTATGTTTTCTTTTTAAATAATAAAAATCTAATAATTCAGGTTATAATTTTTGACTAAATAATTAGTCCAGGAAAATCCCTGTCCGTCAAAGCCAGCTGATTTTTTTTAAAAAAATAATAATGTTATTTTTATATATTTATAAAATAAAAAAAGTTGACTCGGGTCAACACTTCTAGTCTTAATTAATCTAGGTTAACCAATCTCACTCGAGACTTGCTTCGAGTTGATTCTAAGTTTAATTTGAAAAGCATGTGATAAATAATTTTAAATTCTTCACATAAGTCATTGGAGTATAAGTATTATATATGAAAAAACAAAGAAGTCTAATACTCAACAAATTTAATGTTGAATAATAAAATCAAGAAATAAATGATCTAAAATAAAAATAGTAATTAAAAAAATAAAGTTGAAAATCAAATAAAAAATAAATTAGAGGGCAAGAGAAATTCTTTGAAAATAAAAAAATTAACAAAAGGATAAAAAATCAAAAAAATAAGGATTAAATTATAGCCTGAACTGGGTTGAATAAACTGGTTTTATTTTAATGAAATGATAAAAAATAATTGGCAACGATGGTAAACAGACATTTTTTTTAAAAAAATGATCATGATAACTTTGGAAAAAAAAACCACCTTAGGAAGTATGTAATTAGATTTTAAAAAAAAAAAATTCAGCTCGAGCAAACTCGAGATTACATGATAAACATGTAAATTGAGTAATAAGGGACAAGCTAACTTGAATTAACTCTCAAAACCTATGGTCCAAGTAATGAGATCGGGATTACCTAATAAATCAATTATTTAAAACTTGACTTGCCCCTGTGGTTTGACTTGTTACCCGGGTGATCTAGGGCTTGGAACAAGTCAGGTTTCAATAAAAATAAAGGGAGGATTGACCCATTATTATCCGATCAAAAATAGACCTCGGGAAAACCTACTCAAAACCCTATCACCATTTTTAAAAAAATTTCTTTTTAAAATGCTGTCATTTTTTATATGGTTTCAAAAAAATCAGAAATCAAAACAATAGGGACCAAACGAGAAAAAAAAATATGCCAAATTGAAATTGAAGGGCTAAGTTGAAAACAAATAAAATTTCTATAAAAAAATCAAAAAAATATTAGAAATCAAAAGAATAAGTATTGAAATTGAAATAGCGAACAAAAAAAGAACAAACTCATATTTTTTTGGGAGGAATGACAAAAGAAAAGAAAAAAAAATAAAAGGCTAACTGATGACAAACAGTCACATCAACGACTACACGTGTCGCGCCTGGTGGAAGAGAATGCGATGACGCATCCAATGACACGTGAGATGTTATGAGATTCACAATAAAACTACCCTCCATGTTATGAGATTCACAATAAAACCTATTTGAAAAGACCAAAAGGCCCCAAGGTCCATGGTTATATTCTTTTTTACTATAAGGGCAAAGTCGGCTTTTAACTATTCTAAAAAAAAAATAAACTACAATATCCTTTATCAACCCCTTTAACTTTTTTTTAAATCAAGGGTAATTAAGTATTTTACAGTTTAAAAATTATGGAAAAAGCAGATACACCCCTATACAATCATTAAATGACTAATGAGCTGTGTAAAAATACCAAAATACCCCCCAAACTGAGACTTGTGTTTTTTTTGGAAGGGCAAACATGTCATTTCATAGTAGAGGTGAATAGGAAAATGTGTTTATGGGTACAAGGAATTTATTTGCCTTCTATTATAGTTGTTTTTAAATAATTTGTAAAGAGAAAAAAAAAAGGAGAAAAAAATAAAATACTAGAGGCATGCTAAAACTTTGATTATGACATCATTGATACCATAAAAAAATCTTGATAATAAGAATTCAAGAATACCAAGAAAGGTCACCAACGATAACTCGAGTGAACTTGTCGTCAAAGAAAAGTAAACCATCCACCTTTATTAGATAGCAAGTGTGATATACTTAGATCACAATCAATGACTTTTTTGATGTTGTTGGATTCGTCTCGTCGATATCTATTTGATAGTATCGATGATGTCGTAATCGGAACTTCAAAGTGTTTCTAGAATCTATTTTTTTATTTTTTCTCTCTTTTCTATCTTTTCCATTTCAAATTTTTTTTAAAAAAATTGCAGCTATTCTAGCGTTATTTAAAATAGCGACAAGTTACAAATATTATGTTTTCCACCAATAATATCTACAACTATATTATTTTGCTAAAATTTGTAAGGTGCACTGTTCCGCAGATATTTCTCATTAACAGTGCAATTTGTTTTTTTAAAAAAAATTCAAATTATAACGCTGCGAGGTTTTAGCCGGCATACAATTATCGGGCTTTGATTCATGTTAAAGTCAGCATCTTTGTTGTCATACAATTATCGGGCTTGATTCGCGTGGATGGTTATAGACATTCTAAGGGAATTAAATAGATAAGACTGAGACTAGTGTTATTTACAAGGAGGATATTGGAGAATTACCTTCCCTCTGTTTTCAATGTTCTTTCTTTCTTTCTCCCTTCCTCCCTTTTCCTTTGTATGATTATGGCAACCTCTCTTTGATGCTGTGTTTGGAGAGAAAAAAATGAACTTAGATAACAGGACCACTCATGGGCTGCATCCTTTTAATGAGG
The DNA here is from genome assembly GCA_007827005.2 of Populus simonii. Lineage (NCBI taxonomy): Eukaryota > Viridiplantae > Streptophyta > Magnoliopsida > Malpighiales > Salicaceae > Populus > Populus simonii. The sequence continues at coordinate 13,628,639 of CM017467.2, forward strand.
AAGGAGACATTGAAAATGATGCCATGGAAATACTTTTCTGGACCCCTTTTGGTGAAAAGGAGGAATACAACATCCCAGATTGCCAGTGTTGGTGCCAACATTTGTCGTTTTGAAAGCCTTGAATACGAGTAAGAAACTCGCCTGTCTTTCTGCTGCGTTCTCCTTTTGTGTGGTTTGAAGTCATTCATTCACAGAAAGATATGATGTCTTGTTCTCTCTTGGAAATTGGAAATGTTTAAGACTATATATATATATTCTCACTTGTTCTGCTGTATAGCCTAATTTAGTCCTGCGTTCATTTGCCAACTTCATCTAGAAACTCGAGGAAATCAAGATCGTTCAATTTTATTTTATTTTTTGTTCAAGTGATGGATGTTCGGTCAATGTATGCTTGTGCATTGAGCAAAATAAACTCCTAAAAAAATTAACCTTCTTCTTTGTATCTTCAAAGGTGGAAACTATATAAATAACTTACAGCATTTGATTCATGAATTCTCTCATAACTTGCAGAATCTTAGCCATACTAATATCTGTAGAATCTTAGCTCATGAGTAAGCAGCAGTAAGATCAGTCCATCACAATCTCATGAATGATTGCTGTTGACATGTCGTGTTTCTCTTATCTTGGGGTGGTAGATACATCGGAGCTGAGAACCTGTTGCCATGACGAAAAGGGGAACATCTGATTTTAAAACATTTGCTTCTGCTAATTGGCAGTTTGTTAATAATGGTCTCAAAATTTGCTCTTGCCAGGTTTCTGGGGGGCCAAGCCTTATTCTTTCAGTTTATTAGCCCGAGTGGGTCATTCGAGAAAAAACCCTTTGTAAGGTTCTAGTTGCATCACCATCATTTCAATCTTTCCTGTACTGAAAAAAAAGAAGCTAAAATACCAGCTTTCGTGCACTTATCGACGAGAGAATCTTGAAATGCTTACTACCTATCTCTGGTAGTTCATTCTTTGTGTGCCCGACTGCATCCTCAAAAATGATGTGATCTTTTTTTTTTTTATTTCTATTATAATGAGTTTTTAACCATTGGAAATGCATTTGAATCCTGACTTGGTTCGTTTGCCAATGCTATATGATAACTAGGACATGGTAATGGCTTCAGTGCAGATATTACAAGGCTTTTGCAGCATTTGCTGGTTGCAACATAGTCTTGGCAACTGCTGCTGCAGCTCTATGTGCTTTCATTGCTCCAGCAGCAGCAGGTCCTGGTATTCCTGAGGTGAAAGCCTATCTTAATGGCAATGATATGCTCATTCTACATAGGCTTCCATTGGCTTCCATAACCAGATCTACACCTCATGTTACACAAATACATAGACATAGATAATGGAGGATGACCTAACCCATCACTTTTTGACTAGTAGACGGAGCCCACCTAGGTCCATTAAATTGTATTTTATTTGAGTTATTTATTTAGGTTTTCTTTTATTAGACAATATTATTTAATGAGTTGAGCCTAGCAGCTAGTTGTTTTTAGAGTTTATTATTTATATGTGATTTTTAGATATTTTACAATAATAGATTATTTGTTTATCTGAATTCTCTCTTCTTTCTAGCTATAACAACTTCTTTTTATGTTAAAAACTTGTTGTTTTTTCTGTTTTAATTCACTTAGTTTATTGTTTCACATTAAATTTGGTATTAAAACACGATCTTTTAGTTGTTTTTACTTTTTAGAATTAAGCCATCTAAATATCTGTTCAGTTTTTAAATTTCAATTTAAAAGAGATGATACATTCTAGACCTGTAGAAAGTTTTCATTAATAAATAACAAAATGTAACATTATTATTTTTCAGCATAATTGTATCCATACATGATACTTAAACAATGACATTAAGGTAAAAAAAAACAATTCTCATACTTTTATACAAATAATCATGTTATTTATTTTATTAAAATTTTAACAGAGTTTCTTCTATATCTGAACCATACCAAGTTATCGACCATTTTATACACAACAAAACCAACTTCACCATCATATTAGTCCAACCATCTTGGACCTTTATCCCACATCAATTTCAATATTCCTTAACATTATCACACAAATTTATTTCCATAATATATATACACAATATGAATCATAAGTATTTCTTCAAAGTCATAAGACATACAATATGTAAAAAGAAAAAAAAATAAAAAAACATGTAGTAAGTAAATTAGATGCATAATGCTAACATCCATAAGTTTACAAAAGATTTAATTATAGGATAAGTAAAAGATCCTATTAATTATACATAAAAAGCATTGAAATATGAAATTATACCTTATATAATAGTTTAATCATAATAGTTATATCAGTCTTGCTTTGCAGTGTATAATGGTCACACACACACACACACACACATATATCAAAAGAATAAATAATTTAATACTACAATTTATAATTTACTTCAACATACATAAACAATTTAAACAACTCAAAAATATCAGTACTTATTATGTTACAAATACCCAGGGTTTCTTTTTAATTATAATATTAATTACCATACTATTTCCTAACTTCAAGTCTCTTATTCACCATTACTCGCTCATGCATATTTCCATTAACTACAAACATTGACTTTTATTCAAAAATGAAAACAATATAATAGGAGTTTTCATTCAAAAATAAAAACAACGAACATTGACTTTCATTTAACAATGAAAGCAATATGATAGAGGTTTCCATTCAACAATGAAAATCACAAGCAACGGCTTCCATTTAACAATGAAAGCAACATAACATTGTCTATTGTTTATCGATGATAGCAACATAACAGTGGTTTTCATTCAACGATAAAAACAACAAACAATGGCTTTCATTTAACGATGAAAGAAACAAATCATTGGTTGTCGTTCATCAACAATAGCAATATAATCCTTGATTTTCTTCACATAACTAGTTTCCCAAACACAACCTTTGTCACTTCTACCTCATATCTTTTTGTTTCCTTTTTTTCCACTTCATATACCTTACACAATTTTGTTTAAAAAAATTATCAAATATGATGAAAACTCAAGAAATAAATTATATAATAGAAAAGATAAGGTGTATAAGTACCTACCTGCACCTACAATTGAGCATGCTCCTTCCATTGCAGAAGATACCACTTTTGGTGCCTCTCCCGAATCCAGAGAAGGTATCATAAATTAATACTCTTATCATCTCATAACATACCACTATTTCTTTAACTTAAATCCTACTATACAATTCATATTCAAAGTCATGCTTATCATTTTCTTCAACTAACCCCAAGTATACTAAATATTTCTCACCTATAACTTATCATCTATCATTTCCTTATTATATCAACTCTTAAATAATTAAATTCAATTAATACTTCATTTTCAATGCCCCCCCCCCCCCCTCATTTTGTATACATATTTGGCCATAAACCTTTCTTCTTTCTTTTCATTTCTAATGCTTTTCTTTAACTTTATCATAGTTCAATTTATAATTTCTACATTACAAAACTATTATTTAAACACAACACACTCATTTATATATTTTTACTAACCCTTCCTTTCAATACTACAATTAACAAATATTCCAATATGTTAATAAAAATTGATAACATGATCTAATTTCCTTCTAATAATATCTTAACATAGAACTTTACACTAACGCCTTATGATATTAACACATAAACATCAAAAGAATACTTCCCCCTTTTCTTTCTACACTTGGCCGACCACCTCCACTTAAATCCTCACTATTTTTCTTCTTAATAATACCAATTTCACATTTATAATACTTTTTTTCTACATGTTTTAGTATTTCTAACACTAATTTACAAAACTCACAAATTGTAAATCATGAACCCTAATTCACAGAATTAAGAATTTCATCAAAATAAATTAAACTTCCTCGTAACTTGTTTAGATGAGCTTAAATCATCTTACCAAACAACATTTTGCTCTTTAAATGCTATCCAAGTGCAACTTTCCCAAGCTTTCCTCCTTTTTATTCAATTTCTTCATTTTCTCTCTCTAAAACCTTACTTTCTCTTCCTTAATCTCTCTTAATCAATCCTAAAAAATGGTTTTCCTACGAAATGATGTATAAATTGGCATGTTCTCATAAGGTTTCTCTCTTTTTCTCATAAATTTCTTTCTTCTTTTTCTTCACCAAATGACCAACCACCATATATATATAACCAACAATTTATTTAGTTCCCACTATGTCCCTAATTTTATACCTTTTATGTTTTACAAGTACTATTTTCTAGATCCATATGCTTGTTTATACCAAGCTTAATGTTTGCCTTAGAGGTTTAGCATTGCATGATTGTGATTTTCCTGGTCTAATTTGTGATTGGTTAATCTCTAAAATAAACAAAAAAAAAGTAAATATTCACTTTATTTTTGTATTGCATTTTACTTGCAAGAATTATTTATGATCTCACCTATAATTCTAGGTTAGTATTGCATACATTTACGTATTGATCGTCTAGTATCCATTCCTAAATTCACATTTACCATGGATTTGACTTCTAGCAATGCCCTTAAGGGCATTCAAAAGCAACTATAATTTATGCAAGTTGAAATGACCAATATGTCATATCAAGTAAAAATTAACTAAAAAATTAAAAATACAGAAACACAAATAAAAAATAAATGAAAATAATCTTGCATTGTGCTTGATTACTTGTTGAGCTTGGTATAAACAGGTGTGGGGATCTAGGAAATTATGACATTGTGTTTGGTTACTTGTTTGCCTTAGAGGTTTAGCATTGCATGCTTGTGATTTTCCTGGTCTAGTTTGTGATTGGTTAATCTCTAAAATAAACAAAAAAGTAAATATTCACTTTATTTTTTTATTGCATTTTACTTGCAAGAATTATTTGTAATCTCACCCATAATTCTAGGTTAGTATTGCAAGCATTTACTTAGTGATCGTCTAATATCCATTCCTAAGTTCATATTTACCATGGATTTGACTTCTAGCAGTGCCCTCAGGGACATTCAAAAGTAATTACAATTTATGCAAGTTGAAATGACCAATATGTCCAATCAAGTAAACAATCTTTCTAGGATAAAAAATTTCATAGAGACTTTACAAGTAAGATAGTCTAGTGAGAGAACATTATAATAATAACCAATGACACCGTTAAAGGCCAATTCACCGTAAAAATCATCAACATAACCACAACCAAGGTTGCCACAATTATGATGACCCTGATGATAGTAAACATTCCAATAATAACTATTAGAGGCCAACTCACCATAGAAAGTGTAAACCCAATCGCAATTAAGATCATGATGACTACGATGACCCTTGAAGATCGAGTTATGGAACATATCAATGTAAAAGCCCTAACTTTTGAGGGTCATATTGATCCATGGATTTTCACTAGGTGGATTCGTGATATTGATCACTTCTTTAATTGATATAATTTGTTTTAAAAATAAAAAGTAAGGTTTACAAAAATGAAATTTGGTGATACTGCCTAATTATATTGGGATAATATTGAAGAATCCTTGGCTTGGAGAGGCCTACCCCCTATTATTGATGGGGTCGAGATGAAACAAAAGTTACCAGAAAAATACCTACCTTGATCCTATAGAGGAAATATCTTAAACTAGTAGAATAGTCTAAAACAAGAAAATAAGTCTGCCAATGAATATATGGCACAATTCAAATAGTATAGAATAAGGTGTGCAGTTAGTGAGGATAAGGTAATGACTCTAAGTAGGTTTTGTAAAGGTTTGAATGATAATCTTAAAAGAGAGGTTGTACTTTGAGGTGTGTTTACCCTTGACGAAGTTTATACCCTAATGTAAAACTACGAGTTGGTCTTGAAAAGATAATGGATGAAACGTCTAGATCCTTATAGTGTTCTTACTAGATCCTAGTTTAGTAATAATAATCTTTACCTTATAAACTGAATCCTACTATTACCCGGGTTCCTAAAAAGGACAAGGGTTAAGATATTTTCCATGAAGCACCTAAGATGAGTTCAAGAATTCAATGTTTTAAATATTAGGATTTTGATAATGTCTCCTTTAGTTGTTCCAATAAGACCTTATTTATCACTAATTCAGAGAATATTAGTAATGAGAGCAATTATGATGATGAGGTGTATGAACCTGACCTCAAGGACTTTTAAGGTCTAAATGAGGAGGATAAAGATGGTTCTAATCTACTAGGTTGTGTTTGATATATATCTACTTAGATTGAGCAAAACCTTATAGGATTGGAGATGACTAGACTAAGTGTAGTTAAATATGCAACCTAAAGGGGCTGAAGATTGGAGAAGAACTAGTGTCTTCCACATTTAAATTAAATATGAGGATAAAGGTTGCAAAGTCATCATAGATAGTGAGAGTTGTATCAATGTAAGGAGAGATGATTTTTCCTTATCAAGTTCTTAGACTATTAGGATGAAATTTGACATGATATGATTACCATAAATGTAGGACATGTCACTATTTTTGGACAATCCAATTCTTGCTTATTCACTTTTCAAAGCAAGAAGATAAAACTCGTTGGACTATCACTAAGGCTTAATGACAGTAGCAAGAAGAAAAAAAGTGAAAGCAAATGGACTTATAATTATAAGTCCAAAAAAGGTTCATGAAAAATCTATTGTGTTTGCCTTAGTTGCTAAGGAGATTGCAGGAGACTCTTTAGATGAAAACCCTAAAAAGAAAAGTGTAATGTTGAAAGAGTTTTAGGATATCTTTCCCTCTGAACTCTTTCACGTCTTACCTCTTATACGTGACATTCAGCATGTCATAGACTTTGTTCCTAGTGCTACATTGTCAAACTTGCCCCACTACAGGATGAACCCCAGTGATATGTAAAGGCAAATTAATGAGCTATTACAAAAGGGATTTATAAAAGAGAACTTAAATCCTTATGAAGTGTCTGCCCTAAGAAAGATGGTTCTTAGAGGATATCCGTGAATAGTCGAGTCATCAATAGGATTACTATTAATCATCGTTTTTCTATTTCTAGATTGGATGGCATATTAGATATGATTAAAGGAGCCTAAATTTTTTTTAAGATGGATTTAAAAAATGGGTATCATTAGATTATGATCCATCCCGAAGATGAATAGAAAACCATATTTAAGACCAAAGATGGATTACATGGGTGGCTAGTCATGCTTTTTATCATTTCCAATGACCCATTACTTTTATGAGAGTGATGCAACATGTGCACCTTTTATGGAAAAACTTTTGTGGTATAATTTGATGATATCCTCATTTATAACAAAACCAAAAGGCTACATTTAAATCACCTTATTCAAGTCTATACCACTCTAATGAAGGAAAGTTTGTTTACTAATGTGAAAAAAGAGTTCCTTTTTTTTTTATAAATCAAGTGATTTTCTAAGGATTTATAATATCATGTGAGGGAGTCTCTGTTGATCCTCAAAAGGTTTAAGCGATTGTAAATTGGCCTAAACCTAGAAATATTTATGATTGTAGGACTTTTTAATTGTAGGGTTGAAATTGAGAATTCATATAACAAGGTTAAATCTTCCTTTCCTAATGGTAAGGTTGAAATTGAGAATTCTTGATAACAAGGTTAAAATTAAAGATTCTTGATGATAGGATTAAATATGAGATTTTTTATAACAGGGTTACATTTGAGATTTCTTTATTGTAGGGTTGAACTAGAGATTCATGATGATAAAGGTGAATTTGAGATTTCTAATGACAGGATTGAAATTGAGATTCCTGATAATAGAGTTAAAAATAGAGATTCCTGATGACAGAGTAAAAAAAATTGAGATTCCTTTATTGGAGGGTTGGACCGGAGATTTTTAATGACAGAATTGAAGATTTCTAATGACAAGGTTAAATTTGAGATTTCTTGATTGCAAAGTTGAACTGAAGATTTATAATGACAGAGTTCAATTTAAGATTCCTGATGATAAGGTTAAATTTGAGAATTTCTGATAACAAGGTTAGAATTAAAAATTCCTGATGACAAGGTTAAATTTGGGATTCTTGATGATAGGGTTAAAATTGAATATTCCTTATGACAAGGTTAAATTTAAGATTTCTTGATTGGAGGGTTGAATTTAAGATTCTTGAAGACATGATTAAAATTGAGAATTTCTGATGACAAGGTTAAATCTTTATTTCCTAATAGTAGGGTTGGAATTGAGAATTCTTGATAACAAGGTTAAAATTGAGAATTTCTAATGACATGGTTGAATTTTCCTTTCCTAGTGGTAGGTGGCAGAGTGGTGCTACAATTTAATTTTTCACACCTCTATAAAAACTACCCCATTTAAAACTATCTATGGCTACCTGCCCCGGTATCACAAATTTCATTCTAGGTTCATCAATCAATCAAGTTGTTGAAACTCAAGTATAGTAAAGAGAAGAAATTCTAAAATAATAAAATACAATTTTACTAAGGTGCAAGTTATGCAGAAGAAATATGCAAAAAAAAAAAGTAGAAAAAAAAATCTTGAGTTGAAAGTGGGAGAATGTGTTTACTTGAACCTCCATCCATTTCAATAATCTAGCATGTAAAGAAACGAAAGTCAAAAGTTAGCGTTCAAATACTATGGGTTGTTTAAAATCACAAAGAGGATATGAAGGGTTGCCTACCATCTAAAATTACCTGATGAGGCAATGATTCATAACACTTTACATGTCTCTCTTTTCAAGAATTAGTAAGGACAAGGTTCCAAACCAAGACTTCCCATTTTCAGTGTAATAAAGAGGACCCAAATTAAACCCATAAAAATTTTAGATTGAAGAAGCCAAACAATGAGGATAAGGGTTATAAAAGAGGTGTTGGTCATGTGGAAAGGCCAGCAAATGAAGATGTTGAATGGGTTATGGAATCATGGTTGGAAAACACCTACCCTCACCATGAGGGATAAGTTTTTTAAGGGGGAAAGGGTTGTGGACCTTGTGGTGATTTGGAGTAAGAGGAAGAAAGAAAACCCTAATTCTTCTCTTCTGAAAATGAAAGAGCTTACTTTACAGATGAGGAGATTGAATTGTGAGAGACAAAAGGCTAGAGGAAATAAAATACATGTCAACAAGAAGATATGAAGTTAGTGAATGAACGATGAAGAATAAGCTTGGGAAAAGATGACTTACGTGTATGACTGAGATTGCTCCTTTCTCCACTAGCTAACGCATGTCCGAGGATAATTTTGCCCACCAAAACGACGTAGTACAAGTTAGATGAAGGAATCAAGAGCAGATCAAGAAACGATCGTATTTTGAAGAGAAGACCAGGTCAAAGTTCATAACAGTCCTTAAATCATAACTAAAGTTTACCAAATTTTAAATTAAAATTCAAATCCCTAACTTTGTAAATAAATAAGGGAGGAGGATTGGCAAAAGAGGTAGGAAAAATATTTGAAGCAAATCACATACTCCAAGAGGCTCGGGCTACCTTGAATTTGTCCAGAAATTATTTTAGTATTGTTCTTTTAATTTAATCATTTGTAATCAAATTTTTTTGAATTCAATAAAGAACCGGACTCTATCCAATTCATAAACTTTTTTAATTTTACCAATTCCATCTGAATTTCTTAAGGTTCATTACAGAATGCTTCAAGTTTAAATTAGAGTGTTTCCATGAGGAGAGGATTTTGTTGTTGGTTAGAATCAAGTTAAGCTTGTTAGCTTATTTTTAGTTCTTTGTCTTTCTAGTGAAATCCATGAAGTGGTGAGAAGACAGAAATGAGCTGGATTAGAATCTCTGATTTCAGGGGTTTTGAATTCTGATTTGAATCAAATATTATTTTAGGATTATTTTTATTAGTTGTTGCAATTTTCTTTTTATTAAAACTCTAGTTTGGCTATAAAATAACCAAGGTGTATTGAAAATTTTTCAAACTTTTCCGAAACATCAGCTATCCTAAACTCCATTCCTCCTCTAATCATTTGCGGTGTGTCTGTATTATCTTGTTCTTCCTTCTCGGAATGGTGTTTTATCTGATCTAAAGGGTTGAACGTCATTTATTTTCCCATCATATATCATACCCTTAATTGCCTTAGAAATTCCAGCCCCCATAGTCCTGTATCATCTTTATGCAAGGTGAAGTTTTCATCCAAGCAACCCGCAGACCTGCAAGCAGGGGAAGAACTCTAACCTGTGAGCAGAAAACCAAATGACTACGTCACAGCGGAATCATTACAAAGGCAATTGCATCAGTGCCCACGAGAACAGTAGCTTTTGCCACAACTGTGTCATCCATTTGTGTAGAACAGAAGCAAATCTTCTGGATCCTGAATCCGAATGTTGTCCCTGCAGAATATCTGGAGTAGGCATTTGGGGTTCAAGTTCAACAGAATAGAAATGTCTTTATTCAGTGAGTGGAAGGATTCGACTAGTTCTTAACACAATAGAATAATTAAGAGTAATATTTCTGTTAAATTCAAGTGAGGCAGGCACTAAACTACGCAGGTTCCTGCATAATTAATGTACTCAGCCTCATGCAACGACGTCACAACAAGCAAACAAACACACGAAAATACAATACAAAAACATGTCACTGGGATACATTCAGCTATTTCTGTAAATTCAATAAGAGATCCGCCACCAATTTACAACCTTTACAGATCACAGTCCGCTCTATAACATTTACGCATAAGTAGATAAGAAAAGCTTATAACATCTTGATTTACTACCCTTTTAGATGATTCCAACACATTTTTTTTCTCTTCCACCTTCGAATTGTTGTTTTCTTGTACTTCCATATTTTAAATCTTTGTCGATCCCTCAACCAGCCAGAGTAATTCTTTCCCTGCTCGCATTCAATGAAGTCTGATAAATCATCTATAACTTTGGATTTTGCATCCTTCCCTAGCACGCACTTCAGGAAGATCTCACCATTGCAGGTTTCCTTAGCATCTTCCATGCTGGCAACAGAATCCAACTCATTCATGATAGAGCCATATTCTGAAGTTCCTGCTTGATTGTGTTGTTTTCTGTCGTTGGAACATATGGTGGAGCGTGTTCTGAATAAAACAATAAAAGCCGGGGAGAAATAGGTGATGTTATCATTTCTCTTGACACAAGCAGTCTAAACAAAAGAAAAAAGTATGAAATTTATCACCAAAAAGTAAATAAACATAAAAAAAAAAAAAAACTGGCAGCAAGCAGATTTCAACAGTATAGACGCCATAAAATTTGAACAATCAATTTGATGCACTGTAGACATGGTTCATTCCTGTATAGTGACCAAAGTGGTTAACGCTACCGCCCTCTTGACCAAATGACCAGCAGAAACCAAACAAACCCTAGTTCTGGCATAGAACTTCAACATTTTCGTTGTAGTTTATGAGATAACGCCATTATTTCACTAGTATATATAAATTACAACAGCATTAAGATTCATTTTAATACAAAATAAGTCTCTTATTTCAAAAACTATCAAATAATTTCAGAAATCAAAGTGAAGATTATGAATACACATCTGCAATGACCTAGTAACTTTTAGCAAAAACAACTAGTCACTAGTGCATTTGATACAGCTTCGTCCACATTAATTATTAACTAGCGCAAATCTTAAAGGCATATAAACAATAACATTTTGAAATACAAAAGCATGGAGGAAAAAAATCCTTTTGGGAAAATTGTAGTGCCTATATGTAACTTACAATATTACATTAACAAAAACCAACAGAAAGTTGAAAAAAAGAACAATAATAACTAAAGATGCTAAACTTGAGTTATTTAATTTTCCCTGTTCGCAATTTTTACACCATCAAGATAAACGACTCTGCATAAACAGCAGACAAAGTACAATCCTCAACAAATAAGGCCTGCCACAAGAAATTAATGACAAGTAGGTTGCATGCAACAGAAAAGAAATGGAGCATGGTATCTTAAAACAAAAATCTATCAATAAAGGTGAAGGTGTCCAGTAAAGTTGAAATCAATCGTGAAGAGGCAAGATCATTTACCTCAAGTACATCTCCTGAATCTTTTGAATTTTCGATGAAACTATTTGGCTAGATTTTGAGATTGCCATGACCTGCATCATTATTGGAAAATGTTAATGAGTTGGAAACACAGCAACAGTAAAACGGAGAAGGCCAGTGAAGTAAGAAACCAAACTTACCCCTTCAGATTTATCAGAGGATTTAGATGAAAAGGATTCCAAGCTGGAACCAAATAATGAATCCACTGCAGCGAGATCCCCCTCTTCAATAATAAACATATTCAACACTACCATAAGTGCAAATAAACAGTCCTTTACTAAAAAATCAAGCCCGCTAGCATAACTCAATGACAGCAACCCTGAAAAGTGAAAAAACATCCACTTGGACTTCTTATGCCTTGCTGGGTGAGATTGCAATGTTTCACATAAGAATTTTTGAATTGGTAGACTGATACTGAAGTGCTCAAAACAACCAAGAATATCCACTATAACATCGTAGCCCTTGCATGAAGACACATCTTCCAGTGATTTCAGGCAAACTGAAGACCTAAGATGCTTTACATACCATATAGCTTGCAACAATGAGCTACTCATTAATTTCAAGATGGAAGCGAGAAGATAAATGTCTTGAGAGCTGGTTTCCTCCTTTTTGTACAGTAAAGTGTCACCAATATCGTTAGATGGATATCTAAGTATTATGCAACTTAAGATTGACAGAACCTCATCTTTAAACGATTCATCAACAATGCACAGGCTCTCCTTCATGAAGGCAATAGAGGCAGCCACCAGTTCAGAATTTGTTCTAGAAGACATACTGCTTAAATAGGAATTCCATGCATCATATGACTTGGAAATTAGATGATGCAGTTTGTCTCTTGTGGCTGGATGAAGAAAAGATTCAAAATTCAGCTTACTACTGCTCCCATGCAAACCTGATCTGATAAAAGAACCATTGTCACCCAAAAAATCATCAACGTGCAAACTAGACATGTGCCTAGTATACAAGAAGATAGACCTTTCAAATGCCTCTGTATAGCAATCCATAAGTTTAGGATCCAGCATCGTATTTGGTTGAGGCATGCAAATACCAATGGCTTCAGAAACCATTAAAATCAAGTATGCCTGAAACAATTTGGGTGCAGAAAGCATGATGGGATTGAGAAGCAATGATAAGGCTGCCGGCAAACTCATTTCAGGAATTCTGAAATCCTCCCCGTGGCACCAAAATAATCTGTTGAGGAAATTTTCAAAAGCTTGCTCATCAGAAAGTGATACGACAAAATGAGCACAAATCACCTCCAGAACGCTTCCAATATTACCATGCCCAGAGGGGCACACAAATAGCCTTTCGCTTCGGGAAGGTGCAGAATCAATCATCACAAAATTCTGTCTCAATGTTTGACGCACCAAAAGCTCATCTGCAAATACCTAAAGATGATACCTAAATATTAAGTTGGGTTTGGCTGCTGAAACTCTCCTAAAAAAGCAACTATGAGCTGTCAGGAGAAAAAGGAAAGCATGAGAAGGAAATGAAAGGAGAAAAGGCTTCATACAAATGAGGTCATCCCTTTAAATAGATAGGCCATACCATGAACTTTTTAATACAATTGAATTTCTGTCAAAGAAACTAGCATTGAGGAAAAATTTGGATCATCACCATCAGGCAGATTACAAATGTACCACCGTCCCAAATAGGATCATCACAAAATTTGGTTCTCTCTGATAAACCTGGATTTCTTTCACATTATGCAAATAAATGCCTGCCCCTATCATCTTAAGAAAACCAAATATTGAGCTCTAGTGAGACTTAGCGACGCCTCAGGTTACGATAAATCCAGGTCTAAAACCCATCTCATGTCCAGGAAATAAAAAGATCTAAATGAGATGAGATTATTCTCGATCCATAGGAGTGAAGTGGTATATTTTGAATTCATTGAAGACAACCTAGGGATGCATAAAAGGCACACCTGATGTCAAGAAATCTACATTCTACTTATTTCCAAGTCCTCCAAGCCATAATTTATGAACTTAAATTAAGCAGTACTCTTGCAAAATTGGAAACAAGATATATCTCATAAACCAAAAAAACACTAGTATCACCGAAGAAAAGAAAAGGGATGCAGAAACGAAAAGGTCGACCTCAAGTACAGCACATAGAAATGCATAGCGCGGATCAGAAGGCTTCCATAAACATAAAGAAGCAACAAACTCCTCAGTAATAGAGGTGGTGCAATCATCACTAACACTTTGACAAGAAGTCAACTTCTTGAAAGTAATAGAACTCTTTCCATTTCGACCACTTAACTCTGTAGCAACCAATCTGCTAAGCATGGAAAGAATACCCAAACCCTTCTGTATGAGAAGAGGCTGGTCATGTTCAATCAAAACCAGCATAACCAAACAGCATCTCAAAAGCAATGTCAGTTCTTCAATCAGGAAACATTTTCCATTATCAGCAGCTGAAACATTATGCTCGTGTAAAGCAGAGAAGAACCCATGAAACCTATCCTCAAGCTGCTTAAACAAAATATCAGACAGGCAGTTGATGTCTTTAAGTTTGAAGTTGAGCCGACATTTCTTAAGCTTCATATCTGGGAAACTGCCACTTATGGGGTTCTTCAGAGTAGACAAATGGTGAAGCAGAGCATACAATCTTTTAAGGCTGGGTGGATTTAGACCCTGCGTGGAAATTACAGTAAAGACAAAATCTTTTCAAAATGTGCTGCATAGAATTAGATAAAGGGGGGTTTACTAACCTGTGGAGATTGAATTGCAGAGATGAGATGCTTGATCATCCCCTTGGATTTCTTGGCAACCATTTTCTCCTAGTAAAGAGGTCCGGTCTTTTCTGACAATTCTGAAAACAGAAAAGTTAACAAACAAGCCAACTCAGTTTCATTGTCTGTGAAAAGGCAGGGCGGGGGCCTGGCAGGGGTTCGAGGACTAGAGTGTAAGAAAGGGGGGAAGGAAGGAGAACTCAACTGTCAGTAGGGAAAAGAAAAAAAAACCCAACCTTTATTGCCAACCTTTTTTGTTACCCAATAGGGCACAGCCCACAGCAACCTTTGATTATTATGATGAGCTTTTGATGTTAGGCTCAGCCCATCAGCGTAGTTATCAAACTCAATTTAGAGATTAACCCGGCTAGGAGTCAGGTTTTAAATCATATAGATTAACCTGGATCAACCTAAAAAAAATTAAAAATATATTTAAAATTTTAATATCACACATGAAAAAATTAAAAAACAATTCATGTGAATGAATGTTATATATGTTATAAATAATGAAATTTTAAATGTTATTTCAAAAGATTTTTTTATAATATATTAGAAAGATTATATCTTCTCCTTTTAAGTTGAAGTAATTAAACCAAAAAAAATTATTCCACATTAAAAAAATATAATTTTTTTAACATGAAATATATATAATAATGAACTTCTAATCCCTTGTTGAAAAATAAAAGTTTATTCTAATGTTTATAGTAAACTTTGGTATGCGTTAGTAGGGGTGTTCACGGTCCGATTCGGTCCGGTTTCAACCCAAAAATTCAACTGAACCGGAAAATATTATTCTTTATTCATATAACCCGAACCGAACCGAGAACCAGTTCAAACCGAATCAATTTTGTTCAATTCGGGTCAGTTTTTAAGCATAAAAAATAGAAAAACCGGACTAATCTTCATCACTGAGCTAAATCGAAGAAAAATTTGACATCAAATATCAATCTAAGCTATTAATCACAACAACACTTTGAATTCAAGAAAAGCAACCAGAAAAAGCAACCAGCAATCAAAGTCTTCCACATAGGGGCTGGGAAGGGGAAGGAGAAGAGAGGTCCTGGAGAGAGTTGATTGACCATAAAATTTCTCGGGTCTTTGGCTTTTTCGCCAACTCCGAATGTCATATTAGCTTTAGCAAAGCCTTTTCTTTTGGGGTATGTAGATAATCTCAAAACTTGCCTCCGCATGACACAAGGATGGAACTAGTATAAGTTATACTGTATAACTATCAAAGGTAGGATTTCTTGAATAATGGTTCCCTCGTATCTGGATTGTGAAACTGGAAGGGGAAGGGTGAAAGGGAAGGGAAGGCTTGAGGGGGGGTGGTGGCTGGAAAGGGGAAAAGTGATTTAGGGTTCTGGGAAGGGGAAGGAGAACGGAGGAAGGCTGGAGGTGGAGGGGGGGTTGGCGGCTAGAAAGGAGGAAAAAGTGATTTAGGGTTAGGAATGGTTCTTTTTATATCTTTTTATTAAATCGGTTTGGTTTGGTCCGATTCAATCGGTTTAAGCTTTTTTAAACTGGAACCGAACCGGACCGGGTGGTTTTTTTTTTATTTTTTATTCGGTTTATTCGGTTAATTTTTTCTTGGTTTTTTCGGTTTAATCGGCTGGTCGATTTTTTTGAACACCCCTATGCATTAATAATCAATAAAGAAATTATGGTAGACCAGTGCATATAAAATTAAACCGGGTAGGAGAAAAACTTTTGATTGCCCCTTTCATTCGCGCGAGGCAACACCTATTTCTTTGCTATTCATCAATTTAATTTTTTTGTTTGCTAAGAAAATGTAAGTTTTGCTCCACATGGGAATGTTTGTGTTCGTGGACATGCTATATAAGTATACTAGCTATTAGACCTACTTAACTTTGCGAGTTGTAAATTTTTTTTTTTTAAAAAATCATGGATATATAGGCTATTTTCTAAAAATACATTCAAAGTATAGATAAAAAGGCTCATGTAAGTATCTAATAAAAAATATTGATAATAATTTATGTAAAAAAAATAATAATTGTTAACAATAACCAAAAGACAAGCTGGGAAAATTAAGAGATGGATGTAAGCCAAGATATTTAATATTATAATATAGGTCATTTTATCCAGTTATGTTTAATGAATTTATTTATGAAAATCAACTTGTCACATGAAGGAAAAAAATTCTACACAAGGCTGCACATTAAAAATACTATAAAAAATAAATGTTTTTATTTTGAAAAATAAGTTTAATTTATATATATAAAAATATAGATGAAATACACCAACCTCATAAAAAATTAAACACCCCAATATAATAAGAAAAATAATTGCTATTTCAAAAAAGTTAAATAAGCAAAAAAAATCACAAATAAGGGGCGCTAATCAAAACATAAATGCAAAAACTATTTTAAGAAATACATATAAAAAGTATATATATATATATATATATATATATATATATATAAAGAATGTGGCCAGGCGTTGTGAGCCAAGCAAGCCTTGCCGAGAGGGTTTGCGTGCGGGCCTACAAGTTTAGGCCTACGTGTGCAAGTATTTATTGTATTTTTTGAAGTTGATGGGGCAACTACGCATCATCTACCTCATTTTTCACCAAAGCAAATAGACAACGCGTTATTTATAATTGTCTCAAAAAACAGTTGGAAAATGGGGTTTTTGTTTTTTCAACCCAAAAATTATCTTTAATCCGTTTTTAACCCAAAACACCAAGAAACACCTTGGAACATTGTTTAACCAATCTTTGACCTTAAAAAAATGCAAAACAAAAGGCTCCAAAATCCATAATCAATCCAAAATAAAAAAATTTTTATAGCTCAAATATTTTTTTTAAGTGTTTTCAAGGTAAGAAAACACTTAATCCTAACCTCTCTCATTATATGGAACTATTTGATGCAAAAATCGGTTGTTTTAGTGGCCAAGATTGTTGTCAATGATAATTTCTTCTCTCTAAACCAGAATCTAGCGACTCCCTCCCTCCCCTCTACTAAAAAAGAACTAAAAGAGAGGAAAATAAAGTATGGTACAAAAATGTAACATTTAAAAATTATAAGGACCAATTACCTAATAGCTTAAAAAAATAGGGACTAAAATGAACTTTCAAGACAAATTATAGTGTCGGCACCCATGTTACTTGTGTTTTTCACCTAAACCCTGTTTTTTATATTCAACCCTCACCTCCCAAAAAATACGCTATTGGGCTTCAATTTGGGATCAAAAGAGCTCAATTATGTAAAAAAAAAGTTTGAAAACTAAATTAAAATATTTTAAAAATCTCACTATTAAAATTCACAATGAAATGTGAAATGATAAATGGTAAAATAGTTATAGTAAAAAAGCCACATGCTTTATAGTTTCTTATAATATATAAAAATATAGATTAAATCAAAGAATAAATTTTTATGTTTGTTGCAAAGATGTTGGAAAAAAAAAATGAATTTGTGCCGGTTTTTGTTGTATCATGAGTTGACCTAGCAGGTCAAGTGAAATTTATCGGACCAATTGCAATTCTATTTTTTTACTTACTTCAGACCAAATCAAGATCTTAGATCATTTGGATCTCGGATCAACCTACTAAGACAAATAAATTTTTATGTTTGTTGCAAAGACGTTGAAAAAAATATGGATTTATACCGGTTTTTATTGTGTCACATATTAACTTAGCAAGTCAAATAAAATTTATTAGATCAATTATACTCTTATTTTTTTTTAACCTACTTCAAACTCAATTAAAATCTTAGATCATCTGGATCTCGGGTCAACCAGTTAAGAAAGAAAACTACGAGTAAAGGAGAAGCAGAGTCATGGAGGGAAGAGATTAGTGAGTGACACTTTTTGGTTTTGGTTTTGGAGGCAATAGGCGCCAATGCCACAAACCAAAACACATATCTTTTCGTTTTCGCTTCGTTTCCCGCTCATTGTTTTCCCTTGAAATCCACCATTACCTTTTACCTTTTCATCTGGTTCCTATCATTCACCCTACCCAACCTAATCCAACTCCAACTCAGGCCACCACAAAGCAGAAGCAGTTGTTTGTTGATTAGGGAAGGAGAGAAAGAAAGATGGGATCTTCATCTATATTGGATATAACAACAAATGACCCAGTTGATAATTCTACTTTTTCCGCATCATCAGGTATTCATCCAATCTCAATCCACTTGTTGTCCGTTTGATGATTGGATTATGGTTGGTTCGTTTGTTTTTCACTCTTTTTTTTTTTTAAAAAAAATTTGATCAAGGTGTATTGATATTCATCTACACATGCAGTCAAAGGCAAAGCATCCGATTTTCTTTCACCAAAAACTCAAACCCAATATCCAAGTAAAAACTGTACAAAATATAAAAACATGTGGTGCATAGACAGGGAGTTGTAAAGTTTCTGCTAGAAAACAAAACCTGTTCATCATTTGGGACATCTTGAAATACGAGAATATAGATTTCCTTCCTTCGTGTATAAAAAGTTGCAGTGCATACTCTTGACTGTAATGAGTCCTGTTCGCATTTGCCAAGTGTACCTCATGCATGTAGTTTGCCGTTCGTGGGAGCATTTAAGCCTTCTTGGTTTGATGGTTGCGTAACCCTGTTATTTGCGCCGGTGTGATAAAAGTTTCAGGGCATTTTCCGAATTGCGGTCAATTATGATTGGAAATGCGAAATGCATTATATATTAGGCTATTAGCTTTCTCCATCTGGTGGCTTTGTAACCCTGTTACTTGCCGCCATTGTATTTAAAGGCATCGTTTGATATTTTGTTCAAGTATGTTCTGAAAATGCTGAAAGCATTAATTATCAGCTTTCTTGATTTGCTGGGTTTTTTTTTAAACCCTTTTATTTGATTTGAATTTTTTTTTTAACTAACATGATAAAAAATATTTGGTGAATTAGCATATTTGGAGAAATAGAAAAGCTTGTGGGTTGCTCTTGCAGAATCTATAATTCATAAATTGCATGGTTTCCAATAGCGCAATCTAATTTCTTTTACTCATAGATCGCGTTATTTGTAACCTATAAATTGTGTTGTTTCAAATAAGGCTATCACGATTATACTGTTCTTAATAGTTAATCTAAAAAAAAAGATAAAATAATTCAAAAAGGTTATGCTGTTTCTTACACTGTAATCCCTTGAATATATATATATATATATATATATATATATATGATTGTAACCTTCACAAAAATACTTGGACATTTTTTTTTTAAAAAAACTCTTTTAATTGCCACTGTTGTAATACAAATTCCAGGGCACGTTTGATATTTCAGTTAAGTAGGATTGGAAATGCGAAGAGATTCAATTACTAGCCATCTTGATATGGCGGGTCTGTAACCCTATTATTTTGCCAATGGTCATCAAAGTTTTACTCGTTTGGAAAAAATGCTCAAGTGCATTTTGAAGTCCGGTTCGGAAATGTGAACAACATCGATTTGATACCCTGAAATGCGATCAATTCGATGCCTTCCAACCCTACCGTACTTCCAATTGCACCAGAAGATGACTTTTCTGTGGCACTCAAAGTCTAATGCTTTTTGCTTCATGACTGACCTTAACAGTCAAATTCTTAACCTTTTTTTGCTTCATCACTTAACTTTTGAACTTTGCTGTAGGAATGAGGAAGAACAAGAAAGGAAAACAAAAATCTTCAGTTTCCAATGCAAAGAAGGAAGTGCCAGAAAAAAACGCAAAAGGAAAGAAGAGAAACTTCTCTGATACTAACAAGGAAGATCCTGCTGGTGGGTCGTTGACAAGGCCTAAGAGAGCTGCTGCATGCAAAGACTTCAAGGAGAAATCTCTACGTTTGCATGAAGAGAAGTCTTCTGTTGTTGAATCAAAGAAAGAACAAGTTGTCAACGAAGAGATTTTAGCTCTTCGTTTGACTCAAGGTCAAGAAGAGGGTCGCCCCAACAGGAGATTGATTGATTTTGTTGTGCATGATGCAAATGGTAACCCTCAACCCTTGGAGATGATTGAAGTTGATGATATGTTTATCTCTGGTGTTATAATGCCTCTTGAGGAGAGCCTTGACAAGGAAAAAGAAGTGCCTGTTAGGTGTGAAGGCTTTGGGAGGATTGAAGCATGGAATATCTCTGGTTACGAAGATGGATCCCCAGTCATTTGGCTGACTACTGAAGTAGCAGATTATGATTGCATCAAGCCTTCCGGTGGCTACAAGAAGTTCTTTGATCGTTTCTTTCAGAAGGCACTTGCTTGCATAGAAGTTTACAAAAAACTCTCAAGATTTTCTGGAGGAAACCCTGAATTCACCCTTGATGAGTTGCTTGCTGGCGTTGTGCGAGCAATGAGCGGAAATAAGTGTTTCTCTGGTGCTGCTTCCGTAAAGAATTTCCTCGTTTCTCAGGGTGAATTTATTTTTCAACAAATAACTGGTTTAGACCAGACCTCCAAAAAGAACGATAAAAATTTTTCAGACTTGCCTGCTCTTGTTGCCTTGAGAGATGAAAGTCGCAATCATGGAAGTGTTCTGCTAGCAAAAGCAGCAAATCCTGGTGGCAACTTGGTGATTGATCCAAAGTCTGTGGATGGTGCCATTGTGAATCAGTCTAACCAGTCCAGCACCATAGCTGAGGAAGATGAAGATGCAAAGTTAGCAAGATTATTACAGGAAGAAGAGTATTGGCACTCTAATATGAGGCAAAAGAAAAGTCGGGGCTCAGCTTCTGCATCGAACACAATCTACATCAAAATTAATGAAGATGAGATTGCAAATGATTACCCTCTCCCTGTGTTTTACAAACACTCTGATGAAGAAACCGATGAGTATGTAGTTGTTGCAAGTGATGATGTAATCGAACACCCTGATGATCTCCCAAGAAAAATGCTTCATAACTGGTCACTTTATAACTCAGACTCAAGGTTGATTTCTTTGGAGCTTCTTCCAATGAAACCTTGTGAAGATATTGATGTCACCATCTTTGGATCAGGACGCATGACTGAAGATGATGGAAGCGGGTTCTGTCTTGATGATGATCCTGATCAGTCTTCTTCTAGGGGTTCGGAGGCTCAGGATGACATGGGTTTGCCAATATTTTTGAGTGCGATAAAGGAGTGGATGATTGAGTTTGGATCATCAATGATTTTTATATCAATACGCACAGACATGGCCTGGTATTGTACATATTCCCATATTGTTATTAATCGAACACATAACACCAACAGACACTCAAACACATCTATCTAAAACTATAGCTGTCTCTTGACATTGCTGCTGATCATTTTAACTAAAGTCCTACAATTTGTTGCCAATCAAATATGTCTTCTCATTGGTAATATGCTGAAGCTATTTAACTGCAAGTTTATGTTTCCCTTGGGAAGTTATTTTGGATTTTATCTAACGAAGATTTCTGGTGTTGCAAGTTAATAATGTTATTTTCTCCTGATCTTTATGAGTGTTTTTTCTTTCTCAATATCTTCAGGTATAGACTTGGGAAGCCATCAAAACAATATGGTTCCTGGTACAAGCCAGTCCTAAAAACGGTAAAGCTTGCAAGAAGCATCATTACATTGTTGAAGGAGCAAAGTCGAGTATCACGGCTTTCATTCGCAGATGTAATCCGGAAAGTGTCCGAGTTCAAGAAGGATCATCATGCTTATATTTCATCTGATCCAGCAGCTATTGAGAGGTACGTAGTTGTTCATGGACAGATAATACTGCAACTTTTTGCCGAGTTTCCAGATCAGAAGATCAAGAAATGTGCTTTTGTGGTCGGTTTGACTCGTAAAATGGAGGAGAGGCACCATACTAAATGGGTAGTGAACAAAAAAGCCATTCTGCAAAAGTTTCAATCCAATTTGAATCCTCGAGCAGCAATGGATACTGTGGCTCCTGGATCCAAGAGGAAGCTCATGCAGGCAACAACCACAAGGCTGATCAACAGAATTTGGGGGGAGTACTATTCGAACTATTCTCCAGAGGATTTGGAAGAGGGAGCTGATTGTGAAGTGAAAGAAGAGGATGAAGCTGAGGAGCAGTATGAAAATGAAGATGATGATAAAGAGGAGGTGGTAGAGAAAACACTAAAACCTCGTTCAGTGTCTGAACGCACTAAATCACATACTTCACAAAAAGAAGTAAGATGGGATGGGAATCCTGTAAGCAAAACATCTTCTGGAGAAGCCATTTACAAGCGAGCCATTGTTTGTGGAGAGGTCATTGTGGTGGGGGATGCTGTCTTAGTGGAGGTTGATGAATCGGATGAACTTCCTGCCATCTATTTTGTGGAGTACATGTTTGAAACACGGAATGGAAGCAGAATGTTTCATGGGAGAATGATGAAGCGAGGATCTGAGACAGTTCTTGGTAACACTGCCAATGATAGGGAGGTTTTCTTAACAACCGAGTGCATGAATTATAAGTTACAGGATGTTAAGCAAGCAATTATTCTGGAAGTTCTAAAAAGACCTTGGGGACATGATCACAGGAAAGATAACATCAATGCTGATAGAATTGATAGGGAAAAGGCAGAAGAGAGGAAAAAGAAAGGATTGCAAGTAGAATATTACTGTAAAAGCTTGTACTGGCCGGAAAGGGGTGCTTTCTTTACTCTCCCGCTTGATACTATGGGTCTTGGGTCTGGTGTCTGCCACTCTTGTAACTTAAAAATAGCTGAAGAAGACAAGGATATTTTCAGAGTAAATTCTTCTCAGACAGGATTTTCATACAAGGGAACTGAGTACTCTGTCCATGATTTTGTCTACGTAAGCCCTCATCAATTTGCTTCAGAAAGGGGGGAGAATGAAACTTTTAAGGGTGGAAGGAATGTTGGGTTGAAGCCTTATGTTGTGTGCCAGTTGTTGGAGGTTGTTCTAAAGGAACCAAAACAAGCCGAAACAAGATCCACCCAGGTCAAAGTTCAAAGATTTTTCAGACCAGATGATATTTCACCCGAGAAGGCATATTGTTCTGATATTAGGGAGGTAAAAGCTTCTTTCAAAAACTTTTGCTGTATAATTATGTTTATCAGTTTTGTGGATTCTGTAATCACACTTTGAGCATATCATTTTGGCATTTATAGTCTCATACAAATTTATCTGACAAATCTGTGCTCAAGGAACTCTAGAAACTGCTCTGACACCAGAAATATTTTGTTTTTTGCTTAATTATTGGCAGAAATAATTATCAATCTTGCAATTTTATGTTTCTAGTTCTTGCTTCAGTCCATACAAAGGTTCTGGAGTATAGACTTTGCTGCTTCTTTCTAACTACTAATTTAATTGCTTAATCTCAGATATATTACAGTGAAGAAACACATCTTTTATCAGTCGAGACAATTGAAGGGAAATGTGAAGTCAGAAAGAAAAATGACATTCCAACATGCAGTGCTCCTGCAATCTTTGATAATATCTTCTTCTGCGAGCACATGTATGATCCTTCTAAAGGGTCCCTCAAGCAGGTAATTTGTCTTTTGTTCAATCCCATAATGTTACATACTGACCGAGTCCATCAGTTTATGGAAAATTGTCAATCTAGTAAATTTCAAAAGTCATCAGATGCACCATGCACCTGAGCTCTTCCTGTTGTTTCTCTGGACAATTAATGAGGTTCACTATTAGACTTTGCTCCCGTGAGCTATATAAGTGATCTTCCAGTTTTATCGTGGACAGCTACCAGCTCAAGTCAAATCGAAGTTTTCTGCAGTGAGTAGAGATGGTGATGTTGCAAGTAGAAAGAGAAAGGGAAAGTCTAAAGAAGGAGAAGATGATATAGAAGCTGACAAACAAAGGGAAGCATCTCCAGAGAACCGTTTGGCCACGTTGGATATATTTGCCGGTTGTGGTGGATTGTCTGAAGGATTGCAGCAAGCTGGTAGCGCTCATCTCTTTCTATATGCTTCACTTGGAGTAATAATTGAGATTTAGGCCTATTGTTAGATAAATTGATAATTGGCTATTTTCACCATTGCAGGTGTCTCATCAACCAAGTGGGCTATTGAATATGAAGAGCCTGCTGGGGAAGCATTTAAACTCAACCATGCAGGGTCATTGATGTTTATTAATAATTGTAATGTGATCCTGAGGTAAGTTGTTGTATGGTGATTTGAACCTTTTTTCTCTCATTTTCTAGTGGCTTATCATGGATTGTAATGAAGGGCTGTCATGGAGAAATGTGGAGATGCAGATGACTGTATTTCTACTTCTGAGGCTGGTGAATTGGCTTCATCACTTGATGCAAAGGTGATTGATGGTTTGCCATTGCCAGGGCAGGTGGATTTCATCAATGGAGGGCCTCCATGCCAGGTATTTATGGCCTTTCTTTGCACTAACCCTAGGCATCTAATATCTCTGAAATTTATGGACCACGCTCAAAAAAGTAACGTATCTTTGCAGGGCTTCTCTGGAATGAATAGGTTTAATCAGAGCACTTGGAGTAAAGTTCAATGTGAGATGATCTTAGCATTCTTATCCTTCGCTGATTATTTCCGCCCAAAGTATTTCCTCTTAGAGAATGTGAGGAACTTCGTATCTTTCAATAAAGGACAGACTTTCCGTTTAACTATCGCTTCTCTTCTTCAGATGGGTTATCAGGTAGATATTGCGATGCCATTGGAACTAACCATGGTTGTGTACTTTAATTTTTGTAAGCAGAAAGCTAATTGTATATAACCGTGTCTACATGTGTATTATTGTGATTAGGTGAGGTTTGGTATTTTGGAAGCTGGAGCATATGGAGTATCTCAGTCACGCAAACGGGCCTTTATATGGGCAGCCTCCCCCGAAGAGATACTCCCAGAATGGCCAGAGCCAATGCATGTTTTTGCTGCCCCAGAGTTAAAAATCACATTGTCTGAGAAATCACAATATTCTGCTGTTAGAAGTACTGCTTATGGAGCCCCTTTCCGTGCAATAACAGTCAGAGATACAATTGGTGATCTCCCTGATGTAGGGAATGGTGCTTCGAAGACTAATTTGGAGGTATATAAGATGCTAAAATTTTCATCTGAAACTTGTTACTGGTAAGTAATATGGTCACAGGCATGATCACTAACCCTTTTGTTTTGCAGTACGGAAATGATCCTGTCTCTTGGTTTCAAAAGAAGATTCGAGGCGACATGGTTGTCTTGACTGACCATATATCAAAAGAAATGAATGAGCTGAATCTTATCAGATGCAAGAAGATCCCAAAGCGGCCAGGTGCTGACTGGCGTGATCTTCCAGATGAAAAGGTACAGGCACATCTTATTGAGACTTTCAATGTGAGGCTAATGCATGGTGGAAGTATAGACAAATGATTTGCTACAATGCAATGATTTGCAGGTCAAATTGTCTACTGGACAAATGGTTGATTTGATACCATGGTGCTTGCCAAACACGGCTAAACGACACAATCAGTGGAAGGGGCTGTTTGGAAGGTTGGATTGGGAAGGGAACTTCCCAACATCAATAACAGATCCTCAGCCAATGGGTAAGGTGGGGATGTGCTTTCACCCTGAACAGGACAGGATCCTTACTGTTCGCGAATGTGCACGATCTCAAGTAAGTTCAGTTTCTCCAGTCTGACTGACCATTGTTCAAGTTTCTATGACTTCACAACATAAAGTGATTCTGAAAGCAGTATAGAAAATAGACAGCAAGCCTTGCTTATTTCTTGATGATCTTACGTAATATAACCCATGCACCTCCGCTGCTGCATGGCTTTGTTATTTTATTTGTTTCTTTTACCATGACCCTTCGGTCTTTAGTAATCTACTTGCGGAGTGAACAACTCCAAGTAGACACCGAAGGTGGATGGATACTGAGTTCTTCATTTTTTGTTGTTTCTTTGACCCTCAGGGATTCCCAGATAGCTATCAGTTTTCTGGTAACATTCATCACATGCATCGGCAAATCGGAAATGCTGTCCCTCCTCCTTTATCATATGCACTAGGAAGGAAACTTAAGGAAGCACTGGATAGTAAGGGGCGGAAATAGTTGGATTGTTAGAAAGTAGAGAGTTTCATGAGATGGGGAAAACACTTGGGTCTTTGTAATCTGCAATTTATGTATCGTGTTCTTGTGTCACTCTCGGGCATTAAGCAGCTGCAAGTTGCAGCCATGGTGTGTGTTCACCATAATAAGTTGTAATTAGATTGTGCTTATTGATTCTAGCTGTTGTTTAGCTACAATACAAACACACACACTGTATGGTTGACCCGACACATGCTGCGGGTGAATGTAAAAAAATAATAATTTTTGTCTAAATCATGTAATATATTTATTTGATGTGATTTGATTGACTTAATGAGTTTAAAAGTAATTTATTATTATTTAATTAAATAAAAAATTATTTTAATTAATAAATTTTACAAACATATTTAGTTAAATAATTTATTTTACGAGATCAAGCCTAATTTGCTTGCACAACTACTTCATTTGGAGGCACAGCACGACTCTGTTAAGCAAGTTCTCTGCTTGCATACACGAAGATAAGAAATGTTAACAATCCTCGAGTAACAATCATCACAAGTGGAGCTCAATGAAGGGAATTGAGTGGAACTGTTGATAACTAATCGTTATGAATGGCCTGGCCAAGTTTTGCTTTTCTGTTTTCTCATCTTGCTATGCATTTTCCCTTTGCTTTTTTTTGTACAAGAGTTGACTTGAAGCTCTTTTACTGGACAAACTATATATGGTGATGGAATGAATTCAAACTTGTTCTAATTTATTCTGCTCTTTATGTTGCTGGCACACTGATACTTTAATCCCTGTTTCTTCCTCGATGAACAGAAACAGAAACCTTCTACTGCAAGATTCAAACCCCAGAACTCAACTTCACACGTGATGTTGTTAAGTTAGTAGGTATAAAGAAACAAGTTTTGAGGCGTTAGAATCACTATCTTTAAGATATTAATCGCTCCCGTTTTATTTACTACAAAGCTAAAGTAATATACTTTCATGATAGAATAAATTCTTGAAACTTACAAACAATAATTTCTATAAATTTTTAAAATTTTTTTTGTCTTGTTTCCGACCAATATAAAAAGAGAGTTTGAAAAGAAATATAGAAAAATCAGAAGATTGTTTTCTAATTGATTTTTGCTAGTATCAAATTGATATTTATAAAGAAAATAACAACCTTCACACCAATATATTTATAGATTAAAAAGGCAACTCTTTAATCAAATTAACTAAATAACTTGACAGGAGATGTCATGCATAATTAATTAATTAAAAATGATTTATTTTACATACTCAAGTGCTAAGTGTCATATATATATATATATATATATATATATATATATATATATATATGTAATGGCATTCTCTTCAAATCTTTTCTCTAACATTCAAATCTATTGATTTGATGTCCCTCACATTATACAGCATGACAAAACATCTTACATTTTCAAAGTGAGATAAAGTTCTCTTGATTTATCTACCTAATATATAAGTTATTTTATAACAATCCCCCACTTAACTTGTAATATTGTGTTGTACCATGTTTCATGCATAAAAGAAGGTATCTTTTGATTTAAACCTCTCCTTAGTATAATCATTTCAAAACTCTAAAGAAATTTTGATGGCAAAAAAACATAAATAAGAATTTCATTCAATAAAATTGAAAATACTACACATACGATCCAATTAATAATAATAAAAAATATTTACCATTATTTTAGCACTAATATGGCCTTGCGCCTATTCATGAAAATTTACGAAGTTTTCTAAACTTTTGTTGAAGCGGCCCCACTTTCTATGTTCATACAAGTGAAATTTCCTTCTCACATGGAGATTTCATTAAGAGTATTAATCACTCATCCTCTCATTTAATTTGAATACTAATTTTGTAAATCTTAATTTTGTATACAAATTAGTATACACTCTTAATGATAATTTGTTATTACCTATAAAACGCCTAACTAGTAAAAATACTAGTAAAAGTTAGGTTCATTTTATTAGTAAGTTTAATTAAATGGTCTTAAGTCCATACTAGCAAAAGTACTTCTAACTAAATCTCTTGATAGACCTTTAGTGAAAAGATATGTTAGATTATTGCAAGATCTGACATATACAATGGTAATTATCCCATCAAAAATTAATTGTCTTGTATATTCATGTCTCAGGCTGATATGTCTACATTTTTCATTGTAAATTTTACTAAATGCTCTAAACATAATTGTTTGACTATTACAGTGTAAGGAAATAGATGGCATCGGTTATAGACACAACTTAATATCTAATAACATATTTCTCAATCATTTTGTCTCCTTACGAGCAACTGCTAAAGCTATAAACTTGGATTTTATTGTAAAATAAATTATACATGTTTGTTTTTTTAAAGCTCAAGAAACAACACCACCTCAAGAAACAACACCACCTCATAAAATAAATAATCATCCAATGGTTGACTTATTATCACTTTCACTAATTATCCAACTAGAATCAATATAACCTTAAAGTACAACTAAAAAATTATTATAAAATACCCCAAAATTCATAGTCCTTTTTAAGTAACAAAATAGTGTTGTAATTGCTTTCCATGATCTATACTAGGATTACTTGTATATCTAAATAACTTGCATATTGTGAAAGCAATATATGGTCAAGTACAATGCATGACTTACATTAAGCTATTAATTGCCTTAGCATATTCAATTGGAGCAATTGATCTACTAGTATTTTCTGTTAACTTAAAGGAAACATCTTATGAAGTATTTGCTTCTTTGATATTCAAATGATTAAATTTTTTAAGGACTTTCTCAAAATAATGAAATTAACAAAGAGCAAAACCTCCCATTGTGTTTTTTTTATACCTAATATTGTATCTACCTCATTTAAATCTTTTATTTTGAACTTTAAGGTTAGATATTTTTTTGTATCATTGACATCATTCATGCTAGTACTAATAATGAGCACGTCATCCATATATATATAAAGACATACTATCACACTAAAATAATTTGTAAATTTAGAATAAATACATTTATCAACACTATTATGTTTAAAACTATATTCTAAAATTACATAATCAAATCTCTCATGTCATTACTTAGGTACTTGTTTCAATTCATATAAAGATTTCATCAATTTACAGATTTTATGCTCATTTTCTAGTAGAATAAAACTCTTTGGTTGTTTCATATAAACCTTGTTATCCAATTCACCATTGAGAAAAGTTGTCTTAACATCCATTTGGTGTATATACAAATTATAGATTGATGGTAAAGCCAAAAATACTCTTATAGATGCTATATGAGTCATCGAAGTATATGTAAAAAAATAGTATATTTCTTCTTTTTGTTTAAAGCCTTTGACTACTAACCTTACTTTAAAAATTTAAATTGATCCATTATTGTTATATTTTCTTTTGAAAACCCATTTATATCCAATTGCCTTAAAACCTGGAGGCAAATCAATAATAGTCCAAGTATTATTATATAATAATGAATTCATCTCATCATTAACTGCTTATTTTCAAATAGAAACATCTAAAGACACACCTATATGTATAGATTAAAAAGACAATCATTTTCATATCAATATATCTGTAGAATTTAAAAGGTAATATTTTAGTCAAATTAACTAAATAACTTGACACGAGATGTCATATATAATTAATTAATTAAAACTGATTTATTTTACATACTCAAGTGCTAAGTGTCATCATATATATCGGATTTCTCTTCAAATCTTCCCTCTAACATCCAAATCTATTTATTTGGTGTCCCTCATATTATACGGTACAACAAAACATCTTATCTTTTCAAAGAGAGATAAAGTTCTCTTGGTTTATCTATCTAATATACAAGTTATTTTATAGCAATCCCTCATTTAGTTTGTAATATTTGGTTGTACCATGTTTCATGCATAAAAGAAGATATATTTTGATTTAAACCTTTCCTTAGTGTAACAATTTCAAAACTCTAAGACAATCATGATGACAAAAAAAACTTGAATCAGGATTCATTCAGTAGAATTGGAAATACCACACAATTAATCCAAAACAGAAATTCATCATTATTCTAGCACTAATATCGTCTTGTGCTGCTTCCTTAAACAAAATCTCTTAACTTTTCAACGTGGGATATAGTTCTCTTTGATTATCTATCTAATATCCAAGCTATTTTATAAGAAGTATTTGGTTCTTCGTAAATAAGAGTAGCTTATAGGTGCTTTGTAGACTCTTAAAACTCTAACTTGTTACAAAAAGAAACTTTTAAGAACCCTGGCAAGTGACAAGCCTTTTAGTAGGAGCCTCAGCTGCAAGCAAACCAGCAACGTCTCCCCACTGATCGTTCCCAGATTTAGAAAAAATCCCATATTTTATATTACTATTTTCTTAGACATATTTCCAGGAACTGCTTGTGTGAACAGACACAATATGGCCATCAACCAGACTCCATTATGTCAAAGAACCATCTCAACCTAATAGCTTAAGCTTGTAGGTGAGGTCCCAAGATATGATTTATATTATTCTATAATACACCCCTTCAAGTGAAAGCCCTTTGAGCTTGAAACTTGCATAAACCCATATTACTTGTGCTTAATTTTTATCAAATAAATGGGGACGGTGAGATTCGAATTCGTGATCGCTTGGTCATCAAGGCTCTGATACCATATCAGAGAACCATCCCAACCCAATAGCTTAAGCTTTTAGATGAGGTCCCAGGATATGATTTATATTATTTTCTAACACATTAAACCATAGTTATTAAACCCGAATTGACCCGGGTTTGTTAAAAGACCAGCTGGTGCAACGATCCAGCCAAACCTGATCGACCCATGACCCGAGCGAGACCCAGTTTTTTTTTCAAATGTGATTTTTCTCCTATACCCCTCTTTTTTCATATTTTTTTAGTTGGTTATTAACACTTTTTAAAGTTCACTATATAAATATTAGAAAAATATTTTATTTTTTCAATGTGGGATTTGAAACCCTTTAGTATATATACTCTATGTTTCAAAAAAAATAATTATTTTTTCAATGTGGGATTTGAAACCCTTTCGTATATATACTCTATGTTCACAAGAAAAAAGTTATGTTTTTTCAATGTGAGATTTGAAATCTTTTAATATATATACTCTATGTTCACAAGAAAAAAGTTACGTTTTTTCAATATGGCATTTGAAACTCATTAGTATATATACTCTATGTTCCCAATAAAAAAGTTATGTTTTTTCAATGTGGGATTTGAAATCTTTTAGTATACATGCTTTATGTTCACAAGAAAAAAATTACGTTTTTTTAATGTGGGATTTGAAACTCATTAGTATATATACTCTATGTTTTTAAGAAAAAAATTATGTCTTTTCAATATGAAATTTGAAACTTTTTAGTATAAATTCTTTATGTTCTCAAGAAAAAAGATAATATAATATTTTTTCAATGAGATTTGAAACCTTTTAATATATATATTTTATGTTCACAATAAAGAAATTATTTTTTTAATGTGAGATTTGAAGCTCTTTAGTATATACTCTATGTTCAAAAGAAAAAAAGTTATATTTTTTCAATGTGGGATAAAAAACTTTTTAAAATATTATTTTAAACTTTATTATTTACAACATGTATGGCCTGTATTTACATGGATTTTTTCTTATGAAATATTGAAACTTTATATATATATATTTTTAATTTTTCTAAGTTAACTCATAAAACCCAAAACCAAATCATCCCTTAACCACATCAACCCCAAACCAAGTTTGATAACTATCATTAAACTGGCAAACAACCACGCAAAGTGTAAAATTCTAGGAGGATTCTGTATATTATATAGCCTAGTTGATAGAAAAAGGGCTCGCCAAAAGTCCACTGAACATATCTAGGAATAGTAGCTAACACAGTCTTCATCAAAGGTGAAACAGCAGAGCAGAACATTCATGCCTTCAATTGATGGGATCAATTCTCCCATTAATTAGGCGTAGTGCATGTTCATACCATTGCCAAAAGAAACAAATTGGCAATGGTATTTCCTTTTTCACTCTCTCAGATATTCAAGACACGCCCTATCCAAGTACGAGACATTGATTTCCATAGAAACTAAAGTGTGTGGAGCTCCAACTGTTCATATGGCAGCTGATCCTAACATGTCGACCAACGTGGTTAAAGCCCCTCCTTGCAAGAAATTGCCATCATTGTAACAAAAGCCAAAAAAAAAAACTAGGTGTTTCGCTATGAAAAATTCACAGTTAAACTACTATTTTGCTCTTAGTTGACAAAATCAGTTGGATTTGTTTTAGGAGTGAAGATATTTTTTTTACAGGACCTGTTGGTCATTACATGAAAGAACAAGATTAAATTGTCTTTCTATAATTTTTATTATATAATGTAATTACTCTATTACACTTGAAAATACAAAAATAATAAACTTTGATGAAAGTGCTTTTCAGTTTTTAATTTAATTTTAAAACATTTCAATTACATCATTGCCCATGAAATTTAAAAAGCTTTACCTTGGTTTTTAAAAGTTTTTTGATCTTTTATATTTGATTATTTGATAGTTATTAGGCGTCATTAAAGAAAAATAAAGTAATTTCATAAATAATAATAATAATAATAAAAAGCTGGAAGCATGTGAACAATGTCCAAGAGTTTTGGATAACGTGTGCAACGTTGTCTGATAGCCAAAACCTTGCTTCCAAAGTGGCGGTCGAAGTGTCTCTGCATACCCTCCACATAGAAGTAGTGCATGTGGAATAATGGTGGCTGGTCTAGTGCGTGTGACCTTTTGTTTTTCTTTTTCCTACTTGATTTTAATGTTGATCTTCAAAAAAATTCAAATAAGCCCTTAAGGTTTGTTGTCTTTAAGATTCCATCCCTGTTCTCTTTATTATAATTTTTTTTATTTAGAATAACTTATGCAATCAATGATTTTTTTTTTCAATTTCATCCTCAATAGATTTTTTGCAACTATTAAATTTAGTTCTCTTTCTTTTGATTTCTGTTTGTTTTATTTAGATGGTTTGTGCAATTGTTTTTTTTTTTTTTAACAATTTCATCCTCCTTGAGTTTTTTCGCTATCAAATCTAATCCTTTTTTTTTGTTTCTACTTTTAAACCTTTCAAGATTTTTTTAGATTGATTTTTAAATTATTATTTTATTCTCCAATATTTAACTGGCCTAGTATTTAAATTTTTAGTTGAGTTCCGGTCTAGAATTTAAATAGTTACGGGTTTAAGAGATTAACTCCGGTTTACAAAGATGACATGGGCTTCTCTCTTTTTTAAGCTTTTTTTTTTCCATCCTCTAGTATTTTGTTATTTTTTATTTATTTTTTATAAAATTTTTTAGTTGTTTTGAAAATAACACGGGTTATCTCATTTTTTTTTTCTTTGTTAAAATTAGTTGTTCTAAAGGATAAGCAATAATCAGTATTGACACCATTGAACACATAAAACATTTTTAAAACATTGATTAGATTAGATTTTGGAAGACATTCACAAACTTTTTCAAAAGTCTTCGCTCTCAAAAACAATCCCAATTGCACACTACAAAAGATTTCAACTTTCACTTGTTTTCATGAGTTATCTCAACAAATAAAACAGCATTGGGTGTTGAACTGTTGATACACAAAAGATTAAAAAAAGAAAAGGGAAATAGGTAATTGTTTAATTTCCATTATCTCTAGCTGATCCGCCTAGTTCTCTAGTAAAAAACAAACATGGGCAGACACTACTCGATCGTGGTCTTCAATCTCAAGAATCCAATTGGCTCATCTTTAAATCCTTAATAACATCAAAACAGAACCAGAAGACGACGAGAGACTTCCATGGAGCAAACAGCAGCCCAGGTTAAATGGGATAAACAATGAAGGCCATGCATTATAAATTTTTCAAAGAATCTGAAAGGCATTCCTTCAATGGTTGATTCATTTTTGTCATCTTCATATCCTCCTTTGTCTAAGCATCCCTTTAATGATTCCAAATCCATTTTCTCCCCTCTTTCTGACTCTCTGGACAAAGGTTCGTTATTTGGAGGGTCAAAATGAATGAGTTTCAACGTACTAAACAGGAATTTCAGATGATTACAGGGGCATGGCTATGTCTGTTCCAACCTGGCCATCAATGTCATGATCCCACTTCTCAATATCTGAATCTGCCTTCTTTTTTTGCCGTAAAATGAACCTGAAGAAGGCTTTTCTCAGATTTACATGTTAAATTGAGGCAGTTTGCGAAGATAATTTCTATTAGATTTTGGCACCTTTCCAGTAAGATAAATGATGAATTATAAATGCCTCTAAAGCTGGAGGAAATTCTGAGACTACTAGCAGATTTACGCATTTGGTTAACTTCCAAAGTCTTAAGCTTAGGAAGGCGGTCAATTCCAGGAGGTAGATTGACTATCCTGATAAATCCAATCTATCGAGAGATGACAAGCTGCCAAGATGTATGGAAGCTATAAGTTCAGACAATATGCAGCAACAAAGATCTTATCCAGCATTCTAAGCATCATTGTAATGATCGTCGATACATATAATTGCAAATATTTATCAGTTACATTATTGGTTCCAGTGAAGGAATACGAAGAAGCTAAGAATTTGCAGGTCATTTACATTTTACTAGGGACAGCTAGGTACTTAGTATGACGCCCTTGAGCAATAATTTTCCCAGTCTTTTTCTTCTTCAACTCGACACTGACAACTCCAACAGCTTTACCCACACGAAGAACCCTAGCTTCAATCTCGATTTCTTCCTGGAAGAACGGAAATAGAAAACTTCAAATGAATAATAAGTCACAATTCGTTGTGCTCAAGTTATTTTACAAGTACAGAGGCACATCATGACATGCATACACTAATCCATTGACTAGACAGCTGCTATGATGAATGAAATTAACACCCAGAATCAACGTTGATACTGAGATTTATTTTACTCCCTCTTACCGTGCTAAGAATTTAAGATTTCCCTACTCATTTTGTTCTTCTTGCTTGTCCTACATACCAAACCTTCTTGTTCATCAACAAACAGTGCAAACCCAGTGTTCTATCCCATCTAATAAACAAAGCATTGCTCAAAAGAGGGTAGCCCCATTCCAACTTTAACTTGGTATACTCTTTAGTGAGTCAATTGCACAACATAAACATGTAAAGGCTAAAATAGAGAAGTTCAGCAGGGAAAATTTTATGGTGCTCGGGAAATACCTAGTGGTATCCTATTAGTTACTCCCTGGACTTATCTTGAAAAAAAGATAGATACAAAGAGAAAAGAGAAGATGAAACCTATGATCCACCAAAAGTTATAAGAATATCTCCACTTAGAATTTCTCTCCTAATTGTATCTATTTTTTTCTTCAAAAATATTAGGGAGTAGCTAGTATAATGCTCTACTAGTTACTCCCTGAGCACCATTAAATTTCTTGTTCAACAGAGTCTACAAGTGAGACAACTAACCTGCAAAGCATTTATTAAAGGAAAGGACCAATAAGTGAAAAGAAATTAAATCTACAAAATACAAATATTATCCGCATCTCATCTACACAAATTAAGTGTTCACAATTTAGCTTGATACATGCCATTTTGATTCTTTGCAAGTGGGATCAATCCAGTATTTTATAGACTCTAGAACTATAGCCAACCTATTCTACTAAGGAGATCTTAAGAGCCTGGCGAGTGATTTTTAGGATTTTCAGCTAGAAACATACTAAACAATTTGGGCTCACCAATCTTGATTTTTAGGATTTTCACCAATAAAGAATTATTTAATGATTATCCTAATCTAGAAAGGAAACTAATAAGACAAAAACAAAGAAAGATATTTTGTATTTATTATTGTTCAAGTATTACAAGAAAACCTAGCTCTACAAGAAAAAAACAAGAGGCGACAGAATTAATTCCATATTCAGATCAGATTTTCCTAGTCTATTTGGGACATCTAGAGGTGGCAACCCTTCCTAGAGATACAATGAAGGTTTATTTCAACTATAACACCTTTTAAGCTAGGAAAATCAGACTTGTCACTTTTATTTCTCTTTGGTTATTTGCAGCAGCATAGAAAACCTTTATTTTCATTTTAATTTTAAAATGTTTTGGGTTTGTTTAACATTATTTGGGTTTATTTCAATTAAACTTTGGGTCTGCTTTTAAGTGGATTTCACATCAGCCTATATCCTGGGTATTCTAGGGTTCAGCTTAGGTTATTACTCATATAAAAACTCAATTGTAACTGAAGTTTCAGCTATACGTTTTCTTTGAATAATAATTCAGAATTGCCGCACCTTTGTCTTGTGTGTACGAGGGTGAGAATTCTCTCTTGGTTCTCTAAAAAACTAAAACTGACTTACTAAACAATAACTGGCTTCGTCACGTCTTCCTTATACTTCTTGTTAGTGAATTAATATTTGTAGGTTGGAGATTCTTATTCCAATAGTTCTGGTGTTTTGGGACATGTTTTCATTGTGTCACACTTCTATCAAACATGTTTCACCTTTCCAGGATTTGTTATCAATCTTGTTGTGAGTTACATGACCATATAATCACGAGGTTCACATCGCAATTGATAGTGATAGTTGAGAACACAAACAATATGAGCAACCATCTATAGACTAAATCCAGCTCCCTCTATTTCTAGGATTCATAAGCTAGTTAATAGAAAGAAGTCCCCACCAAAGGTATGCTGAACACGGGAAACTTATCTTCATCGAAGCAGTAACATTTGGTGAAACAGCTGAATAATCCAGGCCTTTACTATAGCACAGTACAAGAATCTATATTGTATACAGATGAAACCTAACGCATAAATCTATAACATTTAAGACCAACACTGTTAATCAAGCAAAAGTGAACCTTATGCTCAAACAGAAAAGGCACCCAATTAAAGCAGACAGAAACAGCACCTGATTAAAGAACGAATAGATGGGACATAATTTACAAAAAAGCAAACAGAAGTTCGATAGGTTGAGATATAATTTACAGTCTGATGGTCCAAAGCCCCATCAAATAGGCCTGGTATTGATACCATTACCAAAAAAAATAGGCAGCTGTAGATATGTTGTTAAACCATAAAAAAGAAAACACATAACAATATATTCGAAAAATATTTCCTTTTTCACTCTATCGTATATTCAAGACAGTTTCAACCCTGAGACAAACAGGTTAGGAATCATTCTATCAGGGCATTTAAAAAAACAGACGCAAGGAACAAAATATAAGAGAGAGGAGGACTGATACCCACATCAGCAAAAGCAGCATCCAAGTATGAAACATTGATTTCTACAGAAACTCCAGTTGCTGGAGCTCCAACTGTGAATATTGCAGCAGATCCTACCAAGTCGACCAACGTGGCTGTAGCCCCACCGTGCAAGAAATTGCCACCATTCTTAGAAATAAGCAATCAAACAAAACACCAAATAATCAGTAACACCATTTAAGACCTAAAGTATTAAAGCATTCTTTAGCTTAGATTTTGGAAGAAAATTCCCTTACTTTTATCTGATATTAGCTAATCACTTCCAAAGAGAATCCTAATTGAAAACAACCAACAAAAGACTTGAACTTTCTCTTGTTTTCATGACTAATCTCAGCAACCAAACTAAAAGGAGAGTAATTCAACCATTCCAATTGTTAATACACAAGAAAAACAAAAAACAGGAACTGGGTAATTGTTTGATTTCCATTTTCCAAGTTCTTGTCGAAACCAAGCATGGGCATACAGTATTCATCTATGATGGTTATCCCAAGAGCCCAAATGGATCATCTTTAAATCCTTGATTATGTATTTGAATCAGAAAACAACATAAAAACAGAGAGATTTGGGGTTTGTAGTGATTACCAGAAGACGAGGAGGGACTTTCATGGAGCAAACAACACGCCCAGGTTCAATTAGATCAATATGAAGGCCTTGCATTATAAATCTTTCAAAGAATCTGAGAGGCATTTTTTCAATGGTTGATGCATTCTTGTCTTCTTCATATCCTCCTGTCTCTAAGTATCTCTTCACTGATTCCAAATCCATTTTTCTTCTTCCCTTTCCTACTCGTCTCAGACAAAGGTATGTTTGTTGAAAGAGTGATGGGCAAAGACGCAAAGTAATACTCTACTGTTTTCCCTTCCCGTTGACCCATTTATAGGTTTACATGATTCATTAATTTTAATTTTAAAATTTATAAAATTAATTGAAATAGACATAAACTAACTGAATATCCACATTAATAAAAAAAACAAATTCTAAAACATGAGAAATAGGGTTAGGAATTGTATCATGATTATCCCTAGTTTGAGAAAATTACCAACAACTTCAATTTTAATTCTCTCATAAAAAAAGAGTTCGACTGTTTCTGTAAAAAAATCAATTTTAATACCTTTTATTGTCAATTAAACTGTTAGCACCCATCATTATCTTCCCAATCCCACATAAATACTAAAGAAACATAATTAATTGCTTCACTTTTTTCTATGTGATCATGAATTATTTTTATTTATTTTTTCCTTAGAAAAGAAAGAGACGGTATACATGGGGGAATAAAAACGAAATCTATATGGGTATTATCTTATCTTTTATTTAAACCTTGAATGATTACCATCAAGGTATTAAAATCACAAATTAACTCATAAAATTTTATAATTTTATAATTTTATGAGTTAATATATATCTAACATACTAAATTAGACTAAAAATTTCAAATTAGTAAAATCAAACTTAATTCATGTAAAATCGATAAAATCAGTAAATTCGGTCTGATTTTACGAGTTTACTAAATTTGTTATATGAACCAAGTCAGGTCCAAATTTGACCTTAAAATGTCTGCTGACTAGTTTTGCGAGATTGAACATATCTTTCAAACCGTATATTAGATAAAGCTGAAATTTTACAGGAAAATATTAAATACATGAAAATATATTGTGGTAAATTTTCAGGTCAAATGGAGTTAGGGAATATAATATTTCTTAGGGTCAAAGTTAGTAAACTAATATTGTCAAATATGTCAAACAAGACCTTCGTGTACTGTTTGAGATATATCTAAAGCTAGGATAGAAACTAGACATATGGAACTTTCCAACTATATATTGTAGGCTCAATAGTTCATCCAAACGAGAGAGAACGACATGTTTGAAATCAGGACTTAAGTCTGCCAAGAATATGAAAAAAATTACAGATTCAGGTTATATGGAGGAATTTTAACATGAAAACTTTTTTATTATTTATTTATTTTTAATTTGATTTTTTTCTAGTGCATTAGAGATTGTTTAGGGGTTTATTTCATTATTGAATTTATTTTAGTTAATTACTAATTTAAACTCATTAGTTTGCAACCTAAAAGGGGTTTATCAAGACTTATTGTGATGGGAACAACAAGGTTGTCACTAGATCTATGCGTGCTTCCTACCTTTCAATGATTCCCCTGTATTGAGAAATTTTGTTCTGAGACTTTTTATTTCTCGATGTTATTAATTTATTGATTCATACTATATATCTATCTCATTTTATTTAGGTCACTTATTGATTATAATATTGTTGATTTATTTTATTAGATTTTAATGTAAATTAATTTCCTGGCTAGAATTATTAATATATAATTAGTTAAAAAAATTACTTACAATTTTATAATTTTACGATTCGAATTTGTGATCCGAGTTTATATTATATTTTTCATGTCATGTCAAAAAAATATTTTTGATAACCTTCATCACAATTCAATAACAACAGCTTTAAGAGATTGATATAGTGGTTAAGGTGGTTTGTTCCTTTTTAGGATATATATTTTTTAATTAAATTCTTTTAAATATATCATGCTAATATGAGATATATGACGTGCAAGGTAAAAAAAAAAGCATATATTAATGAATAATGTTGAGTTTTCTAGGCCTAAACATTTTTTAAAAATCATTCTAATATGAATATTCCCTTTTAACTTCTTGGGTTTTTTCCCTATTATTTTTTTTTTTTTGTATTTTTAGGATTCCAAAATTATATTGTTTGGCATAATTTTTTTGTTAATTAATGGAAAATACCAAATACATGGTAATGGAAAATTAAAAATTATATTATTGATGACACAATTAACAATAACTAAATAGACTCAACTAGGTGAGTTTGTTCATGGTGATTTTTTTTTATTATTGTAATTAATTTTATATAATGTAAGTAAATTTCAATTAATTTGTTTTTATTTCTTTCCTATTAATCATATACCTTTTCTTTTATCAAGTTAGTATTTTATTTTTTCTTTCTAAAATCTTTGTGCAGGCCACATGTGCTTTTAACATACTTTGTTAACTATTCTTGAGGGTCTTAAATATTCTTTGCTTCAAATGCAAGGCTGAAATTCAGACTGCAAAGTAATATTGGGGGCAAAATTGTTCGACCAATTTGGGTATAAAAGTTCTTCGCAACTATTACAACTTATTTAGTTAAAAGTAAAGAAAAAAATAAAATAAAATAAATTTGTGTGTTTACAATAATTTTAAAATGAATTTCTAAGCTTTTAAATTAAAAAAATAGAAAAATACATCGTTTTTAAACCTGGTCCGGTGGCCGGCCCGATTTAAGGCCCAAGTTCCGGCGTTTGACTGGGTTGTCCGGGTCAATTCTTCTTCTTTTTTTTTTAAATTAAAACGACGTGGTTTTAGTAAAAAAACAAACAAAAATCAATGAATTGCAACCGGGTTTTTAACCGAGTCTTGCCGGGACTGAGTTTGAAAACTATGAAAAAACATATCATCTTTATCTTAATTATCTTTGTTTTTTTTTTTTTTTATCAAAACAGTAACCAAAATGCTACAAGATATGCTTTGGTGATGTATTTACAAGTTGGTGCCAAGATTCCAGAGAAATGAAGGGATTTTTAACAAAATAAAATTCCCCGCAGTTACATCTTTCTTTTCCCTCTTTATAATTAAGTTGTTTGCTTTGCCAGCCTTAGGAGTGAAGACCCTCTCAAATCACCTTCTTGATGCAGCAAGAACATTCAAAATGCTACAAAGGGAACCATTTCTCATCTGGTGTTGTGCATCATAGACTCTGCAAAGGTACTTTAGGCAGGTAAGGTTAAAGCCAACTATACTGTGGATAATAAATCATGGGAAGAAGATGTTCTAAACTGTTTTCATTGTCCAATATCTGATCAGTAGCCTAAACACAATCGACATTAATATATTTCAGTTCATTAATTTATGAAATAAAATCATTGCATTGCATAGAAAATGCTGTCTTGAACTCCAGGAGAAATTCGGAAAGGAGCTGCAACAATATGCGAGGAGGGCAACCAAATTTACTGCTCAGCATGGCTGTCAGAGTGTCAAACTCTCCATCATTCAACTCATCTGACAAATATTTTTATCAGAGAATGTGCAGTGTTTGATGCGTTATTGGTTCTCGAGAACGAACTACCACGAAAGACTTGCAAGCCGTTTACATTTTACTAGAAATAAGAAGGTACTTGGTATGACGCGCTTGAGCAATAATTGCCCCACTCTTTTTCTTCCTGAAATCAACACTCGCAGATCCAACAGCTTTTCCTGCACGTAGAACCCTGGCTTCAATCTCGATTTCTTCCTGAATGAACAGAAACAGAAAACTTCGTAAGACTGGCAAGTCTGATGTTGTTTATGATTCAGTAATTTTTACATGTACGATGGAACATCCACACATATACACAGCTGCTATGATGAATGGAATCAACACTACATATCAGCATTGAGATTTATTTTACTCCATCTTATTGTTCTAGAAATCTAAGATTTCCCTTACTCCATCTTGACCAAAACTTCTTTCTCGTCAACAAACAGAATGGACCTAATAGTTCATCTAATCAAATAAATAAAACATTGCACAAAAAACTTCAATACAATTTCCAACTTCAACTTATCATACTCCAAAGTGAGTTGACAGTGACAGAACTCATGTGATGGCAGCTGCAATTAAACGTAAGCAACCTCAAAACTTAGAAATCTACAATAAGGCTTACTACATCTAAGTTCGATAGGGTTTCAGATAAAATTGATAGCAATATGAATCAAATTCTTCATCAATTAGGCCCTGTATGTCACCGTTACCAAAAGAAACAACAGACATAGGTAAGTCAACATGTTTAACCATAAAAAAATGCATTTAACAATTCTTTGATTTGAAAAAGATTTCCTTATCCACTCTGTCAAATATTCAAGAAATTATGGTTGGAATTGTGCTAT
Source organism: Populus simonii (assembly GCA_007827005.2). Classification (NCBI taxonomy): domain Eukaryota; kingdom Viridiplantae; phylum Streptophyta; class Magnoliopsida; order Malpighiales; family Salicaceae; genus Populus; species Populus simonii. The sequence continues at coordinate 13,671,320 of CM017467.2, forward strand.
CAATTGTATTGAAGAAATAAGATTAACACAAAGAAACGAGTATCGAAAAATAGAGAGGAGGGAATGATACCCACATCAGCACAAGCAGCATCCAAGTATGAAACATTAATTTCCACAGAAACTCCTGTTAAGAACACTCCTGCTGCGACCAGTGCAGCTGACCCTACCACATCAACCAGCATTGCTATAGCCCCAGCATGCAAGCAATCGCTACCGTTCTTCACAATAAGCCATCATGCAAAACCCCAATAATCAGTAACACCCTTTAAAACCAAAATGATTAAATCATTGTTTGGCTTAAAATTATGGAACAAATTTACGAACTTTTTCAGTATTTTATCTCAAAACACAGAATATAAAGAAAATTACTTCAAAAAAAATCCTAACTAAAGAGCAGATATAAAAAAAATCTCAACTTTCTCTTGGTTATCATGAGTTATCTGATCGACCAAACTAAATGGAGGGTAATCCAACCATTTCTCTAATTTGCCTTAGTTCTGTTGTCAAAACCAATCAAGGGAAAACAATAGTCCGCCGTGGAAGTTATCCCAAGAATCCAAAGGAGTCATCTTGAGATCCTTGATTATGCATTTGAATAAGTTGATAGCAATAAAGCACAGAGTTTGAGGTTTGAAGTGGTTACCAGAAGACGGGGAGGGACTTTCATGGAGCAAACAACACGCCCAGGTTCGATGAGATCAATATGAAGGCCTTCCATTACGAATTTTTCAAAGAATCTGAGTGGCATTTCTTCAATTTTTGATGCTCTCTTGTCATCTTCATGTCCTCCTTTCTCTATGTATCTCCTCACAGATTCCAAATCCATTTCTTCTATTCTGTTTCTAACAGATATGATCCTTACCTGTAAATGAGTTTATGTTTTGGGGGTCTCCGTGTGTTTGGGGATGGCATGGGATGGGATGGGGTGTGAGATACAATTCATTGAAGCACAACCACACCTCGTCGAATTTATTAGTCGTGGCGCACTAGTTGGTTGAACAGTCATATCAATAAAAATAAAAAATATATAAACAATTTTTTTTAATGTTTTGTTTTATATGTATCTCACCCAAAAATCTCCAATTCACCTCACTTCACTGTACTTCCAAAAACATAAATGGTTATATATATATAGAGGATGCTAGTTTGGTGTCCAAAAACAAAGACAATAGTAATGTTAAATATTAAGAAAATATGATATTGAAAAAGTCTCGAGAAAATACATAGGCTATTAGAGATTAATAGGATTTACAATTGAATTTAATCTTAAGATTATGATATAACCCCACGTATTTTCTTGGATTTCTTTTATTATATTGTTTCTTAGAGGTTTAGCATAACTCAATATAAAATGATGGGAATAAATTGACTGCCTCTCAGCAATGTTCTCTAATGACTCCAGTATCAGCAGGGGAGGCTAAATCTACAATGTTCTTCTCTAAATGGTAGTGAGTCTCCTGGCCCAGATGGGTTTTCTGCAGATTTTCTCAAGAAGGCTTGGAGTATTGTTGCTGTTGCTGTTGCTGGTGCTGGTGCTGTGCTTAATTTCTTCTCTAGTGGTAAGTTTCTAAGAGCTGTCAATACTGTTACATTGGTGCCTAAGGTGCAGAATGCTAACAAGGCCATGGATTTTAGACCTTTATCAGGCGGCAACACCATTTACAAATGCATAGCAAAATTCTAGCCAAAAGGTCGAGAACTTGTCTTCCAGCTCTTATTAGTCAGGACCAAACAGCATTTGTTCATGGTAGGAAAATTGGTGATAATGTGCTATTGACTCAAGAGACTGTGAGTGTTTATGATGGAACTGGAGCTGTTCGTTCCTGATTGTACTTTAAAGGTGGATCTCTTGAACGCCTTTGACTTAGTTCATTGGGGATTTCTCGTTAATGTCTTGCAGCCAATGGCTTTTCCTTCTCAATTCAGAGACTGGGTCAAAGTTAGTGTCACTGTACTCCTGTTTTTTTTTTTTTTTAGTTTAACGTGGGTGTCCGGGCTAGCTTGCACATACCTCGACTAATCCCACGGGCCCTAAAGTTAACGACCATGTAAGCCTTCAGTGGCCATCATATGAGCAACCACATGGCTCGAACCTGAGACCACAGATGGAGAAAATCTCTTAGTCCCAAGCTCTTATTACTGGGCTACCACCTAGATGGTTGCTTCTTTTTTTTTTATTATGCCGTTACGATGTAAATTTATTTAAAAAACAAGGTTATTAAGCATATTTGAGGCTAAATAAAAAAAAAACACTTATTTTTATGGTTAAAATTTAATATCTAACATATACTCTTTAATATAGAATATTTACATGATTTAAATAAATTGTAGGTGAATGAAAAATTAATTTCAAAGAATCATTGATTGACATATTTTGGTAAAATCTAAAACCCTTTAAAGAACTTAATGAAAAAAAAAAACAAATTTTTCTAGTTTATAAAATGAGTAGTTGAAAAGTTAAAATTGAATTCAAATAACACAAGCTTCTAAAGGGAAGAGATCTTAGGAAAAATAAGCTTTAGGCTTAAACCCGCACGGGCGCCTACCCGACTTGTGCTCAGGCCTGAGTTTGAGTTTATTATAAAATAATATTTTAGGCTATAAAAGATTATTTTTCGTCAACTGAACTATTTCTTCCAGCTCATTGTTTGTCCAGTCCATGAAGGTTAATAATCTCTTTTAGAAGCTTTTGTTGCAAATATGAACAATTTTTTCAACTAAAAAAACACAAATTCATGGCTATTATGTTCAAATTTAATTCTTGATTTATGGTAAGTAATCAAAGATTGATAATGTGAGAATTAATTCTGATTATTACCAAAATTAATTATTCAGATTTTTAGTTTTCAAAATTCACTATAAAAAAAAAGACAGAGGAAGAGTTTCCTACAATGTTTTTTATATATTTTTTTAACTTTTCCTCACCTCATATTTAAGTGTTTTCTTTTCTTTTTATGCTTTGATTTTCCTCTTAAGTCTAGAGCTTAGGTTCATCTTGTTGAGAAATATTTGAGTTATATAATCTTTGGTTCAAAAACCTTGTTTAAAAGTACATCTAAATCAAGGTGGTGGTGTTGGAATCTTGAAAGACATATTACAAACATCCTAGTTGCACAAGTGATAAGCAATAAAACCTTAAGGATAAATGATTTATCATTGATAAAAATAAAAGTTTCTTTACTTTAAAGTGCTTCAACAAGTAAGTACTATAATTTATTTTAATTAAAGCATAATTATTTTTATTATTAGTATGCATGCTACGACTTTGATTTTATATCAACTGCAAGTATATATTTATGTTGAAAACATGTTTTTCATGAGTTTTATGTTTTGTATGCTCTTATTATGATAAACTAAACATCTTTGTTCACTAGTCTAATATATTTACAAATATGAAAAACAATCTTAAAGCTTTATTCATATATTAGACTTTGTTTAGTTTATCTCGTGAAAAAAAAATATAGATTAATTGTGAAATAGGTTTTTAGAATTGCCTTATGGTATATATTTTTGTTTTAAAGTTATAGTTTATCTTCTAAAATTGTTTTCATGCAATTTGGATGTTTCGATGAAAGTCATATATTTTATTGATTTATGTTTTTCAACAAGTGAATTATTATTTTGTTTATGATATCTTGCTTATATGATCATGCTTTTTGCTTAACATGCTTAAATATTTTATAATGATAATGATATGATGCATGTTAAAAAGAACTTAAGCTTTAATATGTTGATTTTGTCTTGCATGTTTAAATATTTTTATTTATTAAGTTTTTTTATTATAATTTTTTTATATTACTTGCTTATTATGGAGCCAAAATATTTATTTATAAATATTATTGGCTATTGTTTATATAGATTATATCATGTCTTATACTCATTCTACTCAAGATTTGGTTGTGCCAACCAATATTGTTTGCCAAGTACTAATTTGGTAATGAAGATTACACCATCACCTTCTATGGTGTAAGGTAAGAAACCTGAAAAGTTTAATAAATTGAACTTTAAGAGGTGACAACAAAAGATGTTGTTCTATCTAACCACCTTGAACTTGACAAAGTTCTTGACCGAGGATATATGGAATCACACTGATTTCATATCCAAGAACTACATCTTGAATGACTTAGACAATACACTATATGATGTGTATAGTTCTATAAATAGTGCATAAGTACTATGAGAAGCTGTAAACAAAAAGTACAAAGTTGAAGATGCTAGTATGAAGAAATTCATAGTCGGAAAATTTCTTAATTTCAAGATGGTTAATTTAAGCATCGTAATGAGCCAAGCTCAAAATTTTCAACTCGTCTTGCATGATATGCACAATAAAGGTATGTCTCTAAGTGAGTCATTCCAAGTGGATGCAATCATTGAAAAATTAACATCATCTTCGAAACATTTTAAGAATTATCTTATACATAAGCCTAAGAAGTTGGGAATTGAAGATCTCATTTTGAGGTTGAGGATAAAATTTGGCAATAAATTGTCAGAAAAGATAGCTAACTCTTCTAAAGCCAAAAAAAAAATGTTATGGAACAACCAGTAAAGTCCTACAATAAAAATAATAAAAAATGCTTTCCGTGAAAGGGAAAGGAATTGTCAAGAAGTTCAATGACAAATGTTTTATTTATAGTAAGACTAAGCATCTGGTCGAAGATTGAAAAAAAAAAAAAACCAAGGGTCAGAAAGAAAACCCTAAGAAAAGAATTGTTGAAGCCATTGTCACCAATGCCGATCACTCTACTAATAAATTTTCAGAAATAAACTTGTTTTATTTTGTTTTTGAAGTCAACCTAATCAACAATTCTAAGAAGTTATGGGTTGGCATTGTTACTACATGTCATGTATGCAATGACAAGAAGATGTTTCTAACTTAGAAAAAAATGGATGGAGAAAACCTATACATAAAGAACTCATTAACCACCAAGGTATTAAGTGTTGGAAAGGTCATACTGAAGATGGTATCTGAAAAGCTTCTTACCCTCAACTATATACTGCATGTTGCTGATATTAGAAAAAACTTAATGTCTAACTTATTATTAAGAAGAAAATGGTTTTAAGATGGTTTTTTAGAGTGATAAATTTATACTCTATAAGAGTGGTATATTTTTAGGAAATGAGTATCTTTGTGATGATCTTTTTAAAATGAATGTAATGACCATTACAATCAATTACGAAAATAATAATAAGATTGTCTTTTCTTCTTATTTGCTTGAGTCTTGTGATATGTGACATGATAGGTTATGTCATATGCATTATAATTTTATGCAAATGTTAATAAACCATGAATTATTACCAAGTATGATTTTCAAGGAAAAAAACATAAGTGTGAAATTTATGTAAAATAAAAATTTACAAAATCTTCTTTTCAAATAAATAAAAAAAGTAGTGAACCTCTAGACTTAATTCACTCAAATATTGGTGATTTAAAAAGTTTGTGCAAACTAGAGGTAAAAAACTATTATATTACTTTTATAGAAGATTGCACAAGGTATTGGTATACTTATTTGCTTAGGAGAAAAAAATGAAGCTCTTGAAATGTTTAAACATTATAAGCATGAAGTTGAAAATTAACTTAATAAGAAGAAAAAGTAATAATAATTTATGGATGTGGAGAATATGAAGCACCATTTGATGAATTATGTTCCTACAATGGTATTATCCACAAAATTACTTCTCTTTATTCATCATAATAAAATAGTGTTGTGAAACGTAAGAATCGAATATTAAAAGAAATGATGAGTACCATATTGATAAGTTCAAGAGCACCCTAGAAGTTGTAGGGGGAAGCATGATATGTGCAACAAACCCTTCACCATGCAACCACGACATGCACGCAGACCACCTTCGCCATGCAACCACGACATGCACCACGTTCGTGGATCATGTGCTGACATGTCAGTTAGTTAGTTTTTAAGTGATGCAAAAAATTAGTGGGGTTAGTGCCCTGCTTTTCGTTGTATGCAGAATGTGTGTGGGAATCATGCACCGATTATTTCTGCCATTATTTCCATTTCGTTGTATCAGTTGTTTTTTACTCATTCATTAGTTGGCTATAAAAAAGTCATCTGAAGTGTAAGGGAAGGATATGAATTAATTATGCAAAACTCTCTTCTCTGTTTCTCATTCTGTCAATTCTTCTTCTTTTCTTAAATTACACCTATCAAAGCAATTCTAAACCAAGTACCTCGTAAAAAGTTAAAAAAGACATCGTATAAATTGTGAAAAGTAGAAGAGCTTCATATAAATACCTCAAAGTGTGGGGGTGTCATGAAAATGTAGCAATACTTGATCTTAAAAAGGTCAAGATAGGACATAAAACTATGAATTATATATTTATTGGGTATGCATATAATAGTAGTGCATATCGATTTTTATACACAGTTAAGTATTGAGGATATTCATCCTAATACTATTATGGAATCAAGAAATGCTACATTCTTTGAAGATGTGTTTCTATGGAAGTAAGTACAAGAAAATCATTAACTTAAAAGAATGAATTAGGCTAGTTCAAGTAATCATCATCAATCAGAAGATGATGAAGTTGATCGTAGAAAGAGTAAAGAGGAAAAATGACCAAAATATTTTGTTCTGATTTTTTTAACAAATTTGTTAGAAAATAAACCTCAAACTTAATCCGAGATGATGTCCTGTTCAGAAGCTTGCTATTAAAAAGAGATAGTCAATAGTCAAATTGAATCTATTATGAATACATGGAAACTAGTGGATTTTCCTCCTGGATGTAAATCATTAGGCCATATGTGGATCTTCAAAAGGAAGATGAATGCTGAGGACATCATTAACGAATATAAAGCTAGACTTGTTGTTAAAAGTTTTAGACAATAAGAAGGTGTGAAATATTTTGAGATATATTCATTTGTGTTAAGAATAAATTCTATACAAACTATAATAGTCATTGTAGCTATTAACAAAGTTTATCAGTTTGTCAAATCATTATATATTTTGAGACAAACACCTAAACAATGGCATACAAAATTTGACAAGGTGATGTTGCCAAATGAGTTCAAAATCAATGAAATTGAAAAATATATTTATGTGAAAAACACAGATAAATATTACATCATTATATGTCTCTATATGTATGATATGCTAATTTTAGGTAGCAATGGTCACATGATCAAGTTTACTAAGAAAATATTAACTAACATGTTTGACATAAAAGACTTGGGTGTTGCAGATGTCATACCAGAAATAAAAACTTATAGGACATCTGATTGATTGGTATTGTTCTCTCACCTTATTATGTTTAGAAAATTCTCGATAAATTTTCTAAAGGTGAAAATAGTACTGTTAAAACTTCAATAGATATAAGTGTATATCTGTCCAAGAATAGAGGTAAATGAATAAACCAATTGGAATATTCTTGAATAATTAGAAGCCTAATGTACATTATAAACTACATAAGACCTGCCATTGCTTACTTGGTTAGTAAATTGAGTAGATTTACAAGTAATCCAAGTATTTGACGTACACCTTGGACTATAGGCTACGCTAAACTGGTTACCTAGCAGTACTAGAAATGTATAATAATGCTAATTAAATATCCAACACTAAGGATTCAAAATCCACAAGTGGATATGTCTTCATACTTGGCGAAGCAGCTGTGTTATAGAAATCCTTTAAGTAAACATGTATCACAAGATCCACAATGGAATCAAAGTTTATTGCTCTTGATAAAGTTAAAGAGGAAGCTGAATGAATTTGGAATTTATAAGAGGATATTCCATGTTGGCCAAAACTAGTGCTAATTATTTGTGTTCATTACGATAATCAGTCAACAATTGGAATGGCACAAAGTAGTATGTATAATGGTAAATCTAGATATATACATCATAGATATAATATTGTTAAACACTTGCTCTCAAATAGAATTGTTTTAATTGACTACGTAAAGTCAAATAAAAATATTATGGATCCGTTAACTAAAGATTTATCAAGAGAACTTGTGTATAATTCATCGAGGGGAATGAGCTTAAAACCTTTAAACTTAAAAGAATGTAATGATGGTAACCACACCAAGTTGATTGGAGATTCAAAGATCTATGTTCAAATCTAAAACTAAGTCATTTAATATTCTAGGTAGCACTAGAAAATTATTATTTTCTATCTATTTCTATGATGAAATAAGTACTAGATTCAGCATAATAAATGATGAGTTGGGCTCTTAATGATTTTCATATCTTGGTACATCGAGTAGAGTATACTTTTAATAAAATGTTATCTATATGAGTAAGAAATGTGATAGTTTGTTTAAGAATTTTGATAAATGTTGAATTCTATATAGCACTCATGAATCCAAGAGTTATTCAGAGATAAAATAAACACAACAGTGATAACCAAAGAAAATCTCTAGGTAGAGAACTATATGAGTACTATTGTCTTAAGTAACATAAAATTTGAATAATTCAAGACATTGTATTCACTATTTAGCCAGTAAATTCATTAGTAATTTACTAAGAAAAGTTCAAAGACAAAAACTACCTGTCATGATGTAGTGATATACCAAATCAATATCTCTCAACAAATTTTTGAGTCATTTCAAAACTAGTGAGACAATTTCCAATCATGTAGGGAACCGTTGAAAATTTATTTAAAGAACATGGTTAATGGACATATTTGAGACTAAATTAAAATTGAGATCTACTCACTTTTGGGATTAAAACTTTGTTGAGATTTAATCTCCAACATATGCTCTTTAACATAGAACTTCAATATGATTTAAACAAATTATGGGTGAATAAAAAATTGATCTTAAAAAACCCTTGGTTGACATATTTTTGTAAAACCCAAAACCTTGTAAAGAACTCTATCGCACATTAGAAAGAAACAATACTTTTCTAGTATTTATAAAGTGGGTAGTTGAAAACTAAAAATGGAGATCAAATGGCACCCAAGCTTTTACAAGGGAGAAATCATAGGCAAAGTGGGCTTTGGGCTTAAACCTCCTCTCCGCGCGTGCCAGGCCTGACTTGGGCCTAGGTTCGGGTTTATTGTAAAATAATATTTCGGGGCACAAAATATTATTTTTTGCTAACTAAGATTTGGACTTGGGTCTGGTCCATAAAGAATTATTTCTTTCAGCCCATTATTTTTCTAGTCCAATCCATGAATGTTGTTGTGGCGTGCACGACACCAAATGACGGGTCTCTTTCCTAGATCAAAAGGGTTTTAGATGTATTGGGATTAATCATGAAATTATGATTTGAAGGGTTCAGGAGTTGTCACCTAGTATTATGACCACTAGAAAACCTACTAATCTGCAAGAGTCTAGGTAGGAGAACTAGTTGTGCATGGAGAAGACGTATCATACCTAATGCACTCTACTTATGGTAAGTTGCATTATCAATTGATTATTTTTTATATAAATCATGTTTCTATTCATTGGTGTGTCTAAGGTTCAAGAAAGGTCATCCTCAATAAGGAGGTCCTTATATTATGGATTTGAGATAGATCTTCCATTGTAAGGAGGTCTCTATCTCTATGGATTCAAGACAAATCCCCCTTAGTAAGGAGGTATCAGCCTTATTATGTTAAAACCTAACCATTCAAAGGCCTAAAGTTTAATGTGTATTTATTTCTATTTTGTATCTTTAATACCCGAGGATATACCTTACCATGTAATTTTATACCGTTGAATATTAAAATCTACAATTAATTCTTAACATTTTATTTTTGTCAAATCATTTTATTTAATATCAAAAATATGCATTACATTATAAAATTCATACCCAAATATTAATTAAATAAATTGATTTTTGTGGTGTTTCTGAAATTTTGGTCAAATCCTAATAGATAATCACAAACTTGTTATGATACCTATTAATTGATTTTTATATTTTTCAAAGTATGATAAAATGCAATTTGTTTTTTTTTATTATAAAATATTTATGAATTTTTTTAGAATTTGATTGTATGCACATAAATAAAAATGTGTTTTTTATTTTTTATATAAGGAATTTTGGATTTTTTGTGTGTGTGTTTGTTTTTTTTTAATTCTAAAAAAAAGAAGGTATATTTAATATTGGGTTAGTATCTTACAATATAAGTTTACAACCCAAATATTAAATGAAATGGTTGAAAAACATGTAAGGGACAAAATGATCCCTAGTTTTTTTTTTTTAAATCTTGGAAATCATTTGGGGTTTGTTTGGCAATGAGTAAAACATATAAAGGAGAAAAATGAATATTTAGGGCTAAAGACGTGTTTGTCAAACACACCATAAGAAAAATGACTTTTTTTTTTCCTTGAACAACTAGGACGGGTTAAACAAGGCCTTAAAGTTTTATAGGTCAACCCAACCATATAGGCTGGGCTTGGTGGGCTCAGCCCACAAACAAGAAAATAAGGCCCCAAATGGATGAAAACCGATCAAACAAGACAAAAACACATTTTTTCATAAATCTCAAATTGAAATGAATAAAAACTCAGAATTCGACAAGAACATAAAGAGCATTCAACATAAACCTATAAACGCAGATTCAATTTCAGACCAAATTTCACAAAGTCAAAGACATAGGGGCAAGTAAAATAATCGTTCAACTAAAATTTTGAAGCTGAATCATCACAACAAAACAACCAATCATCACGATTATTTGATTTTTTGAAAAATACAAATGAAGAACCAAAAATTGAATGTCAACATTTTAGTGTTTTTAAGCTTTTAAGATCCTAGATTAATGATCAACAAACTTATACCCATATGTAATAATCAACAATTGATCAAAACGACATGGAAATCATGGACCCAAAGCAATCTTCTTTGGATCAATGTTAAATCTAGAAACCCAAAATCTGTTAAAATCTAGAAATGCACCAGAATAAAGGCCTGGCCTATTCATACAAGTAACATACACTCATTTACATATACTTAAGCCTTCAGAAAAAACAATAAACATGTAAACCTTAAAATGAATAGAATTCAAAGCCTATAACCTACTATCAACATACAAACATGCACATATACTATTTTTATCAATCCAAAAGCTCATTCAACATAAAAAAGTAACAACATCAAAATGACCTACATGAACTTCCAAAACTGAACAAAAACACCAAAATGACAAAGTATTGCTATATATCCTATTTTTATATATAATCATCAAACCATAACATATGCTTTCCATGCATCAAGAATAAGTATTTGAACATAAAAAACATATCATTAATCATTTATTAAACATTATAAAACACCAGATTAACAACAAGAATAAACAATCATATTACAACTTGCATTTAAAGCAACTTTAACATATATGCAAAAACAATTTAAAATATGATCGAATAAATTCAAAAGCATTATGATTACCATTTGAATGAATGAATCAAAGATTAAACTGTAGAGGAGAGGGTATTATCAATAAGTTCTATCCCTCCATCAAGTTGAGTAATGCACCTTAAAGAGACGATTGCAACTAGTTTTTACCTTTTTTGCTTGATTTGAACAGATTCCAGTAGCCCCTTCAAATCAACTTTTGATTTATTCTTCATGGTATCTTCTTCTTTTTTTTTTCTCTTTTTTTTATTGGTTTTCTCTTAATATTTCTTTTTTTTTTCCATGGCTTTTTTCTCCTCTCCAGTCCCCCCTTCAAGTTTCAAAAGACATTTTTTTATATAGCTTAAAAAAGGCAGGTGGTTGTGAAACCATTTGTGGGTTTAAATGTGGTTTTCTAAAACTAGATCATATGAGATTCTTTCTTATTTTGCTTCTGACTTGTTAGGGGACCACTCTCCTCTCCTTTTTTTTTTGTTTTCCCTATCAATGGATGTCTGTAAACCCTCAATCTAAAATTGGTAAATCAATGCTAAAGTAGTAAAGATTGATAAATGATAATTAAGAAGGAAAGTTGTTATAGACGGGGATAAAACTTTGAGTAATTTAACTTAAATTGAAGATGGAAAAAAGTAATAAAATCGATGCATAGATTATAAATTAGTGATAAATTATGTAAACTTCCATATCATGTAAAATAGTTTTTTTTAAGGAAGAATTTTTATAAATTTAGAGTGTAAATATTTAGAGAGAATATAGAAGGTAATTCCAAATAAATTCATGTGTGACCTTACACACGACAAACATTGATTGTTGATATAAACGTGTATAATCGTGTTATTTGACTAAATATGGTGAAAAATCTGAGGAATATTTTATGATGATCATGGATGAGAGTCTCCAATAAATTTCTTTAGAAATCATGGTGATTTAAGTAAATAAGATAGTATGCAAAATTTAGATTTTAGGCGTAAATTACTTAATGTCCAGTTTTATGGTATTAAACATGTATTTCAATCTGATTGTTGGCTAGAAATGAAATTTTAAGAGGATTTTCTAGACCTATTGTTCTATCTTGGTTAAATTTTTAGGTCAATTAGAGTTTGATAAAGTCTTGAAGGGTATTGATGGTTGGATAAAAATACAAAAAAATGACACAAGAACTAAGTAATGGCATTTTTATAAATAAATACAAACAACCCCCCTTCTCTTTATGTATAGCTAGAATGTTCAATAACTAAAGCTAGATATATTGGTGCTAAAGATGTCATATATTCACCTTCTACTGTCGGATCAGACTGAATTTTAGATATGTTGTTCACCTCATTACCCTATTTAATATGACCGAAGGGAATGTGATTATCAGCCTTTATTTGAGAGATATCACAAGCGATGTTTTTCTAGAAATCCCATCTCGGGTCATTTACGGTCATCAGCTTGTTTCTTCATCGTTCATCGTTGGATTCGCCTGACATTGCACAGGGAGATTCACCTAGGTGTATTCTTTCGTCTGGTTGTTGGAGATTGTAAACAAACATCCCAACAAAAACTTGTTTTTTTCTAAAGAGTAACTCATCATTTTCTAATTTGGTTCTTTGCCTATATTAGGTAATTTAATTGTTTGATTGAACTAAATTTTGTATATGTTGTGTATGATACGATGGTCCATAACTTCACTATTTTGATTGAGATTAATGATATTTTACACAGAGGTATAACTATTTGAATATATTAATCCTAGACTTATTGATTCACTATTACAACTCGTTGAGTCACTGTTCTAACTCAGTTATTGTTACAACTTGATGGTTCACTGTTCAAACTCAGTGGATAATATGAAATTTAAAAATAGTTTAAATAAAATTGAACACTTATTGGGTAGCTGTTGCTCTAAGTATTGTAGGTTGATAAGTATGTTAAATTAGTACGTAAAGTGAGATGTTTAATCGAGAAAAATATTACAACAGGTAAAAGCTTACTTGGCCAAATTTATGAATATGGTAAAGGGAAGGATTAGCTTGAGAAGGGTAACATAGACTATGTCGAACTTCGCTTAAATTATTGTGTAGAATTCATTGATGAAAAATTAAGTCATTTGGACATTGAAAATTGTCAACGAAATGTCAATGTAAAAAGATGCCACTGTAAATGAATTGAAATGATAAATAAAAATAGTGTATTCATGAAATTGTTTACGAAAGTATTCGATTATGTGAATTGGTAAATGTGATGAATGGACTGGAAAGTTTTGAATATTGGTTCAAGATGTTTAATTGAAATGTAAGAGAAGTGTTCAGAGTGGGACATGACTTCTCAGGAGTATGTATACCAGGATTTCAAGGTAAGAGTTGCCCCATTGCTTCTTTAATAGTTTTAAATTTTTTGTAATGCTAGAATGCAATATAAATTATAAGTACTATGTTAAACTGTGTACCATAAAAGAGTATTGCCTACATGCATGAAAACTATTATTATGTTAATAATCACTTATAGGCATGCGAAATATTATTATTATGTGAATGTTGTTGACGAGTAGGAAAAATATTACCATGTGAATACGCATACGGGGCTGGAAATTTGTATGTATGTTATGGCTTGTGATCCATCACAATGACTGTAACAATGATATATATATATATATATATATATATATATATATATATATATATATATATTATATATATATATATATATATAATAGTTTAATATCTCAATTATATCCACCATAATGGTGGATCCTAAAGGTAATAAATTAATTAATCAACTGCAAAATCAGCTATGTGGACGGGATTAAGATTAGGAAAATGATACTTAGTACGTTGTGTTGACGAGACTATGGTTATGACACGTAACCTATTTACTTTTAAGTTAGATAAGTTAATTGTGTTTGTCTTTTGTTTAATTGTTTGATACATCCGAAAAAAGAAAAGAAAAGTAAGGATGAGATTAGACTTGACAGTTGATTAAAATTACTTGATTAGTCTTCCAGGTGTGTAGGTATTAATGATATTAGTGTAGTTGATGTCGATATTGATTAGTTATCCAGGTGTTTGGATGTTAATGATATCAGCGTAGCTGATATGTGGTTATTTTGATGCTAAAAAAGAGAAGAAAAGCATTGGAAAAAATTATAAAAAAATGCTACATCCAATAAAGATAACAAAAAAAAAAAAAACACCTTAAAGAGACTTTTAAAATCTAGAGAGAGTATAAAGTGTGTGTGTGTGTATTCTAGTTTGATGCATTATGTCATGTGGAGGGAGAGCATAAATCGCATCGTTAATAAATATTTTAAAACCTTGTTGAAAGTTACAAAAATATGCTAGAAAAGTGAGATTAAGCATTTTTTTATTAATGCTTTATTTTAACTTCTTTTTTATTTTCTTGATTTTCTATTAAAAAAGTATTAATTTTTAAAAAACCTTAACCATTCATTTATTTGGAAAAGCTTGTGATAGATCATATTTAAAACAATATGAGAGAATCTCAATCTAAAAAATTGATATTTGTTGAGCAGCAGAAATATTTAAAACTAAGATATCAAATTCAAAAGCAAGCTAAGTTTATGTATAAGATTTATTTTTTTAAAAAAGTCTTGGACATGGGAGAAAATACAATGTTTGTGTATATATGTATAAAACATTTTTCTAAATTTTAAGTAATGTTATTAACTTATGGTTTCTTAATTCACCACACACACACACGGGGCAAGGAATAAACAGAAGAGAGAATAATACACATACATGCATGTTTATATATATATATATATATATATAATATATATATATATATATATATATATATATATAAACTATAATAAATACTGCTAGTTAATACTAATAAAAAAATTAGTTTATTACTCATTTTATCATGTTATTGTAGATTACTTTGATAATTACTTTTACTAGTCTTTGTGTTTAAAACAAATAAATTCATGGAATTTTAACATGAAAGTAGCATAGCATTCATTTAACAAAATCGAGGAGTGGCTGAAACAATTACTCAATGTCTAAATTCATTGAACAAATAAAAAGGTTGCTCAATTTTCTTGTTTTTGTGAGTGTGAATGATAGATCAATGTATCCTTGAGCTCAACTACGCGCTAAGCCCAAATGCATGTTGATCTAGCAAGGTTCGATAACCAACATCATTAGATCTGAAATCATTCCAAGTCCAAATATATATAGAGTTGATACTCTTTTTAGGTGTCATGTTGGGTCACAAGGATTTGTTTGTTTATTCTTGTGTCTTTTAACATAAAATATTAAAAATAAATAATGATCATCTCTTTATATCCCTAGATGTATAAAAGTCTCCTAAGGGTCTACCATATTTTCATCAATATTAATATTGTGTAAGAGATATTTATCTCTTATTAATGTTGTGTAAGAAAATATTTATCTCTCATTAATGTTATCGTGAGAAGATGACATTTCAACCCCTTCATTTAAGCAACGTGACAAGGTTCATAGATTATATATACCACCTGAACCACCCAAGTAAATGACTCACACTTTTCCTATTACCTAAAATATTCATACTCTTATTTTCAGAGCATTTATGATACATAACTAGAAACATTTTTATAATTAAAAGCTTATTCTCTTATTTATTGCATTTTTTTATTAAAAGTTATTGATTTTATCATCGAATGAACTCCTAAATCCTACCAAAATGGATTGTTTTATAGGTGTCAGGTCTTCTATCATCGACCATCAATTTCGTGAACTCTAGAGAAGAGAATATTGAAGTGAACGTGTGATTACCTACTATTCTAACAATAAAAAAACTTTATTCTTGAGCATATTAGATATTTGAAGCATTATCTATGTTTATGTTTGTTAAAAAAGTCTTGAATTTGAACATTTGAATACTTTGTGTTTGAAAAAAACTTGAACACTTGAAATACAAGATTCAAAGAAATTTGAACCCTTGAAAAACAAGATTAAAAGAAAAGGCAAAAAAAGCCCATGTAGATAAATGCATGTGTGTTCGGTATTTTGATATAAGATGATTTTTAAAAGTAATTTTTACTTAAAAATATATTAAAATAATTTATTATTATTATTAATATTAGCACATCAAAATTATAAAAAAACACTAAAAATTATTAAATTAATATTTTTTCAATTAAAATACACTTTTCAAAACATGAAGAAGAAAAAAAAAAAAAACAAAGCCACCCCATAATTTAAAAATGTTAGAGGGGGGGAATGGTGGGAGGCTTTTTTCGTTGACTGCTCCATAAAAATTGGTGGTCCTTCCTATCATTTCATGTTTATCGCGACATAATTTTCAAAAATAGATGTTAGGACAGATCATGATGATTTATGTATCAATTCCAATAGTAATTAGTGAATGATGTTTCAACAAATTAATCCATCAAATCCTTTTCTTGTTGTTGCCTACACCCTCTAGAACTCAAGTCTTGATAATCTCACAAGAATAGGAAAAATTATCCAACAAAAGGTGTAGTCAACTATCAACGTAACGCCTAACTAAAAAAAGGAAACGAAAAGTCAATGTTTCCAAGTTATCAGTCAATGCCATTACCATTTCTCTAAAAAACAGTGAGTTTTTTTAGGAAGCTGTGACGAATAAATCCATTCCTAGCAAGTATTTTGAGGCTACCCTTTGTTTGTCCTAACTGGATTGTCGAGTGTGAGTCAAACAAACAGCCTTGGCTTCTTTTTTTGTTGTACATTTGTATTTAATCTCCTTCAGCTTCTCTCCTTCCCTTTCATCACTTTATACATACATACAGCCTCTTCTTCCATTCCTTAATCCTGTTCCTCCAAGGTTGCTTGCTGAAAGTAGCTGGATTTTCACCGCCTTGCATCACTGAAGAATCAGAGGCCTGTTCTGTGAGGTATGGTTTCCTTTTACCTGCTCAAATGCCAAATTCATGTTACTGGAATTTGAGTATTTCTTGATATGGCATCTCATGGTTGCATTGATAGACAATCTAAATACCGTATAAACTAACTGTTCACGTTTTGGCAGAGCAAACAAGCTCTCTTTTTCTTAGCTATTATATTTAATAGTTTTGAGCAGGAGAGTCAAGCTTCATCAGAAAATAGATATTAGAACAATATTAAAAACAAGACCATGCCAGCCAGATTACGACAGATGAGTTTTGTTCTTCCTATATGTTCCTATTCCTGGTCAGAATATGAAAAACCTTAAGCAAATTTACATAATCTGTTGAGGGAAACATCAATGCAAACCCCAGTTAACATTATATCTTTTTTTTTAAAAAAAAAAAAAACTTATAAGGGTGAATTCCTTACATTAAATTGAATAGAATTTTATAGATAAAGGAGCAAATTACCTTAGAATCTGACCCATCTTCTGCATTAGGTCCCGAGCCGGATAAAACAGGAACTCAATTTGAATTATGCTGGTCAAATCATGGTTTTGAGACTGATAGGAAGCAATAGAAATTGGGAAGGGAGAGAGATTAACACTTGCCTGTAACCATTCAAGAGTCAAAAGAAAATAGGTAAGCCTAAAGCCAAGCCAGAACCCATAACAATGTGTCTCAAGACACGCAAACACACCATGCAAAAGGCATTGCTACTTGTTATTGGCAAATGTGATTGCCACGTCCAAAATATGGCTCTATGTCTATGGATTGTAACTCAAGCATGGTATATATAATTCCTATCCAACTGCAATGAAAGCCTACCTTCGTCTTTTAGTTAAAGTTTACACTTTTGACTGCTCTAAAATGAAAGGAGTTAGGCAAGCCAAGGTGCTGCCAAACATTTCATGGGCACTTTCACTAATAATATACACACACACACACACACACACACACATGCTTTGATGTAATAGATGTCACTCTTTAGATGCATGAATTCTGCCTAACCGTATGCATGTTTGTTTCCATAAATGAGAGGCTTCCAGCTCACAAATTTGAACCTTTTCAGGTCGTAGCCTAAATGACTTGGGAGCAAGCTTGTACATTAAGATAAGCATCAAGCATCAATGGAGAAGCCGCCAAGCCAGAGCACAGTCGGTGGTAAACCTATTACTACATTTGTGCAAACAGACACAAAGGCCTTTCGTGATGTTGTTCAGCGGTTAACAGGCTCATCAGAGGGTGATGCAGGAGAAGGAACAGCAGGAGCAGCAACAAAGATTGCAGGCATAAAGAGATCAACACCTAAACTCCATGAAAGAAGGCAGAACCTAAGGCCCAAGCTAGAGATAGTGAAGCCCCCTCTTAACTTCAAACCTAGTACATCGCCAACAACATCGGGTAATCACAGTCTTCTTCCAAGTCCTGCAGGAACCCCTTCGTTCATGTTCTCCCCTTCCACCATTTTATCAAAACTGTCAATCCAAGAACAGGAGAGCAGAGGAGAGCCAGCAATATCTGACTTAAATAACGAGGAAGAAGAGAAAGCCATTAAAGAGAGGCGATTTTACCTGCATCCATCACCACGGTCTAAACCTGGTTACACTGAACCAGAGTTGCTTGCCTTGTTTCCTTTAACATCCCCCCAAGCAAGTGACAAACAGTAATTTTGACAGTGCATATCCTCCCACTGGAAGAACTTTTTTCCATGCGAAGTAAAGGACGTCGTGTTAACTGTTACCATAAACAGATGTTCTCGTTTTTGAAAAAGCACCAAGTACTGTAATGGTATTGTTCTTATAAGTCTCAAGAGATCATTTTTCATCACAAATAAGCATGAGCGGTGACTCATGCGAGTGCAGAAATGACGACTAAGGTATCCATTTTTAAATATAATGAATGAGTAAAAGTGCAGGGGATTATGTGCCATTGGAAGCCTTCATCATATCTTCTTGAAGCATGCATGGTTAACTTTTCAGGATATCGCTGTGGTCTGCCCATAGGTTATTTTTCGCTATACAATCAGTGTCCATTTTACTCTCATTTTCCTGACCTTTTTGTTGAATGTCATCTGTGGTCTAAGTGCTGAGGGATGCAACCACTTAACAAAAATGACAGAAGAAATCTGAACTCTTTGACAAGTGTGTTTACTGGTAAATATTTCTAAAGGAAAGGATTGACACACTGAAATCCTGAAATCTAGACTATAACTAAAAAATTGTAGTGGAATAGTTATATATATATATATATATAACCGAAATTTCAACAAAGTTTCTTTTATATTTTTTTTATACCAAGTTATCGACTCAATATTCTTAACCTGTAAACATCAATTAAAATAATCATCCCATCATCTGAACCTTTAAAACCCAACCATAATATCAAATTCTCATTTCCATATTCTATAAAACGATTATTTAAAGTCAATTAATTCATAGCATGCATTACATCATATATAAGTAATTAAGTTAAATATTATAATTCTTAAACACAAAAGTGTATTACAACAAAATATTGGTTCTTCCAATAACATCAATTACTTAACAAAATTATCCATCCATACATCTACTTTCCAATTTGAGGGTACCTAAAAACATAATCATATTAAGCATGATTAAAATTATACATTACGATAAACAAATAATTAAGGACTACTTATTTATGTGCATTAATGTAATTTCCACATCTTTAAATGAAATATATTATCTTTAGTAATTCAATAATTTCATCAATTCTTAATATGATTTCCGAATAGAAATAAATTTACGAAAATACCAAGAGTATCTCTAACAAACCCACATATTTAACTTTAATTTAAATAAATTAAATTCTACAATTATCCATTACACCGAGTATTTATCTCATTAACCAGGGAGTTAAATTCTTTTAACTTACCCATTCGTCAGGATACAATTTCCCTTAACTAGGAATCATTATCTTCATGCACCCATTTATTTGGACATTATTTCCATTAACCAGAAAATAATCTTTCGAATTCACCTATTCAACAGGGCATTAAACTACCTCTTTATTTCATAACTTTATACTATAATTACTATCTAAGAAAATTCCTTCTACAATAATTTCAAATAAGCTATTAAGTTACTTTAAAGTGTTGAACACCTACCTGGTGCTTGTGTGCGCGACGAGGTCCCTTGTAGATTAGATCCTGCGGCCTCATCTGTACCAACACAATTTACCATGTCATTGCTCATTCATTTGAACCGGTACAATTATAATACTAATTACATATTTCTTGATTAAATCCAACACCCTTAAATAAGTTTAATTAAACTTTTAAATCAAGAAGGATAAAATTACCTTTTTAATTTTTTTTATCGATATAAGTCCCCGAATTCTCCAACGATTTACTCGATTTGTCTAAAACCACCATCCTAAATTAACAAAGTCCAAATCAAAACTTTTTTCCCTTTTCTCTTTTTTTTTTGTGTGTTATTGTCGAACTTCAATAAGGAAAGAAGGTGAGAGTTTTTCTCCATTCTTACAAAAATCATTATTCAATTAACCTATCAACATCAATTATCTACAATTTGATAAGATTTCTAAACAATTTTATTAAAACTCAATTGTCCCAATTTTCTTTTTCATAGCCGAAATTCATTTAAAAGAAGAAAGTGACGATTTTTCTTCTCTCTTTGAAAAATCGTTACTTATTTCATTTATTAACATTTATAAACCTATATTTTCCTACAATTTCCAAACAATTGCATTAAAACCTTAAATCTTTCAAATCTACCTCTTTGGCCGAAACCTCTAAAGGGGGAAAGAGATTTTGTTTCTTCTATTTAAAATTAGACACTTACCCAATCATAATTCATGCTTTCTAAATGATTCAATCATAATTTCCATTATTCTCATAATTAATATCATAAACCCACAATTTCACATAATCACAATAATTCAATTCCTTCATCAAAACATAAAATTTGATAAATAAATCACTTGGAGCATGTTCTTTACTTTACTTTGATAAGGATTCAAGGAAAAAAAGCAAAAAAAAATCAAGTTGTCTTGTCTTCCCTCTTCAAACCCTAGCTTGAATTTCTTCTTCCAAAACACTCACAACACTAAAATCACCTCTCTAAATTTGTTTAACTAAGTTAACCACTCCAATTATACACTTTTATTGATGAAATCAACAAGAATTCAAGTAGAAAAATCACACAAAACCTCTCCCTCTCTTTGTTTTAAACTGTCGGCCAAGAGAGAAAAATGGGGCATTTATAGTCTAATTTTTCTTGTATTTACACATTGGCTCTCATTACTTCTTATTTCTATTTTTGTCCCACAATTCTCTTTTTTACTTAATTTACACCATAACACCTTCTTTTTTATTCTATTGTATCTCTTCACAATACCTAAAATCCTTTTATTTAATCTATTCAGTGTTTTATTTATTTTGTTCGGATTATAATTTATCGGGTTTTCACAGGTGCATTATTAGGAATTCTTTGCATAAGAACACAAAACTATTGTTTAGAAAGCTAAAAACCAGGAGTTTATAAACAATATATGTTGCATAGTACTTTCTCCAGTCATATTTGACATGTTTGCTTATCTTTACTATTCAATTATATTCATGTGAGGTAAAGTTTCATTAAGCACAACAATAATCACTTCAATTCATGAACTTAAATAAGAACAAGTTAAAAAGTTTAAGGCACATCTGTTTTATCTGCTGGAGTTTCCCAGCAGTTGGGAGACAGTCATACTAGTCTTTCAAAATAACATATGAAACAATACCAGGTCACTAAAAGAAATTGTCCAATTAAGTTGTTAACGAATAACTTTCAGATGCTATCTACTGGAGGTTATGTAGAATTTTATGATGTCAAAAGTTCTATGGTTGGGACTTGCCTCTCCAGGAATATGGATAATTGAGGGCAGATGGATGTGAGTTAGAAAGGCATTGAACCTTGATGCTCAACTATATAGCAACTGTGTTGAACAGAAATCTGCCAAAAAACAAATTCCTCTTAAGTTGATAATAAACCAGGTGACAAACAAATATTAAACAAAATGGTGACATGTTAGAGATGAATGAACAAGTGTAAATACAGCTATGAAAACCTCAGTCTCTTGTAATTATGAAAATATCCAATCTCAATGCCCACAACTCACTAAGGTATGCCACCAAAAAAGATGAAGCAAGCAGAAGGAATTGGTTGACACATTGAGGCCTTCCAAAGGACTGTGGAGTGACTCATTTTGATGAGTTTGCACACATTAAGGCCAAACAAGGGGTCTAATGAAATCCACACTTTTACAATTTGTCATTTAGACGCAATAGATTTTATCCCATATTTTGAAGTTTCTATAGAAGCAATAAGATAAAAACATTAATTTGAAGTTGGAAACATACCAAAACTGTAGCAGAAACTCATTCCATGATCCTGACACAGAAGTTGGGAAACATTGCATCCAATCGATTAACTTGAAGTGGATCATATTTAACAACTGAATCAACATGAAGTAGAGAGATTGTGTCTACACCCCAATGCAGCAGAATTATGCCTTAGAAAATTTATATCCGATTATAGTAACATCTTTTGCAAGGCAACTCCACTTGCTTTCACATCTAACATTCAGAAAGCTGTAAGTTTAACAGTTGATTTAATTGAAATGGCTCTTTGATTTGGTCATTTAAGGTACTTAATATTCTGTAAATATCAATTCTATGAGGATGAGAAGTATCTCCAGCCACAAAGACATTTTTTCTCCTCTCCACTTCAATCCAACTGCATCCTGCTGGCTTTTTAAGATCTCTTGTCCTCATCAGTTTCCTTATTTCCATGACTCCATCCCATCTAGCATCTGCTGCATACAGGTTTGACAAAACTACATAGTTCCCAATATTCTCTGCTTCAATTTTAAATAAACGGTCCGCTACAAAACGACCCAATTCCACTTCATGATGGGTCCTGCAGGCACCTAACAGCGTCCCCCATATATTTGCATTAGCTTCAATGGGCATTCCAGTCACCATAGAAAATGCATCATCAATTCGACCTCCCCGAGCAAGAAGATCCACCACACAAGAATATTGTTCCATGGTTAGCTTCATTCCATGGACCTTCTCTATAGAATAAAAGATATTTAATCCTTCATCTACAAGGCCAGCATGACTGCATGCAGATAAAACAGTGGTGATGATAACATGATCTGGCTTTATACCCAATTCAATCATATGAAAGAAAGTCCCAAGAGCTTCCTTTCCCATACCATGCATGGCATATCCTCTAATCATGGCAGTGAATATAATCAGATCCTTATTTGGAATTAATTGAAAAAGTTTAAAAGCATGGCCTATGCTGCCGCATTTTGCATATACATCTTGCAAAGCTCCATCCAAGTGGAGATCACCAAAACAAGACCTGATCGCATATCCGTGGCACTGCTTTATCAATTGCACAGAAGCCATTTCAGCACATGCTGGAAGGAGGCTCATGATAGTCACTGCATCGGGTTTTATTCCTTGAGCTTGTAGCTCATGGAAAAGACCAAGAGCTTGACTAGAACAATCATTTTCAGCATATAATCTAACCATTAGATTCCAAACTGAGAGATCTGAGGAAGGCATCCTGTTAAAAGTTATATATGCTTCATCAAGTAACCCGCAATTGATATAACCTGAGATCATTGCTTTGAAAGTGACCAAATTCCTGTTCTCTGATAAACTCTGGAAAACTTTAGATGCGTACTCAATGTTACCACATTTAGCATATGCATCAAGTATTGCATTTCCAATGGTAGGTTCAACATCAAATTTTGATGCTAAAAGACCATGCCTAATTGAGTAGCTATGGGCCTCTTTAACCTTGTCTTCTTTCAAAACATTGACACAAAAGTGAACAACACTTAAGATTGTAACAGAATCAGGTGTAGTTCCTTCACTAAGCATCCACCGTAATAATTCCAGAAACCAGGTATTATACCCACTCTCAACAAGGGCATCAAGCATAGAATTCCATGATATTAGGTCCCTCCGAGAAATCATAAAAAATGTCTCGTATGCTCCTTCTATGTCATCACACTTGGCATAAAAACTAACTAGAGCATTCCCGACAGATGTATCCTCACATAATAAAGGATGCCGAAGGACATAGCCATGAATCATTTTACCAACGTGCAAGTTTCTAGACTGTGCACAGGCAGGAATAATGCAGAGAAGGGTGACAGAATCTGGCTCAATCATGTCTAGAGTAAGTAATTCATGAAACAATTCCAAAGCTTTTGACCATTCACCATTTGATGCATATCCTGCAATAATAGCATTCCATGAAACCAAATCTCTCAATTCCATTCTTCGAAACAGCAATTCTGCTTCTTCTACCCGTCCAACTCTTAAATAGAAACTTACCAAAGCATTCCAGACAAAAACATCCGCTAACAACTCGTTATGCCGGAGCACATAACCGTGAATCTCTTTCCCAAACCAGTAAGCAATATACTCGTCAAAAGATGCACAAACAGGCAGAATATTAGCTAAGGTAGTATAATTTGGCTTTATTTGACCTTTTAGCATCGAACTAAACAATCTGAATGCATCCTCCATCAAATTATTCTCTGCAAACCCTGAAATAATCGCATTCCATGAAACAACATCTTTTTCATCAATACTATCAAAAGCAGCATAAGCATCTTGGCATACTAGTCCACATTTTGCATACATCGACACCAATGCATTCCCAGCAAGTGTATGTGTATCCAATCCAGATTTAATAGCATAACAATTCACACTCCTACCCATATATACATCCCCTAAGCGAGCACAAACAGGAAGAACAATAGCAGCAGTAACAGAACTAGGCTTCGGATAATTAGCACCATGCATTTCCCTGAATAACCTCAAAGTCTCAGCATCATAAACTCTGGACCCAGCATACCCAGATAAGAGAATGTTCCAAAAAATAGGATCACGATCATTACAACTACCAATTTCACCAAAAAGCTTCTTGCTTTCATCTAGAGCTCCACATTTGGCATACATATTAAGCAGGGCCTTAGACACAGCATGGCAAGAAACATGACCTATTTTAACAATATTCCCATGAAGAGCTCTCCCCCATTTTATAGCTGATAGTCCAGCACAAGACTTGAGAATCGATGCAACAGCCTGATAATCTTGTCTAAAATCTCCATTACAGTCACTTATCATGGTATTCCATGCTTTAAAATATGGCTCAACCATCTTACTAAACAGCACCACTCTAGTTTTTCTCGACAACCCGAGTTAAAAAAACAACTTTTTGTTATTGTTTTCGGCTACAAAATGAAAAAAAATGAGACCTTTTTTCTTCACATGGAAATTTCAACAAATAGTTTGCATGCAAAAGCTCAACCCTATAAAAGCATAAGAGCAAGATCCAATTGAGCTCAAACCCACCAATTCCTTGAAGATTCATGTTCCATTTTTTCAAAGAAGCACCTACTTCATTGGTCAACTGAAATTGGGTCCGATCCTCCTTTGAAGAATTTTGAAACTTTCAATGGTAAAGACCACCATTATATTCGTCACTTCACTTTCTCAGGTATTGCCCAATGCAATTTTTAGTTTATTTCATCAAGGAAATGGCTTTCCTGTCCTCCAGCATACGTTCTCCAATGAAGGGTAGTTTGGGAATTCCAAGTATAGACTGAAAGGCCCGAAATTACCTCGAGCAAGAGCAACCCCACCCACTTTCCCTCTTTCCCTCTCAGTGGATTATTATTATCAATTAATTAGCAAGTCAATTTTAATCAAATCAATCAGAGAAAAAAAATAAATTTAAATAGGGTTTCGGTCCCTCTATCTCCCTCCCTCTTCAAGAAGACAGAAGACAAAGTTCTGAAGGTTTCTATGTCTCAAAGGTTCGATCTTTAATCTCTACAGTTTTTTTTTTTTTAATTTAATTCAAATGGTTTGAGTCTTTTTTTTTTGGGTTTTATATGACGATTAACATTTTAATAGATTAAAGATTGAAACTTTGATTGTGGGCTATTTTTTTTAAAAAAGAAATTGATGTTTGGTTAATGAAATTGATGTGAATGGATGGGACAATCAAATGGTCTCTGACTTGGTGATTAAGGAGAATTTACTTATCGTTTTTTATGTTTGGATTAGTTGAATTGATGTGAATGGGAAACTTTGTTTATTGTGATTATGATGTAATCAAAGGGACATTAATTTGATGATTAATACTGTAAGAGATGAAGGAGAATTTATTTTTTCGTTGTGGAATGTGTTGTTGTTGTTCACTTTGATGTCTGCATTAGTTAATTGATATGAATAAGAAGTCAAAGTGTTTACGGTGATTTTTCAACTCCCTTTGATTCTTGTGTGGGTTTCTTTTTGATGTATTTAGGAAACCTTGCAAGTATTTTGCTCAAGGAGCATGCTGGCGAGGGGATCATTGTAAGTTTGTGCACGAAAGGAAAGAGCCTCAACCTCTGTCAAGAAATGTAATGATATTTTGTGTTTATTAGTTTTTTTATGATGATTTGTTTTGGTTGAGTCAGGATTTGATTAGTTCTCTTATTGTTTGTTGGTTTTATATTACTTATTTATCGATGCAGGTTTGTACTTTTTATCAAAAAGGAAATTGCACTTATGGAAGTCGATGCAAATATGAACATGTCAAAACTTCCTGGGTAGCTTCTGGTGGTGCTGCCGGGGCATCATCTTCATCGAGTCCTCATCAATCTGTAATCTTAAGTTCTGTTCCTGCAAGTGTTGGATCAAGTAGGGATGGCAAAAAAGAAGACCGTCCTCTCTGTTCGTTTGATGTTGCTGGTGATTGCCCCCATGGAGATAAATGTTCTTTTGTTCATGGTGATTTATGCCCTACTTGTGGAAAACATTCCTTGCATCCCTTCCAGGCAGATGAGAGAGAGGAGCATTTGAAGTCATGTGAGAAGAACCAAAAGTTTCTTGTGGCAGTAAAACGAAGTGAAGAAATTGAGTGCAGTGTATGCTTGGATCGTGTACTTTCAAAGCCCACAGCAGCTGAACGAAAGTTTGCAGTCCTACCTGAATGTAATCATCCATTCTGCATATCCTGTATCAGAAATTGGCGTAATGGTTCCCCAGCCTCTGGGATGGCATTGAGAGCCTGCCCAATATGTCGTAAAACATCACACTTTGTCATCCCAAGTCTTATTTGGTATTCCTCTAAAGAAGAAAAGCAAGAAATTATTGATACGTACAAGGCCAGGCTCAGGTGATCTTTTTGAAACTCTGTATATCTCTGCTTTACTTGCAACCTAATTTGTTTGATCATCAATCTAATCTTGGATAGATTCAGAAATAATTTCAAACACATGCCTATTGTAATTGGACACTTATTAAGATATCCCTGTTCTACTTCTTGATGTAGTAGAAGAAGGAGATATAACTTTGTTCATATTCTGAACAAATTATCGGTTTAAGCATCGACAAGCAAGCTAGATACTGAATATGGACCTAAGAGAACTTGATATTCCTTAATTTGTGCTGTAGATTTCTGTTGTGAAATAACTGCAAATCTGCAATTATATTCATTTTTTATTTTCTGTTTTTGCAGGCAAATAGATTGCAAGCACTTCAACTTTGGGAATGGAAACTGCCCATTTGGCATCAATTGTTTTTACAAGGTAAGATTAGTCAATTTGAATATGCAATTTCAATTATATATTGCTTCTTTGTCTGTCGCACTGTTAGAGTATCTTGTGAAGATTCTATTTTTTATCTCAAAATGTTTTTCACAGGCGCTCAATTTACCCACAGACATTTAGTGATAATTGAAGGCTACCAAAGCTATGTTTTATTCTTAACTGCACTTACCTGGACCTTTTTTTGTCTGATCGTCTGAACATGTGTTGTTAGACAATAACTTCTCTACTCTTCACACCCCCATTGCCAATGTGCTAGCCTCATGCCTTTGCTGGCTGCCCTCTTTTGAAGCTGTAACTTTTTAAATTTGGGTGTATTGAATCTCTCTCTCCGGGTCTTGAATGTCTCTTCTTCTGTCTGTAAATTTTCTCACATGCATGTATTTTTAGGATTGTTTTTTGGAGGCATAGTTGAATGTTGTGGCACCTTTTCCACAAATGGTAAAAAAAGAAAAAAACAGATTTAAGAACCAGGAGATAAATCATTCTTTATCATTGGAAGAGTGCTTCCTTAATGTTCATTTATCGTTAGCTTATTACTCCTCCTAATGAATATCTTGTTGTGTTGTGTTCTAGCACACTGTCATGCCAGGCTCATATACATGGAAACATCACAAGCCCCCTCCAAGGAGGCCACCACCTCGTCGCAGATCCAATGCAGGGCATGTGGATTCATCATTTGATTATTTTGGGCCAACAATGGAAGATTTACTAGACATGTTTGATGATGATTATCTTGATTATGATAATTACTGCGATCCCTTTCATGAAGAATATCAACTGGACATCTTTGATTATGAGGATTATTTCGATGAAGAACGTCTTTCTCCTTTTGACATGGCTTTATTACTTGCAGGGATGGATTGTGGAGGAGCAAGTGACATCTCTAGTGATGAGGATGATTTCTATTAATTTATATAGCTTTTTATCCTTCGTTGCAAACAGTTTGGAAATGACATCACAAGTCATTTTGCTTTCTGGGATTTAGTATCTTTCTCCTCATAAGCATCTTTTAGAAGATGAAGTTCGTGGTCTGTTAACTATATAAGGTTGTGTTGCAGGGGTTGTGTCAAGAACTGTGTGTTCTGATTGCATTGTAGTAGTACGGCTGCCAGGATTTTGATTGCCTCTATTTATATGTTCACGGCAACATATTGGATAAAGATAGTAGGAATTTGCAATGTCATCGGTTTTTATTTTTATCTTTATCAACACTGTTATTATAATTTTAGGAGGCTCAATTTTCATGAAAAGTGTGTTTCTTTTTCGCATTTTGATCATCATTCCCACAAGAATATTTTTTTATATAAATATATGCACAAGAAAACCAGGATGAGGAGATTCTGACATGTTGAGATAAAGGAAAACAGGCTCCGGGCCTTTGATTGCTGTATAAAGGGCATACATAGCAAACGGAAATGCCATTTTCACCTTCACATGTTTGTGAAGACAAGGGGAGTAACCCTCAGACAGACCATTTGTTCTTCTGGAACAAAAATACACTCTCTTCTCCTTCTAGGTTATACTTGTAGACGTGACAGCAGAAATTATAGCTTAGTCCCTATGAGCTAAAACCCTAATAAATTAGCCCTCATGATCAACCTTAAGCTAATTCTTTGATTGTCAGCTCATTATTAATGGATCCATTCCTTGTTAAAAAGAAATTATCGAACATTAGCCTTTTTCATCTTCATTGATCAATTTAGATCTTGTTCATATCGTATGATTTCTTCTTTTCTTTAATTGAACCTATTATATATTAGGGTTTTGAAAGCAGCTTTATTTTTCACTATTTTGTGTTGAATGAAAATGCTATATTTTTTGTTTTTGTTTGATATCATTATATTTCCTGTTTCTCAAAGTATTTTTCATATAAAAAATATTAAATTTATAACTTTTAGATAGTGATTTTTATTTGTTAAAATAAAAAATAATAAAAATATTATTTTAATTAATAAACAAAAAAAAAAAGTCTACGGTTCAACGCGAACAAATGGAAGGACAAAATTATAATTTAATGTGAAGACATAAGGATTGAAATATAGAGTTTGTTGAATTAGAGGGACTAGATTGTTAGTTTTTTTAAAAAGCACCATGATCAAAGTAACAACTAGCGACAAGAGATCCACTTGATTAAAAAGAGATGCTTAAAAATATCTCTAACACAACACAACTCCTTCTCCTAGTCATCCTCTACAATATAAAAATAAAAATATCTCCATTAACTGTCCAACTTCGAATCCATCAACACACCGCCTCTCCTCTCTCTCATTCTCTGAAGAGAGGGTAACGAATCTGCATCCATTGCTGTAAGAGAGGAAGGATAAGATGGCGCCACCTGCAGTACCAGGAGGAGGTGCTGTTGCTGCTGGAGGAGGGCAACAGGGACAAGGACAGCAACGACAGCAGCAAGGAGGGATGGGGCAAACAATAACAGGGATTATAAGGATGGCTGTTTTTTGGTACTTCATATCTAAATTCATCTCTCCCAAAAAAGCCCCTACGGACCCCTCCATCCTCATCTCCAATCTCTTCCAAAAAGGAGATTCTTTGGTATGTTTTAAGGGTTTTTTATTATTATTGCTGTTTTGCGATCTGAGTTTTCTTTTTTACTCTGATTTTTCTCTTATTTTTTAAAAAGTTTTTATCTTTGTTGCTGGGTTGATCATGGATTGGTGTTTTTTGCTACTGGTGTTATTGGGTTGGTGTTAAATTTGGAAAGACAGATCAAACTTTAGAGATCACCACCTGAGGAAGTTGTTTTGAACATGCTAATTATATTTTTAAGCATGTGTATTATGAGAAGACTGATTCTGTTTGGGAATTTGTGAGTAAGGTCACAGTTTTGGAATTTTATGCATCATGACCCTGTGATGTGGAATTTACCTTTACATGGTCATCACTGACAGTGTAAGCTATGAAGTAGGATTTAGAAGCATTTGCAAGGCGGTACAGTCATATATGATGAGTTGATTTGGTGAATAGATACTGCTGAATAAGGGGCACAGGCATACCTAGAATTAGGTAGGAATGAAAAAGAGAGGGCCCCAGCCAGTAGAATGAGAAAAGCCTCCGAGTGAGTCCATTTAAAAGGTGAGGAGTTATACTTTTCAATGGCAAGCAGAAGCGGCCACACCACACTCAATTGAACTCGAGTGTTTATGCCTATATAGTGGCATAAAAGGGAGGGACGTACTTACTCTATAGACAATTCTACTAGAGAGTGGGTTGTACCAGCTAGAAGCTATCAAGCAGTTAGAAGGCTTCTTGGACCTCCTGCCCTGCTGACCTACATCCAATTTGAACAATTGAATCTGGGATCAAAGGAGATTAGGTTATGTCGAGTAGGGTTGAAGAGGTAGCTAGATTAAAATGCTACTTCAGGATCTTAGGAGTCAGAAAGTGTAGCTAGAGCTGTATGACTGTTCCTGACACAAAACAGGAGGTCAATCTTTTCCCGTCGAGGCAGTCCTCTATTTTCAGTGATGTATGACAAAAGGTCTTGAATATCTAAGTTCTAGTTTTTCAGCATGCTGTTTTTCAATATAATGAAAGACTGGTTCTTTAGCCTGGTTCAGTTAACCACGTTTGGTTTTCTTTTGGAACGTTTTAAGTGGGGCCTGAATTTTCAACTTGGGAACCTTATGCTTGTTTTCCTTGTATTCTTTTAAATTTTGGATTCTATGCTACCACCTGGTCATTAGTCCCTGCTATAAACGGTGAAGTGGGAGATAGGAGTGTTTGCTAGCAGGGTTTCCTTCCAATGCTTTAAGCATGATACTGATTACAAAGATAATAAAAATTGTGTAGTGAATCAGCAGTCTAGTACTTCGTATACAAGGATAACGTGTTATTGGCTATGGTATGTTGCTGGAAAGCAGCAAATTATGCACATTTAAAATATGTAAGAAAGTCATCTGAATGTTGTAATTTTGTAAAATCAACCCAAGAAGGCTTCTAACTTTTCATCTTCTTACAGACATCAGAAAAGACATTGATATATGTAGCTAATGATTTAGAATGAAGCATCACAAGATAAAATATTTATCTAATAAAGATTTACACGTGGAAAAATATTGGATTTAATAACTCTTTTGAATTGCCTTTTTCCTTGTCATATATATTTTAATGATGCTGACAATTTCCTTTTGCTTGTGATCTTTTTTGTTAGCAGTTTTATTCTAATTGAACTTCATCTGCTTTCAGGATATGTGGTTCTATCTCTCTGAGCAGGAAAGGTTTAATGACTTCAATAATGAAGGTGCGCTTATTTGGCATGAAACAAATATACCTTATGCCATTTGGGGACCAGAGAGCACAAGGTCTCTTTCTTTGAAATACTATCCATCTGAGGTACCACATGCTGCAAGCACATAATCTAACTTCCTATGTCCTATTTTCAAGCAAAATTCATTACGATTATATTCTGAAAGACAGTATTAAGTCAGTTATATTCCTTTTCCCCTATAAACTACCAATAAACATGAAGGCATTTTTCTCTCCCAGGCATTGAAGCACAATGGCACTCTTTATGCACATGCTTTCTTTGCACGTTCTGGATATCCACCAGACCCAAGTGATCCTGAGTACCAGCCTCTTGCTGCTTTTGGAAGGACACACCGTAAGATTTTGTCCGTGCAAATCAGATTTATCTTTCGTTTCATTATTTGATGACATCTTGGTCAAAACAAATCCTGATGTTAGTATCTCTACCTTTTCAACAATTCCAGCTGTTGTTGCATATTTGCCCAAGTCAAAAACAGATAAAAGGAAGAGCCTGTTGGGTGATTCCAAAGACTCCAAGGAGCGTGAAGTGGTTTCTCAGGTCTCTTCTTGGCTATTTGACATTTGTAAAGTTACTTGAAGATGCATTTTTCATTGATGAGTTCTTTCAAAAATAATTTCAATATTTCTTATTGTTAATGTTATTTGATATGCATGAATATGATAACTGTTTTAGCAATCATACCTGCTGAATCCTCTGAAAAACCAAGTCTTGTCCTAGATTTGGGGGGCACCATTGTTTTCCGTTCACACTTCAATCCTGAATGGTTCTCAGAATTTTGGTATCTTAGCATTCAGAAACTTGCTGTTTTCCATCATTTGCCTTTCTTCTTTGTGACACTTTTTCTCATTGTATTGTCCTGCATTTACAGTCTTAATACAAATTTATGTTAATTGCTTCAGGTGGTTGATGATAGTCAAGCTGATTCTAAAGATGATGGCCCTGTAGAATGGATTTCATATTGGAAACCTAATGTTACAATTAATCTGGTTGATGATTTCACAAAGTATGTTTCCTCTCATTGTCAAGGTTCTATAAGATTTTGCTTCTATCGGCAAAAACAAATAAGTTGAAAATAGGAACTTTCTGATCATCTCATCTGATATGGTTTGGAGGACTAAAATGCGATAGGGATTTTCTTTTACTTTTTTCATACTAGTTATAATCCTATTATCATTGAGAATATAAAAGCCTGTATATGCTAATACACGCTTTTCTTTTTCTAATGATGGTTATGCTCTGCTTTGCTGGTAATTATGCTAATTTTGTGTCCCTTTGTTTCCTGTGCAGATACCCCCATAATGCTGTACCGCCAAATATTGCTCCTTGTATCCTTACATTCTTGTATTTCTTCAAGTGTAAATTTATTTATATGATTTCTTTTTCCATTTCCTAGAGATTTTGAAAGAAGTTTGTTGGTTACCATTCTGAAATGGTTCAAACACCTAACCTGGCAAAGTTGAGCCCCCTCCATTGTCAAT
The DNA here is from genome assembly GCA_007827005.2 of Populus simonii. NCBI lineage: Eukaryota > Viridiplantae > Streptophyta > Magnoliopsida > Malpighiales > Salicaceae > Populus > Populus simonii. The sequence continues at coordinate 13,704,890 of CM017467.2, forward strand.
TCTACACTTAGAAACTTTTCCCACTAGGAGCTGTAGAGAAATTTACCAACAGGAGGAATAAAAGCGACAATTTTCTAATGTCAATGGACAGCCACATTGCTGTTGTTGTGGCAAGTGTTTAATTTGACCACAATACAATTAATTATATCTCTATGTTTACATGCAAACATAAATGAGTCGTTATACAATTACACACTCTATCTAGTGCACTGGCACTGTACTGTAGATGACATAGATGTATAAGAATAGCAAAGAGGTAGGTTTACAAAAAATTTAGCGATGTGCTTCTTATGTGGCTCTGAAGCTTGCTACAGCTTGTGTCAAAATAGAAATTATCAAGTTGTCATTTTGGCTTTGAGTTCTTGACTTCAGATTTGCAGACTTGAATGTTGAGCCTACTTCAGGGAATTACTTCCCCACCATATTCTTCAATGAATTCTGGCTGCTTCGAGATAAATTGATTGCACTGAATGAGACAGTGACAGAATTGACACTTAATTTGGAGGTGGGTCCAATAAGCATGACAAAATGGCAACTATTCATGCAGATTGATCAGTCATTCCAGGTTCATCGTAGTTATGGAAGCATGCTTGAAGGCGAGGCTGATGAACTGAAGGTACACTTATCTATATTCAAATCATAGTATGAAATTGGGTGGCTGGAGAGTCTAGATTTAGTTGTGAATGTGATACATAACTTAAACCTTTTAATTCAAAGTCCACTTAGTTACATATACTCTCACTTTCATTTTCACTTCAAATTGTCTTAGATTAGAGACATTAACATGGAGTTGCTGAATTGTGAAATAACTACTTTGTTTAGTTCAAGTTGGTTTCTAACTAGTTGACTTGGATACCTGAGCCATGATAATACATAAATTACTTTATAATCTTTTCTTAGATGGATAAAAGCATAATTAATTGCACCCTGGAGCTATACCCTAGGTTCAGAAGCTAACTTCTTCTGCTGATTGTTTCCTTGCTACTCTTTAAAGCCAAATGAAAGATAGGAATTATCTGTGTTTTCTTGTTTTCCATGTACTGATTAGTTGATAATCTTTTCAGAGGGTGTTCTTGGAAGGAAATCCTTACCTCCTGGTGATTACCATGGTTGTTTCAATGCTTCATTCAGTGTTTGACTTCTTGGCGTTCAAGAATGGTGAATTATGTCCTACTACAATAAGATTCCTATTTAACTTTAGGATTTGTTGTCTCTGCTGATGTTTTTTGTAGGATGTATATGGAGCTTCTTTAACCTTTTTTTTTTATATAACTCTGCAGATATCCAATTTTGGAACAAAAATAAGTCTATGGAAGGACTGTCTGCAAAGTCTGTTGTTGTGAGCTTTATTTCTCAGCTCATTGTCTTTCTTTATCTGCTTGACAATGACACTTCATGGATGATTCTCGCAAGTTCTGGAGTTGGCTGCTGCATTGAGTTTTGGAAGATAGGGAAAGCCATGCACATAGAGGTATCGTTCCTGATCATATTTACTGAGATTTGTTAGTCCTTCTGTGTGTGGATGTAACTCCACACAGCTGGCAAAGATTTAATGTCGTTGCTATTTTTTTGTAGACAAAAAAAAATATTAGGTTTACGCACATAAATATTTTTTTCACTGTGGCTTATTAATGTTGCATTTGTTACATCTCTTGTTATGACATCTATATCCTTCATTCACAGCATTAACATTAGTGCATACGTTTTTGCTTCTATCTTTATCTGCTCGCATGTCCCTGTAGCACACTATGAGCAAATTCTCTTTACTCATCTTCTGATTTTTGAATTCTGCATGTTTTACATTTGCTGATATTACATCCATCCTTCAGCTAGTTGTATAAATGTTTGCTAATATTAGTTTCATGAATTGTCAAGTGACAAATTTCATAATTGTTCTCTTGTCTCCAGATCGATAGAAGTGGAAAAATACCTATGTTAAGGTTCCGAGATCGCGAGTCGTATGCAGGGAATAAGACAAAGGAATATGATGACCTTGCAATGAAGTATTTGTCCTATGTGCTCTTCCTCCTTGTTGCATGCTCTTCTGTTTACTCACTAAAGTATGAGCGCCACAAGAGCTGGTATTCATGGATTCTCTCTTCACTCACAAGCTGTGTTTACATGTTTGGTAAGCCACCGTTTCCTTCCATCCCTTCACTTATTCTGTATTTTTTCTCAATTGAGAGTTTTTGTTATATGGAGCAGGAATTTGAATTATGTTTTTTTCTATAATTAATTTGTTATTACAGGTTTTATCATGATGTGCCCTCAGCTGTTTATAAATTACAAGCTGCAGTCTGTGGCACATCTTCCATGGAGGCAGATGACATACAAGTTCCTTAACACCATCATTGATGATCTTTTTGCATTTGTCATCAAAATGCCAACATTGCATCGGCTTTCTGTCTTCCGTGATGGTGAGATATATAGTCAACATTCCATGGTCATGACAGTCATATGTAAGATGGTCCAATTGTGCACTGCTGACAATATTAGTTTTGTTTACGTTGCAGATCTTATATTTCTGATATACATATACCAGAGGTGGGTTTATCCGGTGGACAAATCACGTGTAAATGAATTTGGTTTTGGTGGTGAGGATGATCAGGCATCGGCTGGTGAAGTAACTGCTGCAAAAGAGGAAGAGAAGAAAACTAACTGAGCTGTTGTCAAATCCTTCACACTAGCTAAAGTTCAGATAGGATGTTTTGAACCTTTGTTTTCATTTCATTAATTATCATAGAATGTTTTTCCAGAGATTTTGTTGGTATTTGATTGCAAAAGTGATTTTGGGATCCCCTTCCTGGGTTATGTTCTGCCGGTTCCCACATATTGCTGTGTGTTTGTAGATTTGGAGTTACCTGCAACAAATGAACCTTCAGACAGGTAAATAAAAGTCTAGTCCCCCCCTCCCTTTTTTGTCACGTATTTCTTATCCCTGGGGTGATAAAAAAGTCTATTCTTTGCAAGTTGTGTATTCACAAGAGAGAAACATGAAAATGCCCCAAAAGTTTCTCGGTGCTTCGTGATTAAGAGTTCACACAACTGCTCTATTTCTATAGCCGTTTCTTCCAAGTCTCACCTTGGAACTTCAGGCATTGCTAGTGCCATCTGACTGGTTTGGAGTGTACTTCTTCATAAGGCTGGCTCGTCGAGCATCAAACTCTCTATTTCAAGCTTCCTGCGCTTCATTGCAGTCAGCTTCTCAGCATATTCTTTAATCAAGTCATGTCCCTCTCACCCAAATACATATTGTAGTGCATAGGTTTTCTTAGAAGTCTGTAACATGCACGCAGCAGCATCAAGTAGCCAACATCAGTTTTCAGGTGTACAATCTT